>VZRQ01003305.1:935617-1461730 GCA_013397975.1 Machaerirhynchus nigripectus
GCAGCGGGGCCGCGGGAGGCCGTGCCGGTGCGGGCTGGCCCCGCGATCCTTGCGAGACCCTGCCCTGCCCCGGGGGAGCGCACATGGGCGGGGGATCCTTGCGCACGGGCGGAGCGGGGACTCGGTGCTCCCGCGCTGGTGCCACCGTCGTGCCTCGCGGGACGCTGCTTTTTGCGTGGGTGGCGAGGGCAGAGGCACCGCGGAGGGACAGAGCCCGCGGGACCACTTTGGCCGGACCGGGGTAACTCCAACCCGACTGGGGAGCCAGCACGCCGAGCGTGGGGCTCTGAGCTGCGGGAGACGGGGAGCGGCGGCACTTCTCTTCGCTTCCAATGCCCGCTCGCATCGTCGGTCCAGCCGGCTGCGGTGTTTGCGTGCGTGTTGAAAAGAGTAGAGGAGCCACCTGGACTCCGGCGGAAGACTTTAGGATCCCAGGACAGATTTGGCTGAAGAGCTAAGGGAGTTCTGCAGCAGTTCACTTGGTGGGAAAATCAGATGTCCTGCTCTTGGCTTGGTACCAAACATTTGCGTTACTAAGGTCACTACAATCAAAGAGTAGCGGTTACATGTGAGAGAGCTTTCTTGTGTTTACTCCATTTTTATCAGTCAAATGTACTCTGACTTTAGTAGTCAAGCTGAATGAAGCCGGGTGCATAGTATAATTGTATGGGGTATGCCAGTAGTAGTGTTTTCTACACCCTGCACTGACTTGGGGAATAGGTTTTCTTTCATTTTTATGCTGGCTAGTCAGACTTTAACTTCAGACATATATTAAATAATCCAATAAAAATATCTAGAGTGCTCAAAAGCCGTGGAAGACGAAGGATGAAACTGTTAGTTGTAGTCTGGTTTTTGATGATAGAATGAATTAAGGGAGGTTGATTTGCTTTTAAGACTTAAGAATGTTTTGTTTGTACATGATTAATTTATAGTCGGTGGATGAAAATATTCCATATAGTGGAAGGGTAAGTTAACAGGGCAAAGGTAGGAGTATCATGCATTTAAGGTGAGATTTGAGGAAATAATTTATGTTTTAAGAGCACCAAAATTTAAGTTTCATTGTGGTGATCAGATGATGCAGGTGACATTCCGTGGAAATCTGTTACCAAGTTGACATGTAAGAGTGAGATTTATGGATTTGACCATTCATTTCCCTCTTGCTTTAAGTTTAGTTATTTAAAGTAAAACTGCAACACATTTAAAGTAATGGTGATGACTTTATCAAGTTACCACGACTATAGTCAAGCACCTTTTATAAGCTACAGTCTACCCACTGGTAAGAGTGACTAGACAGACGTAGAACTGATATCTTGCTTCTGGGGTGGAACCAGTTTTCCTCGGAGAGTATGGAGTGAGGAAAGATGCTTTTGGGAAGGGGTGGTAGGGTTGGTGGTGCTGGGCCTCGCTGGGGCATGGAGACTGTCCTGCTCCTAAAAGTGTGTAGCCTGTGTTCTCCTCTTGTGTGCAGAAACAAGAGAGCCCTGCCTGGCCTGGCTTTCTGCTGCTTCCTTCAGGGTGCTAAACTCCCCCAGCCAGCTTGTGCAGCGTAGTCACTGCCCTTCCTGGCTCAGGGCAGGGGGAGAGGTGCCTTCTGTCCTCTTCCTACCCCTGCAGCATGTTTGTGCTGTGGCTGCCAGAATGTGCTCCAAGAAGCTCAGGATCAAGCACTGCTCTTTCCCTTTAAACAAGTGACTTAAAGTACACTGTAGCTCTTTAAGGAGTGTGTGACCCCTTATTATTGGTGACCCTGTAAACCATTGTGTAATCTGTTGACTGTAACATACCATGCCAATTTATTCTTGGTTGGGAATTCTTGCCAAGGACTTGATGGAATAGCATGATTTTATCCACTTTATTGTTTTCATTGTGTTTCATAAACATCTAAGACCCTCTGGGAAGAATCACTGGGGCGGCTGGGCCTCCTTTTTTTAATTTCTGGTTAAATAAATGTTGCCAGTTTAAAAAAAAAAATTAAAGTGGTATGTAGGATCTCAGAATGCCTGGAACTGCTAAACTCTCATGTTTAGGAAGCAGGACTATTTTTAGTGTAGGGGCATTTAAAGAAATGATGAAAGCCCCTTGTGAAGAGGTCACTGTGAAGTACGCGGAAGAGCCTGCTTTTAACTGGAAAGCAAACCCAAGTTTCCCACAGCTGAGTAAAGCAAAAGATATGTGCTTTTCCCACTTAACTGAAGAGGGAAAGGATGGATTTTTTTGTTAGTTTACAGTAGTGGGAGTAAGGATGCCCAAATTCTTACCATACAATAACAACAACAACAAAAATCCTGGTCTTAGTGACACCCTTGCCGCTCTGATTTCCTTCAGTGAGTATCTGCAATGGAGATGTAGGACTGAAAGGCATTTAACACTTTTGGAGAGGGACTGGGAACTGGCAGCCAAGAATACGGTGTATCCCTTGGTATCTGTGTTTGTGGGAGGTCAAAAGTCTCTTGAATGGACCCATGGTTGCCATCCTTGTCTAGAACTAGAAGAACAGGGGTAAAACTAGAAAAGAGCATGTGTGTTGAGAACTCCAGTGATTTGAGAGCCTAAATCAGTTCTGAATATGGGATTGAGGTTGCCAAATAAATTACTGTGAATCCAGAGAAGTCTTTCCTCAATTCATCTGCCTGAAAAATGGAAGTACTTGCTTTGGATGGCTTAAAAGAATGTGGTTTAGCTCAAAGTTACTGCTGTGTGCTACAAACATCATATTGTCTATGAGGTCTTGAGTAATCTGGCTATGTTTAATGTAACCCAGGCTCCTGCAGGGCACAGGACCAACATCTGGACTGATCAGACTTTCAAAATGTACCAAGTGATGGCAGAGTTGATTTTTGGTCCAAACTTCATTGATGTCTTGTTTAGAATACGTTTAGTTTAGATGACGAATTTGGGATTTTTCCTTTTTTTTTCCTTTTATTTTTCCTATCGCTGAGTGCCATGTGTGTTGGTTTTGTCTGTGTGCTGTAAAGTGTGTGCAACTGTTGCTTTTCAGATTTTTTGGTCTGCAGTTGGGATTTAGTTGGCAGTGCAGATAGAGACAAGTTTGGGGAACTGAATCCAAATATTTACATTCTCAATTTGGCCTAGATTTTGTGCTTGTAAACATTCTTAGTCAAATTGAACTTTGGTGAGGTTATAAGTGACTTTGCCAAACCTTGGAGAGTCACACCCTACAAGACCTGAAATTCCCCCTTTTGGGAAGAGTTTTGGATATGCCTTTTGGGTGTATGTACATCAGTTGAGAGTACTCATCATTTTCACCCCTTATTCGACTGCAAAATCTTTTCCTGTTTGTTGCCTTTTTTTAATGTAGAAATGTCTCATGCTGGTGAGCTGTGTCAAGTTAAATGTCACGGAGGAGAAGTCCTGCCCACTTATGAGGTCCTGTGCAGATTCCATAAATCCTGGTCCCCTGTGCTGCTGTAGAGCTCTGCCCTGGTAGAGAGGGGCCATGGTGGAGATTCCCCTCTCTCCGTAGCTACTGTTTTCCTGGTCCTTGATGTTTTGTTGTGCAGAAGTTTAAGGACGGATTTGAGCATTGGGGATGCTTGCTTGTGGAGTTTTAGATTTAAATCCTCTTTTCATTCATATAGGCTTTGAACAGCTGTCAGATTTTGTTAGAAACTTTTTATTCACTGGGGACAGAGCCTGAAAGATGTGTTCTCCCTTAGCAGTTGAACTTTGAAGTCAACACTACTACAGACTATAGGGATAGGGATCAGCTACTACATTAACACTTTGTGGCCAAACCACCTTCCTGTGTGGGGATGCCTTCCTATTTTGGGCTGTTGCTGATAATCAGAGTTTGCAGTTAGGATAGTTTAGTTGCAGAGAGTTGGAGACTATTCAGGGATAGAGGTGATCAAGTTGCAGTGAGTTATAGTAAGAGCTCATACTCATTAGTTGAGGTCTGGAGCTTTGTGTTAGCCAGCCTAGTCTGGACTGCCTTAGCTTATTCCACGGTGAACATGTTTAGACTAATGTAACTTGTTCTCCATCTGGAGTGTATCCTCAGTTAAAGCTGTTCAGGGAAATGAATGGTCTAATTCATACAGCCAGTGCTTTTGCTACATTCTGCTGTGAGCTTCTGACCTTGGAGATGTGCTTGGTAGGTTGAGGAACACAAGACAAGAGTAAGGTGTTAATTTTTAGTGCCACCTTCCACCATTCTTTGAAGATACGTTTGTTTGAGCTGTGTGTGTAGGCTGAAAAGCTGTCAGCTGATGCAACGTAGTTGAGAATTCAGTGAACTTGTGCAAATGGAGAAGTCCTTAAGGACACAGGGAAAGCACAGTGAGTTTCTGTCGGAAGTGCACCCTGTGTGTGTTCACACACACAGGAACGGGATGTTACTTCAGTTTGAGTGTATCTGTCTCCTAATTGCTCTTTAAAATGAAGATGTAAGAATGCTTAATGTGTTAACATTTAGTGTTAGGACCGGAGCCAACACAGGAAACCAGGTCTTTGAGTTGAAACTTTTAACATTATTCTCTAACTCCCATGTTATTAAAAGCAGTCACTGCATAAAATTTTAAAGCCATAATTCATTTTATCATTTTGATGAGGTTGTCACACTGAATTACTGGTTTGCATTTTTTCCCCTTAGGAAAAAGATTAGTTGTCTTCATGGGACACCCAGTTGCAATCAGAGGGGACAGATGCTAACTGACTAGCACTGTGCAGAGCTCTCTGCTCTGCCTGCTATTCCAAGTATTCGGGCAGAGACCAAAGACTTTGGGAGGGCTGACTTGGAAGATCTTGCAACCCTTCTTCAGAGAGGAGCAGATGTTCCAGACACTGACTCTGCTCATTGTTCTGGGAAGTCCTTCAAGTTAGGAGATGAATCTGTCTCTTGACATTTTTGCTTTCAACATTGTTATTACTTGAGGGAGTACAAATACTTTTTGCAATATGGGGTGAAATTAATGAGGAGTTCTAATGATTTTGATCCTTTGTCCTGATGAAAATTCCTATCACTTGGAGTCACGGGAAAGGGCCTAAAGTCATGTTTCTTTCTATGGGGGCACAACATACTAAAGTGAAATGGGACATATTGACTGACTCGCTGTGTGTGGAAGTGCTTCTCACTTGTGCTACAGGATTTTAATGATTGAAGTTTCCAGTTTGCCTCATATCTTAATCCTGGCTCTAGGCTCACAAGATCCTGTTATCCAGTGTTGTTCAAATGAGCTTTATGAGCCAAGAATATTGTTTTGAAGATATGGAAAATAAGTAAAGTGCAAAAGCTTACCAAATAATCAGCAAGCTCTGATTATTTCTATTGTTAAGTTGCAAATCGGGCTGCAGTTCCATACCACAGCTTGCATTTTATTGCCTGCTATATCCCTGCTATACTGTTAACTTAATCTTTGAGCAGAACATCACCTCTGCCACTCAAACTTCCTAAGAAATTATGACTTGAAAGAAAATTAAGACCAGGATAGGAAAGAGATCATAAAGAAGAAATGTAAAATCATCTGCACCTCCCTGAAGGCTGTTTGTAAAGACTACTTACTTAACAATCTCCAAAACTGTTAAAATGGCATTCAGTTCTCATCAGTACAATTTGTGCAGCTTTAGGTTAGTGTGCATATTTCTGTTAGTGTTTTATGGATGTATCTATCTCCATTTCTCCTGTGGAAATGAGTAAATACCTGGAATTATTTGATTGTAATGCAGGGAAAAACAAGGTCAAGCACTGGGAGCTCATGCTGTCTCCTTCTTGTCACCTGTCTTGTCTGAAAGCCCTTGTGACACTCATGGATACTTGCAAGATTTAATGGCACAACCCTGGTTGTCTGCTTTTGTTATTACCCAACCTCAGGGTATCTTCCAAGCCTCCCTCCCTGCTTTCACAGGTGCTGTACTTCAGCTCTTCCCAGTGCTAAGGATTGGTGCAGAGGTGTTCCCTGCTGATTGGCTCAGTGTTTATTAGCCTCTGAAGCAGCACCTTGAGCAGAGCTCTTTGAGGCTCTTGCTATTGTCGTTGCAGAGCAGCTGGCAGAGGAACTGCCTTTTTTCCCTCTTCAGAGGTGTCCTCGGGCCTGGGAAGCGAAGGGGGATGTTGCCAGGTAGCAGAGTTACCTTCTCATCTAGTGCCAAAGTGAGCTGGGGATAATCTTCATTTGCCTGCTCTGCTTTTCCTGTGGCTGCATAACTTGGATAACACAGGTAACTCTCCAGAAAAAATAGATTCAGGAGGGGCAAGGGCTCTCAGGCTCTTGCCATTTTTCCTATAAGTAAGGCTTCATCTAAACCCTTGTGCTTTGGGGAAAGTTGCCTGTTAGCTCCCAGGGAAGTGCTGGAAATTATTTTCTCTTTCTTAGCGTGCTACTTTTCTTCTTTCTCCTTTTAGCCCTTAGCTTTCCTCTGAGAGCACTCCAAGCCCAGCAGCTGTACTATAATGAACTCTGTGTGTGCCATACTCTCTACTTGTGCTGCTGCATCCAAGCTGTAGATGGAAGTGAGACCTACATTTTGTGGATGCCACTTCCACTGTGGCTTGGGATTTGTTGGGCCCTAGAAAGAGGATAAATGGTGACAGATTCTTCATCCACCTGTAGGCATCAAGGTTTCTTGACTGTCCTAGGCAGCCTGTGATAGCAGCTCTTTGAGCTGCTGGTGACATATTCCTATGCTTGCCTGTTGTTCTGATATTGACATTTGTATTTAGTGGAATGCCAAGAGAGGTATCAGATTGTGCTTTGTACTGTTAAAGAGTATCACATAAGATTTGATTGTGATTTCAGCTTTTATTCTGTCACTGTTTGCCATTGAGTTGTCTCCCTGTGAGACAGTTATCTGCGAGCTGGAGAAACCAACAGAGAAGTTGGTGAAAGTTCAGCTAAGGCAGTATCTCCCAAACAAAGCACCAAGAGAACCATGAAGTTTTCAGTGACAGGCACGTGCTCCAGAGAGAGAATAGGAGTGGAAGGTAAAAAGTTCTGACAAACATACACTGTCTGCTATCAACCTCCAGGAGATTGCATCTGTGGGGGGGAACACTCCAGGACATATGGCTGAGGGGAAGTGTGTGTCTTATCTTTTCAGTTGTATATTGTGATATTTCTGGCAACTGAAAAATGACAGGGGTTAATACCTAGCTTAAAAGCACAGCCTATGAGAAAGATGGGAGAAGTTTCTTGCTGCTCTGAATGAAGCCAGCTTCTCTTTTGAAGCTTAATAGTTCAAATTCAATCCATTATAGTTACTTTTAGCAGGGAGCATTATTATGTGCAGAGAGCATATGATGATCCTGACTGATTTTTGGCATGCTAGTGTTGACCCAGAGCTACTGTGGGTGGACTGATATGACAGAGGAAAGAATCTGGCCTATTCTTAAATCTGGAGAGACAGTAGAATGTTTTGCTCTGTTAGAACTGTAGATGAGCTACTGGGCTTGGAGGTGTGCTCTGGAAGCAGGACAATTAAGGTTAGTGGCATATTCGTGTGAGAAATTCAAATACGTAATGCATATTCATGAGCATATGGATAATGGATAAAACAGCAGGAATCCAGCCCTGGATAGCCTAGGGCTTTGTCTTAGACTAAAAACTTCCTTTTCCCTTTCCCGTGTGCTTTGCAGCAGGACAGGTTGGCAGGCACAGCTGCCTGTCCAGCCCAGGCAAAATGGTGGGAAGGTCAGCTGGGGTGGGGACCACACAGAGTAGCTGGTTTGGACCAGGTGAATTATCCCCAGCAGTGTCTGCTCACTTCTTCCTCACCTGGCACTGTAGTTCTGGCTGTTAGTTTCCAAATTGTTTCTGAACCTTTTTTTTTTTTCTTTTTTTTTAAGGTTCCCTTCCTAGTTAGGCAAAGAGTAAAGGGCAAGTACATGTTAAATGTTTTTGTTTGTTTTGGGGTTTTTTTGGGGTGACTTAAGATAACCCTAAATATTGCGTGGTCAGTGAGAGACATTTGGATCCAGGATTCATTGACATAAATGAGATTATATATATATATTTGTTTTCAATACGCTATGAAGGCATACCTCCATAACTTCTACAAACTGACTGGAGTATTCCTATACTGGGACTAATGGAGATAAGTCATTTTAATCTCTAGACTTGATCATGTGGATTCTAAAAAATCTGAATGCTGAGGGCCTCTGAATCAAACTAGGATTAGTGGCTTCTGGAGTAGGGCAAATGACAATAAAACCTGGGAGCTGAATTCAGATAGTAGCAGAAAGATGATTAGTTATAGCAGCAGAGTAGCATCTTTCATTTGTAAATCTGAAAGCACTTAACAAAATGGGAACAAATTAATAAAAGCCTGCATCTGACTTTGGTAGATGAGGGAAACATCAGTGCAGATAAGATGGATCAGGAAGGTAATTCTGGGAACAGATAAACCCTTTTTTTCTTCATTTCAGTGTAAGTCTTAAGAAAATCAGAAATATATTGTGAGGCAAAACATTTTCTTTCACATTGAACTAGAAGTACCCAGAGTAGTGCTTTTGACATGACAATATTGCTGCTGCCCTGCAGTGCTTCAAAAGGCTTTATTTTATGTTTTCCCCCATGCAGAATGGGATTTCAAGTGAAGTTACTTTTCTTCAAAATTTGTATGATCAGCTGGTGAGACTAGCAGGGAAATTTAGGCTTTTAATACCATGTTTCTTAACTATGTAATCTCAAATATTTATTAATGGACTAATGTATCTTTAGAGAGATGATGTTAATACTTCTTTTTTTTTCTTGAAAAGGATGTCTCTGCTTATGTTTAATTTTTGAGACTTAGTCATAACCATTATGTCTGGTTACAAGGAGGCAGTTATTTTGTATCTACTATCCCCATCCCACGGATTATAAACCTGTGCCAAGAGGCAAAGATACTTTCTGGTACATCAGTGTGCAACTCAGGTTTACATCTTCCGTACAGGATATTTATCATGCCTATTCAAAAGATATTAATTTACCCATTTTATTTCACAAATATTTCAAATAGTGCTTTCTGTGTGTGGATTAAATTAGCCCTTTTCATGGATGGAAACAGAGGTTTGCTCTGATACACAAGTTACCACAGCAGATGTTTCAATTATCCCTAAATTTCATTTTGACCAGGGAGTGGAGGATGTAAAGACCCTTTCTGCCTTCACAGTTTCTGATCTTTATTAATAAGTCCTCAGCTCTCTATAAAGCCTTAACTAGGTTAGATTCAAATAGAACAAAAAATGCTCTGGCTTTTTATACAGCCCTACTGAGATTTTCTAAGTCACTTATGATAGTTAGATACTCATTTTCCATTAAAGTCAGTTTGAATCAAATACAAAAATCCTCAGTGTGGCTTTGGCCTAATTGTTTAACAATAAAACATCCACATGTTCCTCTTGGAGGGAACTCGGGATCTTCACATTAGGAATGTGCAAGCAAAAGGCAGCAACTTATTGTTTCAGTGTTTTCCTTGTATTAACGATACTTCTACATGTTTGTATATATCTATTGGAGCAGAAAAATACCTCTTTCTTAAAACAGTTTGGCCCAGTAATTACTGGTTTTCTTCTGTTCTCACACTTGGAAGAAAACAGGTTTGCTCTGTAAAGTTGGTGTTTCCATACTTTTCTCCCTTTGTTTTTTAATCCCTCTGGGTGTAATCATCCATGAGGAAGAGCATATTGATCTTTCTCCAAAAGAGAGTAATTAATTTTTCATAACAACTAAGTACAATATCTGTGGAAAGAAAGAAATCAGTGTAAAGAGTTACTACCCGGCAAATCTCTTGTCCAGTTTCTGCTTTTTTGCTCACTCAGAGGTCCTCTAAGTCATTCCATTACCTGGAACCCCAGTTTCCCTGTAATTGTAAAGCAATAACTGATATTGCTTCTTATATTCCTGAGATCTGCACATTAAAGAAGCAAAAGTTACCAGATGTTTGTATTAAGCTGTTTTTTATGACACGTACCTTTGCAGTTTGCTGCATTTCTTTTGCAACCTGGAAAGGTTGTGATGGGCTGAAATTGCACTCTGAAGGGTGGTGGGAATTTTCCCGAACAGTTTCAGTGAGCCTGAGCAGTGCACGTGGCTTGGGGAGCTCCGAACTTGGGAAGGCTGGAACTTGCGTTTGTTCTGCGCCGACACCTCTGGCCAAGCAAAGAAAAGGTGTTGACTTTGGAAGGAGCTGCAGCTCTGCTCCCTCGCCAAGTATGAGGTGAAGCCCTGAAGGAAGGAATTGCAGTGATGTGTGACCCAGCAAAGGGTATTCAAGACTACTCCCTCCAAGTAGCTGGACCCTCCAAGGCACGTGAGGACTCACCATCTGCCAGCCAGGCGCTCTTGTGAGAGGCTCAGAGCATCCAGGTTTTATAGGCCTGTTAAAGCAGCACTGTGCAAGATGCTATTTTTTTGTGATGCAGCAGGATTTCTGACTTTTGTTTTTCTCCTCATATTTCCCTTTGTCCAGGAACTGTGGCATCTATCAGGTTACACTTTCATTTAAACAAAATGCTACCAATATGCTTACACTTAAACATGCTACATAAATACCTTATTTTACTGCTTTATTAAATGTGTAACAAATCTGTTTGGCAGCCACCTAATAGGAAATGGTGTATAGGTCTCTCTTGCACATTTACTGAGCTCTAAAGTCTTCAGATTCAGGTTAAATTGGGTTTTAGATATCATTCTCTTTGCGAAAACTTTTCAACCTTATTTCTTTCTCAGTCCTTTGGATTCTGTAGGGACTGTTAGATTTTTATACATGCTGACTGTTTGAATTGACTTGAGTCCCCCTAAAGCAAACCTTGCTGCAACTTTTTCAAATTTCACTTTTGTGTAAATGGATTGCATTTGTGTCAAATTTTTTAAAATTATATGCATAAAATACAGTAGGGGAGAATAAGCAGGTAGCAGGAGATTTGTTTACATCCTCAGCTATGCTTTGGTCCCACCGTGTCTTTTTACAGATACTTGGTATGACAGCTGCCAGTTTTCCTCTGTTGAGGAGGGGATGCAGGCTGGAGAAGTGAACTGCCCTCTTTCCCTCCCCCAGTATTTTTTCTGATCCTTTTCTATGCTCATGTAGGCATTTCCACAGAGCTTGGATCACAAGCTGAGTTAGCCAGTCTTTCATGACAGCACTTTATTGTATTTACCAAAAGTTTCTTTCAGTACCATACTAGATTTGTTGCTACTCTGGAAACTCTCGTTTCCTTGTAAACTGATGGAGGGAGATAGTTTCATCAGGAGACCAGGCTGGCTGGCAATTTCTGGCTCAGATGGAGGAAGAAGGAGCATTAAAGGGACAGAAAATGCTTTCAACTTGTGTATCATGAGGCTGAGTGGAGGTGATTTAGTATACTGGCTGCTTGTTTTCCTCAGAGCTCTTCTCTGTCCTAAGGGATTCCCTCCTGCAAAGTCTCCTTGGTTTAGGCAGTTTGTGACCTACCCCTGGCCCCACAGCTGCTCCATCCTCAGGCGGTTTGGGCATGTCTTTACACTGGGCCAAATGCCAATTACATATTTGGGACTGAAACCCCATCTGGGGGTTTTTTTTGTTTGTTGGTGGGGTTTTTTTTTAAGCAAGAAAAATCCTGAAAACGTCTGTTTTTTGTATTTTGCAAAGGATGTTGTTCACAACAAGGGCAATGGAAGTCTAAACCTTGAACTACATAAACACACTTGAATTTTGCTGATGTAACTCATGTATTTAAGTACATGCAAACAGCATGATGCTGTGTTTCTTAGAAGAGGGTCATGAAGTAATGGTAAAAACTCCCAACAAGGTGAAAGTGGACTTAGACCGTTCCAGCGGTTTTGTTTCCCATTCGGAAACCTGATCCATTGATTGTGTTCTCTACTGTGCTTAGTAGCAACAGCAAGTGAACTGAAAAGCAGGGACAAGCATCTGTTTTTCCATAGCTGATACTTAACGAGATCAGATTATGTATCCTTCTGTAAGGCTGAGTGATGCCCAGTTGGTGTCCACCTGGGAGCGTAGCTGTAAGAAAATCAATGCCTTTAATACCCTGGGTTTCTGCTCCATTTGTTTAGAAAGCTGCTCCTGGGGGCTCACTGCACAGCGAGGATCGTGCTCCTGGCTGGAATTTGCCATGACCACCTACAGTGCCCTTCCTTACTCTAAGACTGAATGTCAGTCTTTTCTGCAATGTTGTTAGAAAGAGCAATGAAGGAGAGTAGTCTGCACCCCACTCCTCTGCTTCTCAGGGTATTTCTTACTCCACTTAATGTAAAAGGGTGAAAAAAATCCCAGTGTGGTAGTGTGTTACCCTGTTTGAAGCAGGATGACATTTTTCAGCAGGCTTGGAAGCAGTGTGGAATCTGTCTTTGAACTAGGACTGGTGGCTCTGGCAAAACAAGGCATGTGATATGAGAATGGTTTTTGCAATGTCCTCTAAAACATTCTGACTAAACAGTTTCTCGTAGGCTAAACAGACTGGGCAAGGCTCACTCTGTGGGCAGGAGACCTTCCAAGAGCCTGCTTGGTTCTGTGATTCAGTGCATGGCATCTGTCCCCTGACCAGAGAAGGCGTGTGTCAATGGTCCAGCAAGGAGCTGAGGCCACAATCCTCTTGGAGATCGTGGTTTTCAACTGAGATCTGGATCACGTGCTGGACTTAACACTTGTGCCTGTCTGCCTGAGGAGTTATTGCATCTCTTGGATCTAAGAAATTATTCAAGGCACTCTGAGCTCACCAGAATGTAATAATGATTGCCCTGCAACATTAAAGTGTCATCCAGAGATAACACAAGATCAGCCCACCAACACTGTTAAACAATCACAAACCGTACTGATTAAGTTAGCCAGTAAATCAAACCAGGAAAGCCTTCTCTTCTATCCTTACCATCACTTACAGAGATTTGTTGCTTTTGACTCGTCCTTGGAAGATTACCAAATACGGAAATGTGAGCTATTTCTGACCAGTTTGGCATCAAGAACAGGGTGCTATTTAAGTGTTTTTATTTTATTTTGGTTTGGTTTACTGTGCTTTTGCCTCCACAAACTTCCCCTCTTGCTCTAAATGGGTACAACAATATTTTTGCCTTTGTGCCCTTTATACTTCTGTGGCTTTGCACTGTTAAATGAGTACTATGGTTTGCTCCAGAAACTGCTGTATTCTAGCAGATAAAGCAATTTGTGAGTGCCCACTTTTCACTATTTATTTTTCAAAGGTCTTGCAAGATTACTAATTGTTAAATGATACTAAATTCTTCCTTGAGGAATATCCTATGACTTGAAGCAATGTTTAAGTCAATGAAGGCATAAGGATGTTGCCTATATGTATTTTGAAGTCTTTAGCTCATATTTGTGTAGGTAATAATGCCTAGCTCTGATACAGCACTCTTCAGTGCAATTCTCCAAAGTGCTTTGCAAAGCTGGATGGAGCCATTACTAGAGCTAATTAAAAGGTTTTGATTCAGTGAAGCATGATTAAAATATGCTGTTTTGCTTGTGCTGAACCCTTTCTGGAATTCATTTGATGCTGGGAGAGCTTCCTGAGGAGCTAGAGTGGGCTAAAGACCTAACTGAAACAGAAACAAACCCAGCAATTGCTTTTTATGGGAGAACAGACATATCAACACAACTGGCTTATTGTGCAACACAAGATTTTTGGTCTCATTCAAAGATGAGATAAAAGCAAGGAATGACACTGTGGATATTGTAATGTCCTTGAATAATTTTAGCCAGTATCTCCATTTTGTATGTGAAGAAATCGAAGTGGAGGAAAATAAAATTACTTGCAAGACTGGAATTGCCCAATATGCCAAAGATGGAGCTGGGGCTTTGAGTCTTCTGGCCACAAAGTTGCCTCTTTGATGCTTCACCACAGTTTAACAGGGCACTTGCTTTACTGCTTTTGCATAAAACCCATCATTTCCAGAAATTAAAGTTCCAAACAAAGTGAAGTGTGTAGATGAATAGTAACAATGAATTTCTCCTGGTCAAAGAAAAGGGAAGCGAGGTCTATGTTTAGCTTTAAGTGCATATGCTGTAAATGAGAACAAAACATGAACTGTTTCACTGCTGATATATTGCAATATATATGGAGTTTCTTGGAGTTTGGGAGCAGAAATGGGACTGGAATTAATTTCCTCAGATTTATAGAAAAATAAAATGTGTCTCTAACAATATACCTGTTATGACATCATATGATAGATGACGAAAGGATAGTGAGATATACCTGTGGCAAGGTGGATTTCAACTTGAAATTCTTGAAGGTAATTGATCCAGCTGAGTACCACTGTGCTGCCCCAGTCTTTGTTGAGGTTATCCTGAAAGACAATGCCTACTCTGTAGTGCTTTGCTGTTGTAAAGTGAAAACAAGGTACTGCCCTCAAGTCAGAAAAGGCCTTCCCCCAACAGACTCCAGAGATTCAATGCCCCATTTATTGTCTTGACATTTTGTTTTATTGTTCCAGTTTGCAGAGCAGTCTCCAGAGGTTTCTAAAGTATGCATGAATAAGAGAGAGAAATGAACTCCTAGTTTCTGTTGGGAATTTTAGCTTGGAGACAGGCCTGTCTATCTAAACCCATCTCTTGTTCCTATGGGCTTTGGCAAGAATCTGGGTGGCACAGCACCCTCCTACCTCATCTTCTACTTTTTCTCTATAGCTACCTTCATTGTTCATGCCATGCTGTTTGTTAACAAGACTGTGGTCTCCTCAGATGGTTTTTTTCCATTGGCTGCCTTTTATTACCTTTATTCCTATTCCAGTGTTGTCTACAAGCACCAGTTGGTGATTGAAGCCAGATTTCTTGGTTTTTCTACATGCATGAACTGTGTGTATAAGCAGTATCAAAGGTCCCTTTTTGATGTGAAAAAGCAGATATAAGAAGTGGGCAGGAAGCAGAGAAATACATGTTAAATTTTATTTCATTTATTGGTAGTATACTAAAAAGTGGTCAAAGATGTCACTCAGTAAAAATTCTCAGAGGTTGTGGGGTGATTGGGCTATAAGCAGGTTTATGCAGCACTGGTCTTGAAAAATTATGTATGGGAATCTTCATCACATATGGGAGAAAAGTTATGTTTATATCCCAGAATATAAATGAGATGCTAACTGGAACAGCTTTGTAGCGTGGAATGTCTCTTTCCTTCTTAGCTTTACATAGTTCAGTGCTTCCCCTTCTTCATGTCCTCATGCCTAAAGAATGCAGACGAATAGCTGGAAAAGGTTTGTCTTAGTGCTGTCGGGTCATTAAGGTTCCTGGCCAAAATATATCCCTGACCTCCCTGGCCAGAGGAAATTTCATCAACAGCAATAGTTTCACTGAGGCTTTAGCTAGAGTGTCTCAGCTGTTCTGGATGAGGCCTGAGGGTGATGAAGGGGAGAGATCAAAATCTGCTATAACTCTTGTTAAGTGTGTCTAGTGAAAATCTTTATGCCTCATTTCATGCAAGGGGAATGCCTGCAGATGATACAGAGAGGCATTCCTCCTATGTCCATATTTTTGTAAAATTACAGGACACTTCCCATTAAAATCGTGGTAGCAGATGGGTGTGTTGGCCTCTCCAGCTGCAGAAATTCAGCTCTTAGAAGGAGCTGGTCATCAGTTATGAATGTGTGTAATTAATACTGAACTGATTGTACCACAAATTTCAGAGCAAACTGCTTTCAACAAATCTATGTGCGTGGACATTAAGCATTTTCATTTTTCCATAGAGGAGCAATCAGCACGGCTTTCTGCTGCACAGCTCATGCCTCCTGCAAGCTCTCTCTGAACTGGAGATGTCAGCAGCCTTGCAGCACAAATGGACCTGAGCAGTGTGATCTGAGAGGCTGTTTATGCAAAACACTGGAAGTGTTGTCAGGCTGGCATCAGGAGCAATGCTAATATCTGATCAAGGAGAAGCATCAAGAGCCAAATTCCAGGATCTTGAATTCCAGTCAGCAAATTGGAGTTCTGCAGGAAGCAATACAGAAAATCTTGTGGAATATTCTATATTCTGCTCGTATTACAGACAGCTGTTTCTGTATATCTGAATATAATCAAACACTCAGAATAGACCATAGAATCCTTTAGGTTGGAAGAGGCCTCTAAGATCAGTGAATCCAACTGTTAAACCAGCACTGCCAAGTCCACCATTAAACTGTGTCCCCAAGTGCCACATCCACGTGGCTTTTAAATACCTCCTGGAATGGTGACTCAACCACCTCCCTGGCAGCCTGTTCTAGTGCTTGACACCGTTTTGGTGGAGAAATTTTTCCTTATATCCAAACTCAACCTCCCCTGGTACTACTTGAGACTGTTTTCTCTCATCCTGTCTCTTCTTACCTGGCAGAAGAGACCAACCCCCACCTTGCTACATTCTCCTTTCAAGTGGTTGTAGGAGAGTGAATCTTCCAGCTTCATTAGGAAAGGTCGCATCAAAGCACTTGATCCTGTGGAAAGTGGAATACCCTGACTCTATACAAACCGAGCCCTCAGCAGATATGCCTTTGATGCTGGGAATCCTCTCCCATTGTCCCTCTGAGGAACATGAGAAGAGTAATTGAAGAACATTCAATTGCTGATTAAATATACAACATCTGTTATTTGACAGTGTAGTGTTTTACCCCTTCTGATAAAGAACTCATATATGGAGAGTTGACATAATCTTCCTCAAACCATTAGTAACTGATTAGTTTTAGATAAAATTTATTTTCTTGCAGTTATTGTTGTTCTTAGTCCCGGCCTTTCCTGTTTTGTGACCCTTGTGGGAAGGTTAGGTCTCATGATGGGGCCAGGCTAATTTTGCCACATCCAGAAACCTAATGATTTAAACTTCTGGATTCAGTTCCAAATGACCTATGTACCCATAAGGCTTGTGCTCATTACTGAGCATTGTTTTATGTATTTTCTTTACTATATTAAGACTTTATGAATGCGGTCACTGTTACGCACAAATACCTGCAGAACTGAGTGTCTTTGGGGGCAGCTGAGTTTTGGTTCTTTGAGCAAGCTTGCAGTGTTGAAACAGAGCAATGCAGACAGTGTTAGAGCCCTACAGCTGTCCTTAGGGAGAGAACATTCAAGATGTCTCTTCTTCCTCCAGGTTTCCCTCCTGGAAACCTGAACTACCTGTGGGACTCCCAGGACACACATTCCAGCCCACTTTTGCTGTTTATTATCTCATACTGTCCTTGTACATGTCCTCAGAATATGAGCGTGTCTTTTGCAGGCATCTGTACTGGAATAACCACCGAAGGTTGGAGGGCAAAGCCCCCTTTTTAACTTCTGGGGAATAAAAAAACCCCACCACAATCTCTTCCCCTCAAGCCCCCCAGTCGTCCCTGCAAAAAACACCCCAGAATACGTGGGCAGTGACACTGCAAGAGCTTTTGGTTGGCTATTTAAAGATGACACTCTTTAGGGCTGGGGTGAGGTGTGGGTGGAATCAAACAATGCAGGTAGATGATTTAGAAAGTAGACAGCTGTGTGTAAAATGGTATCTCTCCCAAAACAAAATGATCTGTCTCCAGAAATGGTATCTTGGTTTGCTGGTAGCATATAGTATAGGATGTCACTATGAAGGTGCCTATACAGGTGATACATTTTGAAAAAAACCCCAGATTTGAAACCCGCCTGTGTAATTTCTCTGTTGATCATATGCTCGATTTTTGGCTTGTATTGGTTTTGCACATCACTGTGCCACTTTGCAGAACCTGCAATAACTTCTGAAGTTCATACAGTGCACCTCGTTCTTGGTGTCTGTTAGTGGAAATCAGCTCTCTGGATTTCTCTGCCTCTACATACGAACAGGAAAGAGAGAAAAAGACTTGTTTGTTTGTTTGTTGTGTTTGAAAGTATGATATGTTAAGAGGATGAGTGAGTCTCCAAGACCAAAACTAAAACAGCTCCAAAACTGGACTCCAGTTTTCTTTCAGTGCCTCCAGCCTGAGCTCTCAACAGGCAGGGAGTAAGGCAAGGCCAGAGTGCTCACAAGGATTGCTGCATATCCTGAGGAAAACTCTCTGGTGCAATTCTAGTTTTGCTGTGGGGCTGTAAGGACGCTCCTTGCCACAATGCATTTAGTGCAAATGGCAGAAGCTTTTGAAAATTTGTTTCTGTGGGAGTAACAAACTTATTTTAAGATTTTGTTTTTACCTCAGGCTAGCTAAGGAAGTCTGGATAGCTGAGAACCTTGCTAAGCTTGAAGAATTGAATTTGTCCATCAGCCCTTTCTGTGAGCGGGAAATTGTGTGTTTCTGTGATGCAGTATTTCTGCTCGAAGGAAGATGATTGCTTGCAAGGGTGCCTTTCCTGTTCATACATCTGATTGTATAAGCAGGGATGTTTTGAACCCTGTCTGAACCAGATGGGTATCCTACCCTGGAATTAATCACCAGGAAAACCAGTGACCCAGTTTCCCAAACCTGCTCTGATACCAGGTTAGCTGCTACTTCTTCAGATTTTCCGTGGGTCAAAACCAAGGTGCAGAATCCCTCTGGAGAAGGTGTTCTGATATTTCTCCTTCCTCCAAAATTTAATGCCAGCCCCTGGCTATCATGTGATGCTTCTCCTAATCATGCTTCAGGGTCTGTCAAGCCAGGGAGGGTGACCAGCAAATGGAAAGAGTGTGGGGTGCATGGCACTGTCAGGGAGCAGAGAGCAAGGGCTGAAAGATGAGAAAGGATGAGCCAGGAGCTGAGGGTGACCCCAGCAGAGGTAGGACAGTGTTCTCACTGACCTCAGCAAAGTCCCACAGTGCCCAAGTGGGACCAGGTTGGTGAAAGTGACAGATTTCACTGGTAGCCCAGCGATCACTGTGCAGATGCAGAGGGAAGAGCCAGGGCCAAGTTAAATCTATGCAGCAAGTCAGGCCCAGCAAGGATAGGGCTGGTGGTGGGCGAACCTGCAGCATGGCTGAGCCTGAGCTTACCCCGGGCTTCTGGTCTCTTGGGCAGTGGCTTTGGGGGTACAAGTCCCAGGTCTGGCTGGACAGGGTGTTTAAGGGTTGTTGGTGCACTTGGGGCCCTGACAGCTGCTCTGATGTGGGCCAAGCACTGACATAATTAATGGCACATGTTATTTACTATGTAAGAATTTCTTCTGAGCTCTGTGAGACAGCTCAGTGACTAAAGCGCTACTGAGTGTGTGTAAGGAACAGTAGGGCTTCCTTTCTGGAGGCCAAATCGTGAGTTATGAGTGTACCTCAGGCCAAAGCAAGGAAGAGTCCCAACATTCACTTCCTGAGGAGCAGACTGAGACAGTGGTTGAGTCTCTATGAGCTGGGGTTCCTGCCTGTTGATGTCCCTTGCAGTCCTAGGGTAAAGCTGAGGTGGGCAGTTGTGTGCCAAAGAGAGGGACATTTCTGTGTTAATGAAGGGTTTGGGTGAATGTGAGTTTTCGAAAAGGGAAGGAAAAAAGATGTTTTTCCAAATTTCTAGCCCAAGACTCTTCATGGCCAGTTTGTGTCTGATTTTCCTCTCTGCTGGTGAGAAAAAAATGCACACAGTGAGTGCAGTGAATAAGGTCTGACTTGAGGGATTGTGCAAAAAGCTGGCTGAGCAGGTCACTCTCCTGGCCTTGCAGCAGTAGGGTGGTAACTCAACACGTGCCTGAAAATACTCAGTGCAGTTCTGATATCCTTTAAAATGAAGGAATGTGGGTCTGGTCCAAAGCTTGAAGAAGTCTGTGGAAAAGCCCATGTTGACTTCAGTGGTCTCGAGAATGAAGCTGAGCAAGATTTGCAAATAGCTGGCGCCAGATGCGCCTCCCACCCACAGCTCAGGCAATGAACATGTGTGCACAAGGTCGGCGCAATTATGAGAGAGTTCAAAGGGAGCCGCTCATCTGAGGAGAAATGTTCATAGGCTGATCTGTCTCTCTCAACAATGTACTTCCACACAGCAGCCATGCACAGCACGGGGCCTCCCCAGAGAAGGGAACATCAGACTCACCCTGTCCCCCAGGGTTGAGCTGTACACACATGGTCTCTGGGAGATGAAGTTACTGCATGTGGGATTCACAAAATAAATGTGCAGGAAAGTCCTGCAGCTTGCTTGCTTGCAGCTTGATCTGTAAGAAAGGTCTGTGGTAGCATGTGTTTTTGCAGTCAACACAGGTATTTTTGGGGAGTGAGGCTGAATTGTAGGCAGCACGTAATGATTCATGTGGAAACAGTAATTGCAGGAGTCGCTATGAAGGGGTTACAAGTAGAGCTAGTGAATGCGAAGATGTTCCTAGCCATCATGGCTTCTTCAGAGAAGCCTGATGTGCAGATGAATATGCTGATAATGTGCAGATGAATATGCTGATAATGTGCAGATGAATATGCTGTTATTTGCTCCAGGAAAACACCAGAAAGTTTTGATAGTGTGAAACCTCTTGCCCTGGGTTGGTGGGTCTCATCTAACTTCTTGTTTTCTGTCTCCAGACAAGCCATTTTTTGGGTATGAATCCCTCCGGTGGGGCAGGGAAGAGCTGACCTTCATTAGGTAGAATGTGGTAGGTTCTGTTACATCCTGAATCCCCTGTAGGGACACTACAGCTGTGTCATACCCCCAACGTGGTGGCTGCATCCTGTAAGAAGTAGTTGTCAGCTTTCACATAGAGAGACAAAGCTGTAATTGGAACACTGGATGGTTATCAAATATCTCTCGTTTGTATCATTAAAGGTAGCATTGCTCACATTGGGTCAGGGTGTGCTGGTCTGGCCTCCCAGTATTCAAATTCCAGACTGTTTAATTTCTCTAGTCTTCGTCTTTACACATCCTGTAAGGCTGCCATGTTGTGGTCCAGGTGCTGCTCTGTTTTGCTGGCAAGGGAAGCAGATCTTGTTTGCTCTGTATACAATTACAGTGACTAAGGAATTTTAAAGTAAGATCTAGAAGTGCTGTTACAATGTGCTGTTACCCAATGTTACTGTGTGGGAGACAGTGGGTGGTAAATGCAAAAGAAAAAAAATCAACAGCTTTTCTTCCTTACACTTGTCAACTCTGCCAATTTTAGTAGAGGATTTTTTGTTTCGTGTTTGAGTTTTTTTCTACCTTCTTTTAAGGCCTGAAGCTAAGTGACTGTCAGAAATCTTGATCCTCTCTGGCTTTTATAGCTACATGGGAAATCTTTAAAACATGAGTCCCAGAGGCTTGAGATCAGTGAACCTTATAGGAGGAGTTTCACCTTTATTTATTCTTAAAATTTTGTGATTCGTTTAGGTCATCTCAGAGCATCTCAGGGATTTATTTCAAGGCATAAACTACTTAAACCCAGTAGTATGAACTTCTTCTTATTTTCACTGTCCACTTGCTTTGTGGTGTTAGACGGAGAGCAGGAGGTAAGTCTGTGACTCAGGCCCTCCCCAGGCGAGCTGAGAGGCATGACAGGAGAAAATTGTGCCTACCTGGAGTGGTCAGAGATTGTGTTCACTGAAGGGAGAGGAACTGGCACTTTGCTCAGGGCTGGGGTGAAGAGAGAACTTCCGTTATCCTTCACACAGCTGAGTATTGGTAAAGGATGGACAAAGCCACACTTTTCGGTAACTTTTTATTTACAGCACAGTTACTTCCCTACTTATGTCGCTGGAAATATATTTATTTGCTGTAACCTCTAAGCATGGCCAAAGGTCAATCAGAAGAGAATCTGGTACTCCAGAATTCCAGCTCTGTGTAAGTAAACAAATCTTTTGGTAAATCTCTGAGAATGGAAGCTGGGGGCTGTGGCACAACAACCAAACCCATCAAAAATAGATTTGTCGTTGTTGTTTTGAATTTGATTTTATTAGCAGACCAGATTTTCCAAGCAGGAGGATTGCACACACTGTATGCAATTCATCTAAAAAGTGCTTTCTCTAGGAAGCTGGGGCAAGGGGAGGAGAAGGAAAGGAATAACTTTTCAGAGATATTTTCCTACTGCTTTTGTTTTTCATTTAAAAAGAGATGCTAACTCATAAGCTAGAAGCTTTCTCCTGCATCAGGATAGTACAGCTTTATGGCCATGCTCTCCACTTGGCTCCCATTTCAGGAACTGCACTGAAGGTGAGCCGGGCTGTTTGCAACCCAGGCACTCTCCTCCTGTAACACCTGCTTTTCAGAGCAGAGCTTTGCAGGAAATCAGATGTGATTGTGCATTGAGACTTTTTATCTTCCTGCCAGCCACACAGATGAAGCTAATTTGCTTCCAAAGTTTTTAATTGGTAACACAGTATTTTGAGGTTTCATTTTCAGACCCTTGGAGGTTTGATTGGTCCTTAGCACCTTTCACTGCTTATCCAGTTTTATTTGGTAGAATACAAACAGGTTGAAAACACTAAACTATTAAAAAAAAAATTGATCCGATCCTCCACCAACCCCCTGCCTCCAAAACCCTTCCAGGATTTGAAGTTCCACAGAAACTTGCCTGTTGATTCTGACAGCATGGCCTGTGGGAGGAATGTCTAAGCATCAATGATAACCAGATTGAGTGGGGAGTAGCTAGTCACTCTGCCGCGTGTTTTTTGGGTGTCCTGTTATTTGACTGCATTGTTACAGCTTTAAAACAGGGTCCTGTATGTATTTAAATAGCTGTCTGCTCCTGGTCAGCTTGGGAGTCCAGTGGCAGGTGTGGTGTTTGCATTTTTGTGGGCACATTAAGGGCAGGAACAATCACTCGCCTGCAAGTGTCTGTGGATAGAGTGTCTTATCAGTTATTTCAGCTCCTGACTAGCAGGTGCAAACAGGTAGTTGTTCATCTAAAACTCTGGCTAAATGAACTGTGCCTTCAAAACTACATACCCCACTTAATGAAGCAGCCTCTGTTGGGTGGGTGCTGTGCCTTTGTAGGGGACTAGCACAATTTACCTTGTATTACCTTAAATTCACAAGGTTAAACCTATATTGCCTAATATGTGTTTGCTTTGTTTTCAATAGGTTTTACAGGGCATCATCTGTTCCCTTGATGATCTCAGTGTGAAGGTAGTAGTCACAGCTTTATAAGGCATCAGAGGAGTCATTAGTCATTTGCTAATGGTAACAATCTGGTTATTATAAACTGCATCTTTATGATAACCCATGTATTAGGTAAACGAGTGTTATAATCCTGCACTGAGGCATTGAGATTTTCATGTGACTTTGGTGAGGTCAGTGGTACCATGTTAAAATGAAACCTAGGGTTTAGAAGGTCTTAATCTGTCCATGCTGTCACTGGCTGACTCCTGGCTCTGACCTTGCCTCCAGGTGACCTTTTTAATTGAGGATTGCAGAATCCCTTTCTTCTGACATCTACCACTTTTTATTTTGAGGAAAAGAGGCAGAAAATCAGGTCAGTTAAAAATAAGTTAAATATAGCATTGTCAGGAACCAGAATGGCTTTACTTTGCCAGAGGAGAGTCATACTTCACATGTGAATGATCTTCTTTTGACCTAAACTTAAACCATGAGTTCGGGGAACAGCCATTTATAGAATTGGTTAGGCCTGTAATTCACTGTGTGAATAACAGGATGGTCTGAAAGAGAAAACAAAGATCCTTACTTCTCAACAATGAACAGAATAAAGACTATCAAATTCTCTTCGGTTTTCTTGTTGTTACTTGTGTTTTTTTGGTTTGGGTTTTCTTTATTTTTTTTTCATGGAGTGGAATTGGTGGGGTTTCAGAAATATTTTCAATCAGTGCAAACCATTTCCTATTGTGGCTGGCAGCTGTTCTCTGTGTTTCAGATGAGGGGCACAGCAACACTCCTTAAGAAACAATTTGCAAAGAACAGATGAGTCTGAGGTTATGGTTAAGGGAGAACGTACCCCCATAAATTAGTGCATTATTATATATCAAGAATACTTTTGTAGTCTGTCACTGAAGCAACCATTGAGTGGGATTCTGCATCCCACACTTGAAAATGGTCCCAGCTCAGCCAAATACTTGAGCATGTGCTTGAAAGCTGAGCATTGACTTCAGCAGCTTGCTTAAGGGCTCACTCAGGTTCCATGCTGGCCTGGAAGGCTGATGGAATTCTCACAACGGCTCTCATGTGGTGTTTCCTCTGGTGAAAGTGGACAGTTATATTTGTGTGCTTCCTGTGCTTGTAAAATACAATGATCACTCCTCCTTCTTTTGCAAAGCTTATTACCTGGCTGGATCTCTGGGGAGGTGGGTGGGTGACATCCACTGGTGAGGTGGTGTTGATCAGGAGCGAGTTGTGCTGTGAATTGCTCTTAAGTTCACCTGTTGTGTGATATGGTGGTGCCATGTACATGACACAGGGAGCAAAGTTGCAATGGAGCAAGCAACTGATGTTAATTGGTGTAGCTGCCTCCCATTAAGGAAGGAGAGCCAAATCAAAAGATACGAAGATGATAGCTCAGGATTGACTAATACTCTTGATTTTCCATGCCACCATCCTGACTCCTGTAACATGTGACTAGCAGGGGTGATATGCCTTAGTCATGATGTCTCACCCTGAATGGGCTGAGATGTGGTATTACTGTGCTGGATATGGATATTCCCATAATGATGTTATTCCCCTCCCCCCCCCATGTTGTTTTGTTGTTCCTTTTTTTTAAGAGGGAAAGCACTAAATCAGTCTCAGCATATTGATGATGAATTGACATATCAGAAAGTTAGTTACTGTGTCAGGTAGGAAGCTGGTGATGGTTGGGTCTGTGCTGCTGTTGGGTAGGAGATGGGCTGTAATCTGTTGAACATATGCTGACTTGGTTTTTGTACAGATTGCTGGGAGATCAACTTCATGCTTCTTTATTCCTTCTGTATTGATTCAGAGTTCTAAAAGACAGTTCAATGCAGAGATAATAAAGAGAAAACAAGTCTGACAGACGTTTTGTCATTTTTGGCAAAAGTAAATAGAGTGTGCAGAGCTGTACAGCCCTGCCTTTGTGTTTGGAGAGTGCACATGATTTACTGCAGGAATCAGTTTGGCATAGCATAGCTGTGCCGATTCAGCAGGACCTACCATTATCTTGTCTTGTTTTTTAGCAAATTGACTTTTACAAGGCAGAAACTCAAAAACATGGAAGAGAAATGTGCTGAGCAACCCATCCCTTCTTGTCCCCCCATCCAGTGTGTGCTGGCAAATCTGCCACAGTTGCACCCACGGGCATGATGATGCTCGGCTCCCTCACTCGCTTGCAGGCTTTGGGCGTTCCGCTGGCATGAGCTGGTGTGGGTCTTGATTTTATTATTGTGTTCTCAAGCTCCCAAGTTGCTGACTTTTCAGCTAAGTGCAACAGTTCACACATGGCTTTCTGTCGTGCTTCGCTTTACAGACTTAATAGGATTTTAGTAGTACAGCAGGAGTAACAAAAGCACCGTTAGCAGCATTTTGTAAATCCCGCTGCTTTTCAGCTCTGCTCACCCACAGCTTGCGGTCTCCCACGGACAGAGAAAAATGGCCAGAAAGCAGCGAGGTTCCTGGGCTTGTCCTAACTAGCACTGCCTTGTCCTAACTTCAGCACTGCTGCTGAAGACAGAGTATTGAGCTGGAGACACTGCTGGTCTGACCTTAAAGGGCATTTTTTGTGTTTTTAAAGTCTCTATTCCAGTCTTAACACTGAAGTAGCTGTGGATACAGTATTTCTGCATTCTCATATGTTTGGCAAATGTGCATGGATTGTGTTTATTTTTAAGAGGTTAATTTAAAATGTGTAAAACTTTCCTACCTTCTGGGAATTTGGGATGTTCATCCCCATCTATGCCTCAGCAAATGGCTTCTATTTAATAACATCTTTGTACATTACCATTAAGAGATGGCTATCTCGGAGAGCTAATCTGTGCATGTGCCCAAGGGGGAAAAAAGAGCAAAAAAGTAAGACTGAGGGGAGGGGAGATGGGAGAAGGAACACTCTTTGTTAGTGCAGGTTTTTATAATGGATAATGTGTGGGAAGGGTAGGGGCAGAGATGCTCCAAGAGCACTCTGAGATAACAAAACAGCTTGTTTAGCTAAGCAGGATGGAAATGACAGCCCTACTCATCCTTCTGTCTTGCTCTCCTGTGAACTAACCAGCACTCGAGCCACACTGTTCATGTTTGGGGCAGGACTGTGCACAGCTCCTTCTCCTCTTCCCTTGGGTTTTGAGATAGCTCTGCAGGGCTAGTGGTGTTTTCCTTCCAGCTCTTGAGTGTAGCAGCTTCTGTCTGGAAGCTGACGACACTGCCAGCTCCTCGTGTTTTGACAGATCCTCTGGCACCAGCGTGTGCCTGTGTGTCACCACACTCCATGAACCTGCTCCACAAACCCTGTCTCAAGCCACAGTGCTCATTTACTTGAAGAAATGACTGTTTCCTCAATAGAACTTTCCTCTGTAGAAAGTATTTGTTTCCTTTCCTTTCCTCTGCAGAAAGTTTTTGTTACTCAAAAGACCCATTTTGAAGATTAGCCAGGCACACCAGAGATGCCAGTGAGGGTTACCCATTCTGAAGCAGCAGGTTTTGGATCATGCTGCAGCCCATCGCTTGTGTAGGTTTTGCTTCCTCTCTCAAGTAATGTCTTAAAATCTTTTTGAACAACTCACTCAAAAGGAAAAACTCTACTCTGTACTAATGGTTAATGGGTCTTTCTAGCAGATGTAAAATCCAGTGAAACATATACAGTTTCTTTAGTTTTAAGGGGAACAGATGATTTAATAAGCAGCTATAAATCTCTTGGGAATGTACAGACATAGTCAAACAGCAAACTTCTGCCAGATTTTTCACTGACTAGACTTATAGCCCATGAGTCATAGCGGTCTGCTCCACTCTCCACCTCAATTGCCTGTTGTTGTTTTGGCTTTTAGAGGCGCTCTGTGCTGCATATGGCTTTTTTATCACCTTCTCCTGTTAATGGGCTCGTTTTTTCATCCAGGAGACAGACTTCAAGCAGTTGACTCTTATTCTCTGTGTATGCATGACAGTGCATGACATTTCTTTTCCATTCCCTAGCTCACTGTGTGATTTTAAAATTGTATAAGGAAAACGTTTCTGAGGAGTGTATTAATGCAGCCTCCTAAATGGGCCTAGTAGTGGGAGTCCAGTAAAACTAAAAGAGATATAGCCAATCTCTTATTCGTATAGTAATGCTTTCCTGCCAGCAGTCTGTGGTTAATGAGTTTATTGTAACAGTATTTCTAATAGATTCAGTTATTATCAGCTCTTTAGAGATAAGGGAACAGGCAGAAAGCAGAAAGTTGTTCCAGTTACCTCTGTCTCATGCTGAATTGCAGGGGATGGTTGTATTTTCTAAGGTATTGAGCTGCCATTACAAAAGGATGTAAAATGACACCATATTTTACAAACATCTCCTATATTGTGTGGGCCTGCTGGATTTCTATGAGTGTCTGAGATACCTGGGAATGGGGGCTGCCAGCTCTTGTTTTATTTTACAGCTGGTTCACAAGCCATGTGAATTACACTTGGGAGCCACTCTAGAGGAGGTGAGGAATTACAATTACTAAAATTTGCTCCAGGTCACACCCAGGTAAACCAGAGATAAAACTAGTGATAAGGCACAAGACTTTGTGTGGAATATTTAACCACTGTGGAGGTTTTTGCAAGACAGGTGCAGTGCAGCTTATTTTGAATGCAGTTGGTAGAGGGGATTTTAAAACTGACCCACAGCACAGGTTTTTTGTTTGTTTCTTTTTAACCTCACAATGTAACTACAAAAACCGAAGAAAAACTGTGCAAAATTCTGACTTCATCAGAATAAACAAGCAGTAAAAATCAGGTTCTAATTCTTTCAGTGGCTCAGGGCTGCATTTGCACTTGTTGCTCTCTGGGACAGTGTAAATTGTGAGGGAAAATTCTTATTTCAGTGGCAAGAATGATGAGGAAACCCTGTTCATGTTTGGCCTTTTTCAGGCTGGAGGGAATATCAAAAAGGCATAGATGTGAAGCAGGTTAAGAAACTGGAAA
The DNA here is from genome assembly GCA_013397975.1 of Machaerirhynchus nigripectus. Taxonomy (NCBI): domain Eukaryota; kingdom Metazoa; phylum Chordata; class Aves; order Passeriformes; family Dicruridae; genus Machaerirhynchus; species Machaerirhynchus nigripectus. The sequence goes on from VZRQ01003305.1 coordinate 963,385, forward strand.
GAGCCTTAGAGGTTGTTTAATGTACAGAATTGTAGAACGTGACCAAAAATAGATATTGTTTAAAGTTCGTGGTGGGATTACAATTTACTGCATTGTTCTAACACCTTCAGAAAGCCGAACAGGCCTTGTGTTACTAGGCAAAGAAAGCTCTCCAACATCATATGCCTGCATGGGATCAAAATCAAGAACAGCATTTGACTCTTCTGACTCCTTGTTAGGCCCCTCCACACAGGGCAGGAGGAAGCAAGGAGGTTTTCAACACCATGCATATGTGCAAAATAGCCCTTTCAGCTCTTTCTGGCAAACTGAGAGCGTTGCTTTATGCTTTCAGTAAGCACAGAGCTCTCATGTTTACTGATGGGACTTTCACACGTCAGGAAATCAGCAAACTGGAGACGTAATCAGCGTGTCTGTTCTTGAATGGGGAATTTTCCCCAGAGCAAGTTGTGATGCGTGCTCCTAATGATTTGCATCTTACGGTTCAGACTTTCCATGAGCTGCTTCCAGCACTGTAGGCACTAACTTGTGTATGCAGTGAACACACACACCCAGCTGCAAGGGTAACAGCCGTAGCTTACATGTTTAAATCTTGGCATAACTTTGTGGGATTGATTAGGAATGTCCAGTTCCTTTGGAAGCCTGGCCCAGCTGTGGAGTTTAGGTGGAGGTGTTGGTGTAGTGTTCAGAGCTACCCCAGGTTAGGGGTTAGCTAGAAACTGAGGCTTTTAAGAGAGGTTTTGCTTGCTCTCCTTCACTGGCAACAAGGTCTTTTGCGAACTTTCTGGTGTGTGCTCTGTGCACACTGAATGGCTGACACTGAGCCTGTGTTGTGGGTTTTCACCACCTCCATAGCACGAACAGCAAGCAGCAGCAGTTCCAGGGAGGCAGTTTTGTCCATCCCCTTAAAACAATGTACATAGCAATGGGGAACATAATGTGACTACATGGACCTTATCCAGTGTTTTAAAGGGAAAATATCTATAACAGTGTCCTGGCCTATGTAAACTGTATAGTTTTCCCAGATTTGGAAGAAAAGCACTGGTACTTCCCCAAGTTCCGCCCTTTTCAGTTTGATGTGGAAAAAAAAAAAAGGTTGATTCTTGCTTTCCTTTTGTCTCTAGAATGGGAAGTAATTTAATGGAAATAAGAAATTATGCTTTTTCATGTCAAGAGGCAAAATCTTATCTCTGAGCCATCTGTTTTAATGAGAATAAAGCAGAATAGGTACTTTTTTTTCTTTAAGTAATAACTTCTACTGTTAATGGTGAAGAAAAGATAGGTAGATGTGTGATTCTCCTGCAGCCTAAATGTGAACGCTGGAACAGTCCATCCTTGAAATGGGGCTATTTTCAGACACATCCCCCAGCTCTGTTTGGAAGAATGCACAGAATTGAAGGAGGAAGGATGACCTTGCTTTTAAGGCATTCATCTGGAGCTTGGGTGCTGGGAGATGAATTTCCAGTGCTGGGACTGGCTTCCTTTGTGGTCTGCAGTGTGTTGCTCAGGGAATGTGAGAGCCACACAATGGATGTCAGCACAAAGGGCCCTGGAGCTGACTCCAGGAGGTCTGCAACACCCTTCAGTGCAGTTGGGCACTGTGTGGAGCCACGGCCCCCTTCCCAGAAAATACAGATGCATCAGTTCAAGCACTGCTTTGTGCTGTTGGAGCTGTGCTGCTTCCAGTTCTGGAGTTAGGATGGTTGTGGCTCATTTGGACATCTCTGTACCACACTGCGTTGGTAAACCCAGGAAGCACTGAGGTACTGAGAAACAAACACAGAGTTCATGAAATGTTTTTGAACTGTCTGCATCGTCTGGTTTTGGATTTCTTTTGTTTTGCACAAGCTCATCCTAGTCACTCCAGTGTCACTGACTTTCATTCCCTCTGTGGCACTGGAAACCAGCTAGAAAAAAAGCTTCATTTTGGCTGTTTCCCATGCACAAATTGTTTTCCAGAAGACTCCAATTTTGACTGACCCCAGCTGCCTCCCAGGTTCTAACTCTGGCCTCGGGGGAAGCAGCAGAGCCTGGTGCTCAGAACACTGCTGGTCACACACACACAGTTTCCAGAGGGCCACTGTGCAGACTTGCACACAAAGCCATTGAACTCCTTTTTCCAAGCAGCCACACTGGAGTGACATTTACAGGGCTTTGCAAAGCACCCTGAGGGCCTTGAATGAAAGGAGCTCTGCATATTCAAAGCAATATTATGTTTATCTGTTCTATCCAAAATAGAGAAGAAAATGCTTTATTGTCTGTGGCCTAAAATCTGCCTGCTATGATGTTTATGACAGTGCAAAAGACAAACTCTTTGTATCCCTGAGAAAACACACGCTGCCGCTGGCTTTGATTTCAGTGAGGTGAAGGTGATGGGAGTAGGGCTGGGCCAGTTTTTGCACTATCCATCCTCCCCAGGGATGAGTAGTGCGGCTCACAGGCATTCCCCCAGCATGTTAGCAGCAGCTCACAGGGTCTCCAGACCAGCCTGGAAGTTCAAGTCATGACTAAAATGAAGGAAGCCAACTGTGTTAGCACACAGAGAAGTCATTGCCTTTTGTCCAAAGGAACATTGGGCTGACACTTTCTTCTTGGAGTCTCTTGGCTCCTAGCATTTGGAAGATAAGATCTATCCAATCAGAGGGGGTTATATAAACTTCCTGTGAACTTTCATAGTTGATGATCAAAAGGAATCACAAAACATGTTGTCATTATTTATCTATTTATTTATCTATTTAGAAGTTCAAAGAGTGTACAGTGCTATTGGTTGTGATTTTTTTCTCATGTAAACAAGGTGATATCATACACATGCACAGCCTTAGGCCCACATTTTCCATTTTGAGTTTAAATTAAGAGCTCTTTTGCTCTGGAAAGCATCTTTGCAGGGGGAAAAAATGCGAAAAATGCAACCACCACCCGTATTCTGCTTCAGAAGTCATCCCTGCAATATTATCTGTCCTTGTGTTCCTTGCTTTCCTAAAAGATTCTTTTCCTTCTACCTCTTCATAGAGCTGGTATATCAATAGAGATGGTTCCCAATAGCATCTTTTTCTTTGTCCCACTACCTGGATGCAAGTACAGGAAGGGCTACCCTGACAACAATTTGAAAAGTTCCCCTTCAGCTGGGGATTTGGCTTATATGATCTGTATTCCCATAATTTATGTGTTCTGGGAAGGGATCTCTGGGAAAGGATTCTGCCCCTCTGTTGCCATTAAGTCAAAGCTTTGCAGCGCTTGCTCAGATTCACACAAGATTTAGTCCTCCCAGAGTTATATTCTTGTGTGTTCTGCTTCAGTGCAATTCCAGGTGTGAGGGGATCTGTTTTTTGAACTGTCTTCTAGTCCCATGTGTAGCATCTTGTGTCACAGGATGTGTACTGTGAACAGGGGCAACAGAAACTTGTCCTTTCACTTTTACTGGAAAGAAACAGTAGTGAAGTGAGACAAATGGAGACCTTGCATTCGTATAGGGTCAAATCAGAAATCCTGTGGAATTTCAAGCAACTCATCGACATCTCTCCTGATATGGCTGGTTCCCAGAGGAAGCCTGCTTGTCTCATTTGCCCTCCTTCTTGGGACATAAATCCACCCTTGATGGGGGTATACAGACAGGACAAATATCCTCTCCTTGGGGGCTTCTCCTCCTCTATCAGTTTTGGACCTACAGCTTCCTGTCTCTCCTTTCTGGGCATGCCTGGGATGCAGCAGAGCCATGCAAGGAAGGGTGTTGACTGGAAGGAAGATGGGTTGCAGACAGGGCTTGCTCTGGAGAGTTAAGGAGCAGAAGGACTTACTTACATGAGATTCCCACCTTTGGTTATCCCTCTGGCTTGGCTTGTGCCTTGGCCTGGTGCCATCTGACACAGTTTGCAGCACTGGGATGTTGGGGGCTGGCTGAATTGGCTGCTTGGGCCCAGAGCCAGTTTGTATGGCTTGTTTGGCTTTGCATTGCTTTTCTAGCAGGGTGAGCTGTAATATGTGTCTCCTGTCATGAATCAGACCATAGGTATGGATAATTCTCAAACCAGGCATTTGCATGAGTTAATTCCACTCTGTTTATGTTTAAAGTTGTTTTATTAAGTAATTATTCAGCTTATTGCTCAGCAAATTTTCAGCATCATTAGTAGGTTTAGCATGGGGGTTATGTGACCAGTATGACCAAACAGTGTCTTAAAGCTTTAATTGCCAAGTAAAAACTGTTTCCACCTCTCTTTTCTAAAATACAGCATTACTAAACCACCACTTTGGTAAAATATTGTAGCATGTGTTTGGTGTATCTTTAAGTTCTTTTGAAGTCAATGTTTAAATGCTTTGCTGAATCAGGGCCTAAAATAATAATATCCACAAAGTTAAGCCACTTTATTTTTGAATGAGTGTTTGTATAGGAATTGAATGCATGTCAGCTTCTTGTCATGACCCCCAGGTACAGATCTCCTCTTAGCTTCAGTGAATTGGAAACCTTTTCAAATAGCTGTCTTGCACACAGTTGCAGTGTCAGGGTCAGACCCAAGAATGGCAGGCTCCCATTTGCAGGATGAGATCAAACTGAAATGGGATATATGGCCATAAAGGGATTGGCAGCAACTCAAAGAGAGCACAGCTATGATTAGTCATTTCCTATATACATACTGTATAAATACTGGGGATATACACATGCGCTTTTTTTCTGGGTTAGTGAAACCAGTACTGTGCTGCAAACCTGATCCTTGCTAGACCATTGAGGAGGTCATGGAAACATAATTCTCCTGTTAGAAGAGAGTTGTGCATATACTGTAAGTAATGGATCTGAAATGGGGGAAGAAAACAAGTCCATAGCTGACTGATCTTAGTCTTTCACCTGTGCAGTCCCCTTGCAACTGGGAAGGTCCTATGTTTGGTCAGCTCTTTTGCTATTGTTTGCAAGGCTACTATGTACTGTTCTGCTACTTACTGTGATACCACAATCCTAGCAAAACTTGCAGTGAGGCAAAATTGAAGTTAACATGCCACTGAAGGCAGTGGAAGGTTTAATCACTTCAGTAGAATGAAATGATGCTTTTGGGATCAGACGTGTTATCTTGTGCCACTTGCTTTATTGTTGTGTTCTTACACCATCATGTTGGAGTGTAACAATAAGGGCCAGTGCTGTGCCCTGTCAATTTGAAAGAACTCAGTGGTGCTGTGGGACTGCTTCAGAGTGTGTGGTGGCTGCTGCCCTGCCTGTCATCACTTTGTCCCACCTGGTAGTCCACAGAATTCCCTGTGCAAAAGTATTGAGTGCTGGGTCTCTATAAAAAGAGCAAAGAACACAGTTTTTGTAGTGCATGTGTGCTTTACATTAAGAGCTGGCTCGGGCTTTTTCCCTTGTTTCCATACCTCTGCAAGTCACTGCCTGGTGATGAGGAAGTGCTGCTCCCAAGCTCCCTGCCTCTCCCAGTGAGGTCAGCAGGAGCTGCAGGCACTTGCAGCAGTACTGGGTTAAAGACATACTGGGACAGATTAATTAAGTTTCAGTTTTTGTTGTTGAGTCTTAAATTATGGAATTTCAATAAATACGTATTTGTTGAGGTCGCTGGGAAGATGGTCAGTAAATTTGTAGAGATGACACGAGGAAGAGCAACAACGTGGCCATCTTCAGTGGGGAAGGGGCAGAGCCCTTGTGAAGGGCAGAAAGTTATTTGAGGAGGGGAAAAATCCTAAGTAATTTTACAAGAGTATTTTTTATCTAAAAAATGCAAAGGAAGATGTTACTGAATTTGGAGCAGTGATTAATTTGAATTTATACCCACCAGAGGTTTGTGCTGCTGTTGTGGCTGGCTTAGTCTGTAGCTCACCTCTACTGTTGTGTTTTCACCCACTGAAAGTGATAAAATTTCACAAGGAACAAGTCTGATTTTTGTTTCCTCTCCCGTTGCTGCTGCTGGCTGCTTGGAAAGCATTCAGTAAAGAATCTCAGAGCAGGCAGCTTGCGGAGAGGGCAGCTCGTGTTTCCCTTGCCGGTCTCCAGGCAGAGACTCCAGGTGTGCCTGGTGAGGGCTCCTGCTGTGCGCTCGCCCTGCTCGCTGCATGCCCGCTCCTGCGCCTCACGTGGCTGCTGCATCCCGGCGCCGGGAGCGTAGGAAGGAGCGTGTTCAACCCGTCAGAAAGGGGAAGTGTATCGGAAATAAGAAACTAAATATCAGCTGCGTGTGAGTAATGGATTGTCTGTCTCCTGCGGGGGGTGAGGGTACACACTCTGATGCCTTTTGATGGCAGGGTAGCCACGACGCTGTAATTAATGTAAAATCAGCTGTTTATTATGACATCTGTTTATGATTTCAGACTCTGTCCCGATCCTAAATTGTGTTCTGAGGTATTGATGTGCTCAAATGAAAACCCAGTGAGAAAAAAGTAAGATATGGGAATGGCTCTTGTTTCACTGGGATCAACCTGAGCTACATATGTCACCTTTTGGCAAGAAACTGATTTAGAGTGTATTCATGAGGCTTAGAAGAGAAATGTGCTTGTCTGAGGGCTTGTGTGGTAGTCACCTGCCCAAGACCAGAGCTTGGGTCATAGTTTTACCGCTGTGCCTTGTTCCTACATATTTGTGTCTGTGTGATGTATGTTAATGACTTCGTTTTCTTTGCTTGGAATTTTAAGCTGTAACAGAGTGCATATGTAATACACTGAGCATTTTCAATAATTTATAAATGCCAGCTTGCCTGCTCCCCCAGATCCTTGCCATATATGCAGATGTGGTCACAGAATGAAGTGCCACAGAGCCTTGCCATGAACGCTGGAGTGGGATGTGATGCAGATGGTTGGTACATACTCCCTTGTTACCAGTAATGGGGTCTATAGAAGATCTGAGAGTGATCAGCCATTTCGCTTGTCCATTGATCAACTCCTAAGATGTTTTTTTATCGCTTCTGTGCCTTTGAACACTCCCTCTGCAGTGATGCAGTGTAAAACATTACTTTCTTGAGAGGAGTTAGCAGTTTCTCTCTTTCCCCAGTCACACTGCTGAAATTGTGCCCACTTGCCACATATGATGAATTTACCTTAGTCATACACCAAAGGAACTTTTCAGGACAAAACCAGGTCATAATTTTTCAATATTTGGCTCTCATGGCTCTGGCTGGGCATCACTGGTGCATTCTGAGGGCAACTTAGTGTGAAATTGCAAACTTACCATGTGGCACTTTCATATCTAGGAACTATTTGATGTGATGTCATTTCAGCATCTTCTGGACCCTTGGCACCTTAAGCAGCTGTCTTATTATATTTATCCACCTGTGAGTAGTCTGCACGCAGTTTTTGGTAACAGTGTAAAATATGCCTCATGTATATGCTTTTGTGTGATCTTCTTAGAGAGAGAGGTGGTTTAAGTGTGCTATCTGCTGGGAGCTCTGTCACTCACAAAATTTAGAGTTTTCTGAAGTATAGGCAATAATATGCTCTGGTGTAGTTTATATTTAATAATGGCTGTATGGGGAGACAGGTGTTCCCATGAAGCATCTTGGCTATCTCACACAACCAGAAGAGTAATATGCTGAAACTCTTTAATCTCCTCATGTATAAACCTAGTTATGTTGATTATATAATGTACATTTTCTTGTGTTCAATTCCCTAAATAACATATAAAGGATTTCATATGCCAATTTTGAGTTTTAAATGCAGGAGTGGAATATCATAACTGCGCAATGAAGTGGTTAATAGAAGAAATTGATTTCCTATTTAGCTTGGCATAGGCAGCTTTGCAATTTTCTGCCCACTAGAGGGACTGCTGCTTATACTGCTTGTTGCAGAACACACTCATGAAGTCCCTTCAGTATCTTTCATGAAGTTTTAAAACTTTGAATGATTGACTCTGATTAAATCCTCTAAAGAGTAAGTCTCTGAGGTATTTCTCAGAGTGTAAAAACTTTGGGCACAGTATTCTTCTTCTGAGTCCAAATACTTTTTAAACTAAATTTTCTTAATAAATGTTCTTTCTTTTTTGTAAAGTATTTTCTGTTCTCTTGATTTATCAGTCCAGACTTTCCTATATGACGTTGGTGGGGATTAATTTAGATTTTTTTGTCAAGGAAAAAATGTTGTATGTCTTTATTTATGTTTGGAGTAAGTTTTGTTTTGCAACCATGGTGCCAGTGAATATGGTAAACTAATCAGTTCTTGTATTTGCAAACGTCAGTGAAATGGGTTTCTCCTTTAACTGGGAGATAGCAAGTTTTGGGTAAGAGGCACTTAAACTTACAGTCAGTATGAGAACTTCCAGGTGTATCTGTGTGTTCTTGTTTAGCTGGGGTTTTTTTTCTGTTTGTTTGTTGGAGTTGCGTGTTCCTGACCTGCCCAATTTTCTTCTTAATTACAGAAACATGAAAGAATACAGGAAGTCCTGCATGACCTTATGAATACCTGTGCTAATTAAGTCACTGGCTTGGTACTGGGAGAACAGCAAGGTAAGCAGTCAGGCCATGCCAGCAGCATTTCTTGTAATCTGCATGATTGTATTTCAAAAAAGCTTTAGTGCTTTCAGATATCAAATTCATAACAAGGCAGGCAAAGACAAATAGCCTGCAGGTCTGAATGCGATAGATTTACTTTTAATTCAAAGCTTTGGTTAGCAAACATCTCTGTTTTCCCTTTTGGGGGAAAAAAAATACAAGTTCTGTGGTCATTTTCTCTTTTTTAGAAGGCAATATCTTTAATTTCGACAATCAATTCCTGACCAAAGCTCAGCTTCCTGGGCTGACTCTGGGGAGGGGCTGGAGGAAGGGTGGAATGTTTCAAAACTTAGCTGATGAAAAGGCATGCTGTTTTGTGGATGCCTCCCAGAATTGTTTAAATCTGTGTGTGTGCGCGCGCGCTTATGAAAGGGGGGGGGGAGAGAGATCTCCATGACAACTGGCCTGGCCAGTCTGTGTTCTCTGCAATCATTTTAGCTGGAATCAGTGCTGCGAGAGGTCATATGAAGGAGTTATGGGAAGCACAGCAGGTATTAGACACTAAACGACTGGTTTTCTGATTGCCTCAGATTATAACACAGTTTTGTCTGGGAAATACAAATCTGAGAATGGAGTGGAAAGGGAAATGCTCCAAACTTCAGGTAACAAAAATTGCCTTTTTAATGTTATGTCCTCCCATTGTAAAGTTCGATGATTTTTTTTTTTCCCCCCCCTCTTACTGGTGGTGGTGTTTACTCCCAGCCGAGAGCGTCGGAGCGAGCTTGGATTCCCTAACTCTGGGGAATGATGTCATGCGGCAACAGTTGGATTCTATTAGCCAGGGAAAGAGGAAACATCCTGCATTTTTTGTTTTTTGGGGGGGTGGGGGGGGGAAGGGAGTTACTTTGGCTCTTTGTTGAATCTTGTGCAAAGGCTACAAGAAGGGTTTAAAAAAAGTTTTTGTAACAAATTAGCTCCCAGAAAACACCATTTAGGACCTAGACAGCACCAAACCTTAAACCCGCTGCAATGATTACTCCTATATGCAAGAAAATTATTATGGAAATTTTACAGCAATCAGAAGACTTTTCTTTCGTCTTGAATGCTCCTATGTTCATCTTTAATGAGAAAATTAATTAAACTATAATTAGCAGAGGATTTGGAGCCTCCCTGCACTTGGGATCCTTTAATAATTGTTTGGAGAATGTGCTGCTATAGAGTTTCTTCTGGGTTGGGCTCTCTCTCAAGCGGCTGCTCATGAATAGATGATGCTGGCAGCATTGTTCTTAATAAGGTTTTCAGTCCTAGACTGTGTATTTCATAGCTGTAAATCAGCCTTTTTGGGAGAAGACCCTGAGGAAAGAAAGCAGAAAAGTCATAATTTCAGCAATTTGAAAGGGACTTTTCCTCCCGGCTTTCCTTTTGCTAAATGCTGTATTAAACAGTCAATGCTAGGGAATCATGCATAGCATTTTAAGCATAATAATGCCTAATGATGAGTGTACAACTGCTATATCCTAATGAAAAGACTTAAAAATTTGATATAATCCTACTTTGCCAAACGTCACAAAACCACATTGTGTCAGCAACCATGATGAATATATTAGGTCACCATTGTGCTGTTTAAATTCCCCTTTGGAGATGCTCATTTCTACTTTTATGCTGCTTTGTTCCCTTCTGTGCGTTTCAGGCATGATCCAAAGCTTGCTGGAGTCCATGGGATTTTTCCCGTCAGCTTCAAAGGGCTTGGGATCAGCCTCTGCCTGAGAACTTCCCAGCCTCTATGTCAGTCTTTGACTGCAGGACCAGGCCACAGGCTCTCCCTTTTCTTTCTTGAACTTTCCAAACAGAAGGTCTTTTGTGTTGCTCCAAACAATGCCAGGCGCTGCTGACTGGCTTCAGCGTGGCTGCTAATAACACACGCTGGAGATAATGGTGATGCTGATCTCCACTTTCTCCTCGTACCTTCCTAGAGGGGAAAGTGCGATGAATGGAAATCGGATCCTTCTATCCCACCTCCCCTCCTCACAAATGGCTGTTGTTTACAAGTGTGTGTCTGTGTGTGCCAACTGTTCCTTGATTAAAGGGCTCTGCTTCAGAGGGGAGTTCCAGGAAGACTTTAGGGAAAAAACGCTGTCATATCTGTGACCTACCCTAGAGCGCTCATGCGGGAGGAGCAGGCTGTGCTGGAGCAGAACTGAGAGCTGTCATCTGCAAACTGAGGGCTCGTCAGCACTGCCTAGCACTTTGTGTCCACCTCTTGCCTACCAGCTTGATTCCACAAATAAGATACTACTGTTAGCAAATATTGATAGCCTGGTTTGGGGAAAAATTTTTTTTTTTCATCTCTTTGATGGTTGGGACCAGTTTAATACGAAATCCTTGTGCTGTTTTGGACTAGAAATGAAATATCTGTGGAGCTGGTGTGCTAATTGGAACCATCTCCCTATTTAAGAAGGAACACTTTGATGGTTTCCCAAGTTTAGGGCTCATTTGCAGGAAAATGCTCTTAGTCCCTGAAATTTCTAAGACAGAAAAACCTACTGATTTTCAACTGAGCCACTGCTTTTAAGCACTCACATTTTACAGATGATCATCTTGGGAATCCTGAGAGATCTCTGCAAGGTGTTGCAAACTGGTCATTCCAAAGACAACAGTGGGTTTTTGGTGTGTATGTGTTTGCTGTAATGCAGCAGGAAGCCCGATGAATTCTCTCCCAGAGTTTCTGGCTGAGTGGCATTTCCCTTAATGGTCTGTGCTGTAACATTTGCAAGTTACTTTGAAAAGTGATACAAGGCATCATTCCCTTGGTCCTTTAAGATAATTTCCGTATGTTCTAGCATTCTGAATAGTTTCAAATGAAGTTTGCATACATTATGCTATGGATACCTTACAAGTAGGATATAACAATAATAATAATAAATACAATATATTTGTAACTACAATCGTAACAAGATTGACCCATTGTTTTTTCATCCATTGAGTGTGTGTGCAATTCAGGAAGGCTGCTAGTATAGCTGCTAAGGCAGGTGGAGTTCTTGCAGGAGACTGTGTGGGTGTAACAGCTCTGTGTTCAACACAGCACCTCTGGGCAGGCCCTTAGCTCAGCATTTACAGTTTGCTGTAGCTGTCGCTTTATAAGTGCATTCATTTCTGTATTTCAAAGGCAGTTGCTTTGTGTTGTCCTGAAATAAATCTCCTCGCTGGTCCTAGGTGTCCACCATGTTTGTGCCAGTGGCTGTATGTCCATATTCTGTCTGTGGATAATCAGTGGCTCTGAGTTTTCCAGAGACATTGGCATGGTTCTTTGATGGGATTAATTGCTTTCTGTCGCTCTGTACTTAGAAGGAAAGTGGAGTGACACAGTAGAAATACTTTTTATTCTCTCTTCTTGGCTGTCTACTAAGTAGTTTTTATATTCTGAGGTATAGTGTTTTTAATTGCTTGAATTATCTTGCATAAGATCCTGTCTTGTGTAACTCCTTGTACACCCTCTATCCCTAGGCTGACAGCAGAAGTGTTGTCTGTTGAAGTGAATCCCAGGTTAATTGCTACCTTGATGTATTTGTCTTTATTATTTAAAAATACTTTGCTTTGTAGGTGAGCTGAGGCTATCTAGAAGCCTAGGACTGACTTCGTACCATTCAATATTGTATCTGCTCTTACTCCTTTCTCTAAATAACTACAGAGTCTTTTCTGTTTGTCTTCTTAGGGAAAGTCTGTGAGACATCGGAAAAACCCTGTAGTTTTCTCTGTTTCTGCTGTTCTCTTTGAAGGTTGATCTTCAGAGCACCTGATGTTGTGGACAGATGTACCACTAAATTCTTGAACACAAGATCAGTATTTATCTCTATCTACCACTGTAGGTAGAATTAATTGATTGAAAACAACAGTGCTGCATGTTTAGTAGAGCTCCTCATGAGGATGCTCAAATCTTTCCTGATTTTCTATAAGTTAATTTCAATTCCAGCAGTATGAACAGGGAGTTCTCAGTTGTTTCCTCTCATGTTCAATTTTCTGGTCATGAGTATCTTCCCAAGGTGTAAAATGTGACACACAAAAAGTTCTGTTCTGTGCAGCTCGCACTGGATGTGAGTTTGGCTACCTTTAATTACAGCAAGAACCTCGACATGATGGCACTGTCATTCTGCTCTGCAGTGAAGGCTCTCATTAGTGCTAATCTGTGATCTCTCTTCTGGCTGTGCATCTTTGACCCAGTTACTTTGCTGAACTTAGCACAGTTGCTAGTGTGACACAAAGCAGAATCTTGGCACAGCCCTGATCACAGAGCAGGGCAAGATCTGGCAACTTTCACACAAATCCATTATAATTAAGGCTTCCGGTCTGGGATTTAAACTGCTTCTTTCTCTAAAGCTTGAGAGGCTTTTAAAAGTATTTTTCCAGGCTAAAAATGAACCCACTGCTGGTAGAGGCAAAGTCCCCAGGTGATGCTAGTTTTAGGCAGACCTGGAAGAGGCAGGTGCTACTCTTGTTCCTTCATCAGGCTTTGCACACATGCTTCCAACCTGAGTGTTTTTTTAACAGTCTTCCAGTTGTTCCTGTTTCATGTGACAACAACAGAGTTCCCTAAGCAGTAACAGGAGTGTTGCACAGTTGGCTTTCCTCCAGTGCCAGCTCTTATTCTGAGTTCAAGCCCCATGTAACATTAATCTTCTCTGCCCACTTGGAGCCAGACTGCTGTAGTCAAGGGGCTGTTCAAATGAGTCCTGTTTCGCCATCCTCTCAGAGGCTGTGCTTCCTCCTAGAACCATTTTTCCCCACCCTGTTGCAGTCTGATGACAAGAAGATGAATTGGAGGCTAAAACTTCTGCCAGTGGCAAGAGCACACTCTGGCATCCCCTGTGCAGCTGGCATCCAAAGGATACAAGCCATCAAATTATCTGTGCTCCTGGGCCAGCTGAGCCTGTTGGTTTATGACCAGAAACATCCCTCCTGTCTTAAAGGTTCCTTGAAAGTTAAAAGGCGTCACTAAACATTTACCACATTTATGGGCATGCTGGGGACAGTTGGGCAATTTTGACAGTACAAAACCTGTTCCCTGCAATGCTGTTTCATGCCCTCTTGGTAGAAAGCAAAAAGCAGTTTGAGGGCTGCAGCAGTATGGAAACATTTGCAGCTGCACAACTCGCATTCCCATGTTTCAGTCTCTCACAGGCTCATGCAGACCTTCTATTATTAGTTTTAAAAGAATAGCTGACAGCTGATTAATTTGAATGGCGTATTCCAGAGAGAGCTGTTTTATGACTGTCAAGAGTGGCAAGCCAAGAAAATATTGACTGAAGTTACAAAGAGAGATTTCTGATGTAGAGCACAGTCCTGTTTATCCAAAAGATTTGTAGGGGACAAAACCATCTTCATACCACCCTGCTGTCAACATGTTCAAGCCTGTGCTGGGGGAGGTGAGAAGCTGAACAGCTCAGCCTGTTTTGCATTCATTCCCTCACAGTTTTCTGGGAGAGTTCCCTGGGGTTTCCTGGCATGTTGTCACAGGGCAGGGGCTGTATTGCATCTCAGTCTTTAAAAACCCACCTAAAAAGTAATTTCGAGTGACTCATTCTGGTGTTGGTTTTTGGAGAAGAGTCAAGTTGGTTTCAGAGGGAAGAGTGAAAATAAAACTACTTTTGGACAATGGATATACTCTGTGTTATCAGCTGATGCTCTGGATTAGAGCTGCTCTGCTGTGCATCAGACTGGGTTTCACTGTTGTACTGACCCTGCTGCACTCAGCCTCAGGGCAGCAGATTGACTTTTGGAAGCGTATGAAGATCTAAGAGCAGACATTGGTTTTTCAGTACTTTTTTATTAGCAGCAGCACATGACAGTAGGTTGCAAGTTGAACAGCATTACCCCAGGATGTGTGTAGGGGCCTGTCTGGTCACCCCTTTCATTTCCTGTGGAAAGCACTGCCCGTGTGCCACTTGTAAGCAAGACTCTGCTCATAGCCTGGGCAGCTGAGACACAGTTATAATACTCTTGCCCTGATGTGAGGCTTCAGCAGAGAAGGAGAGCCACTTCTGTCCCTGCAGCTGCCTAAGATGGTCCATTTAGGCCTTCTGCCTCCTACAGCATCAAGTCTCTGCCATGAAGCTGTAATGTCACTTGCTTTCAGGGGACTTCCCCCTGCCCTCCCTGTGGGAGGCTCTAGTGTGGCAGGAATCACAAAATGTCAGAGTGAAGAGAGGCATGGGGCAAGAAGGCAAAATTCTCCCCTAGTCATGACAGTTTTATTTAAAGCTTGGGTGAAGGCAGAGGTTGAACCAACAGCATTTAGAAACACTGACTTGGTGCCCATGTTTGGAGCTCTTTGTGTGGTGAGGGGACTGCTATCCAAGCTGGTTGTGCAGAGAACCCCATCAGCAGGTTATACTCTTTTTTGCTCCCGAAAAATATACTGTCAGATTTGACATGCTCTCCTCTCCTATGAAGACATTATCCAGTGTTCTGCTGAAACACATCAAGAGCTGAGGTCGCTGCTGTGATTTATTAACTATTGGCCGATGTGCATGGACAGCAGAAAACAAATGTAGACATGACTCAGTAAACAAATGTAAACCTGACTTGGTGCTGTGTACTGCAATAGCACAGAATGCCTCCTGAGATGTATGACCATCTGGAAGAACTGGGCATCCAAAAGGCAGCCCGAGGTCATCAGCTGCAGCACCTTGATCATCAGCAGTTCCCAGTGCAGTTCCTGTGCTTGTGACTTTGATGGCTCTGATAATGGGCATGCTACCTGCTCTAAAAGTATGGTGAGATCCTCATGTAGAGGAAGGCAGTGGAGTTATGCTAAAGCTTTCCAAGATTTTTCTGTTAATCTATGCAGTTCATGTTCTGGGTAGGGCAGACTTAGTGAAAGTGGCCATCTATCCAGAGATTTCAGGAGTCAGGCAATGGCTGCTCCAGTCAGGCTGTGGGATGTCCTGAAATCCTGAAGAAATTCCTCTTTCTCCACCTCAGTACTTCCATGTACAAAACTAGGCTGCAGTAGGTGAATTCTCTTGTGTATCAGCCTCTTGCTGAGTTGTGTCAAGTGTGTAATGTTGTTTTGGCAGCTGCATTGCTGGTGTGATCTTGCCTACGGCAGCAGTGCTCGTGGGCTGACTGTCTTCTGTGATCTGGCATCACATGGGTCCCTCAGGGACACAGTGACAGGACAGACTCTAAAGTGAACTGCCACTGGTTCCTGAGAAGGCTGAGCTTTTACTACCTGTATTGGTGCCAGATGATATGCTGGCTTCTGGAAGCATTAAAATGTTTACTACTAAAAAATGATTTGTTATGAGAAAAGGAGAAACCTGTTGCTTGCAGTGAGGCAACAGTCAGCTGCTCCTGAGTCTGGATAGAAACGGGAAATGCTAGGAAATAGTTGGAGGAACAGTGCAGAAAATAACCCCAGCTGATACTGTGAAGGAGTTAGGAGAACCTTGTTAAAACATAATTATTCTTCTGGATGAGAAGGGGCCTTTCTGCAAGGTGGGCAGAAGGGGAATAAAGTCAAAACCCAGGCTTCTGGTGCAGCTTATCATTTCAACACTTACCATTGCAAGGTTTGCTTATGATATGATTTAAAAGCAAACTGACCCATCATTGTAGACTGGGAATCCTGTAAAATATTTTTTCACTATCATGGACACATGCTGTTCCAAAAACAAAACAGCCCAGGATGCTTGTGGCAGTGGGGTGCTGCTGAGACCTGCTGGGTTGTATCACTGCTGAGCAGGAGCAGCAACTCTTGCCTCGGACAGTTTGCCCTTGTGACAGTGGCTCATTAAAAATTGTCACATCACTCATGTTTCTGTGACAGCCTCAGGTCTGACAAATGTGGCAAAGCTGTGTTTTATCAGCAAATCCCCTGTGGGCCCTAGTCAGGAAAGCATATGGATAAGGAGAGAAAATTATTCTTCCTGCTCTTTGTTACTGACCGATTGTGCTCTTTGTGTGTGAAGCAGCCAGCCATGACTGGCTACATCTCTCTGCAATTTGCAGTACCTCCTGTGTGGGGCTGAACCAGTGCTGACTCAATACGTTTTCCATTTGTTTAAAACTTTTATTTGTCGTTTTGGGGAGCAAGTAAGCTCTAAATGTCAGATTGAAGTTCTGGGGATCAAAGCACCAGTGGAAGTATAGGGCAGGCTTGGGCACCCTTGAATCAAACTAACTTTTTTGCAGAGCAGTTACAGAAATTCGGATAGGTGTGTTGGCCAGGGTTGAACCTGTGGTGTGAGCAGTCAGACTTGTTCTCTTGCAGTTATTAAAAAAAAAAAAAAGGCAGGAGCATTTCATTTATATTCAACTAATACCTCCCTTTGAAATTCCTCAGTGAACAGTCCAAGATGCAGCAGTCTGCAACTGCTTATCTGTAGGTTATCTGTTAATATGTTGTATGCCAAATCACACTCATACATGAAACATGGAGAAAACAAAAGGATAAAATTATATACATGGAGAGACTCTCTATCATGAGCATATCAATCTTGACATCTTGAAGGATCTATAATACCAGTATTTGCCCCTCTTATGCAGGGAAGATAAAAGAAGAGAAATAATAGTTGTATAAATAAGATAATGATGACATAAGTAATAAAAAGGAGGAGGACTTTTTGAAGTAGAACATGATTGCCCTTTCCTGAATAGAATCAGATCTGCTTACAAGCATTCAGTCCATCTCTGAGGGGAATTGTGAACAGGATGCAGCTTTGTTAATATTGGCAGATATTGGAGGTTTTTTTAACTGAAGTGGTAGACCCTGGGGCTCTGTGTAAAAATATTGTGAGTTGAATCCTGGTGCTACACTCAGGACACTAAATAAAAAGGAATCAGGATGTCTCTCAGACAAAATTTTGTCACGTACCAATAGCAAATTCTAATTTCTGAGAGAGTGGTGAGACACAGCAACATGTTGCCCAGAGAAGTTGTGGATGCCCCATCCCTGGAATTGTTGCAGGCCAGGTTGGATGGGACTTCGAGGAACCTGGTTTAGTGGAAGGTGTCCCTGCCCATGGCAGGGAGGTTGGAACTTAATGATCTTTAAAGGTCCCTTCCAGTCCATACCATCTGGTGATTCTATGAACTTTGTGACACACCAAGCACAGTCAGGGGGAAAATGAAAGACAAGGAATGCAAATGGGTTTATTCTCAAAGGATGCTATGTACCTCAGCACAGCTGGGTATTCTGTGAAGGAGTACCTTTGTTTCACATTTTTAACAAAATCAAAGCTCTATTTTGAGAAAGAGGAAAAAGATTTCTTAAGAAGGAGAAGGTGTTGCTTAATGAATGAAGTATTTCTGTGCAAGGTTGAAATTCCGTGGTGTTTTTGGCACTGAAAGTAGAAAAAGCAACACTTGAGAACAGTCAATCAAAAGGAGTTGACAACCATTTCATAAGGTGTGACCTTTGTATGTAGGCTCTGCTGGTAGCGGTGGTGTGCAGCATTACCAATCTTATTATACGTTCTTTTGCAAAACTACACCTGAAAGAGCATTAGGTGACTCATGAAGTTTATTGCAAAGTGTTCTTTGTCTCCTGGTAACAGCCAGTCCCAGCAAGGTACCTCTTCTATTGCACCTTTGCAGGGATGGTGTAAGAAACTGTGTGGAAGACATCACAGCAAACTCAAATTGCCACAGTGTTTGAAGGAAAAACTACTTAAGTGAGACCAATGTTTTGAGTTTTGTTTGTATAGTGCTCACTCTGCAAAGTCTTACTCTGTTTCTGAGGTAGTGGGTGTAATAATGATTGGGTTAGTTAAGTACAGGCCTGATAAGCACCACTGTTAATTTGAGTAGAATATTGCCTTTTTCTAGCTGTAGCTCTTCTAAAGATACACTTTGATTTTCAAGAGCCATTAATTATCTTTTGGTTAAAAGGAAAGGCAAGTGAGTCAATGCATATCAATTTGCTCATCACTTTTTCCCAATACTGTCACAAATCTGTGGCTAAAAATGCAGTACTTAGAAAATCTCTCCGTCCTGTATCTCAACAGGAAGTTTGCATTTCTGTTGTTTTTTTCTACAGCCAGCACATTTCTGTCGGCAGTACAGGTGGGGAAGTGGAAAACCAGATCCTTAGAATTGTGAAAAAGTGCTTTGTCTCTCAGCTGTCTGCATCCTGGCTTGCATTTTTCATTCTACCTTGAAAATCTTCCAGAAAAATGAGTCTGAATCCCAGACGGTATTCCTGTAAAAGCAACTGAGTCATCTTCCTTGGGAATTGAGAGAGCACTTTGACCTGGGGTTACTTAGTGACTAAGATAAACAGATAGGAATTTGCTGTAAATCTATATTATACTGTTCATTATTGTTTCTTTTGTGTGTAGTTATACTGGGAGAAAGCAGACAACACAGGTCCGAAAGAGCTTGGTGTTTTTATTTTTTTATTTTGTTTTTTATTTTATTTGGGTTTGTTTGTTTGAATGTAGTTTCACGCAGAACAGAAAAAAAATGGGACTCACAAGGAGTAAGGTAGAGAAATAAGAGAGATTTCTCTTTTTTCCTTTTTCCCCGTAATCAAAACCTTCCAACCAATACACTTTTTGAAGCAATTCATGTGTTACAGCTAAGTGTTAAGTTTCCCCCACTTACAGCTAGGTGGATCATATATTTGCAGTTTCATATCTGAGGCTTTATTAACAATCTTATGTATTCAGGTAGAAGTAAATGTGACAGATATCTTTGTGAGGGAGTTAACTTGCAATAAATCCATGGTGTATGCAAAGCAGCAGATCAGGTCTTAGAAAAGTGTGTCTCTGAGTAGGTGATTATACAGATTTTTATTCTTCCCCTCTCCCTGGATAAAAAGGACAAGATCCAAAGGGGAGGTGCAGGATATTGTATTCAGTTCTTTTCTTAATCTGAAAGCTATTATGGATGGGAAAGAAATTGCCTGCATTTCCAATTGTGGGAAAGACATGTGGACAAATGCCCTGAAGGGCAAGAGGTGTGTAAGGCTGTCAAGAAATAAGGAAAAGAAAGGCATTAAAACTAATTGAATAATTAGGTCTCATTCAAGCGGTGATTCATAGAACTTGGTTTTGGCTGTCTTTGGACAGAAACTTTGGGAGAAGCAGTAGCCAAGAGATGAATGAAAATGCACCACAGTTCTCTTGGCATATTGCCTTCCAAAATAGATGGTGAAGCATCTCATGGAGCTATTAACTGCTCTGTTAAAAACACTTCTTATCTTAATCACAAACAGAGCTACTCAGACATGAGTTTATAAAAGATATTCTACAGCAGCTCTAGTCAAAGCAGGGTTGATTTTAAATTGTCACTCATGCTGTCAAATGACTGCTCAGTGTCAGAGAGAGGTGGAAGGCTTGAAGGGATCTAGACTGCTTTATTAGGTGACCAGGTAGATAAAATGTATGGATACAATGCAAAGGAGACATGGTAGTGGCTTTGACTTATCAAATGGAAAGCTTTTTACTGGCATGTAAAAGTTTGGTTAATAGTTAACAGATTAATAAATTTTACCGTAGAAGGATTCTGTACCTGATTGCTGTCATAATTTCCTTTGTCTTCACTTAAAGGTTTATGTTAACTGAAGTCTAGTTTCTACTTCTCCATGTACTGTGGAAATCTGCTTTGTGGTGTGGTATGAGTATATCCTGATCAACCTAGAGATTTCTGGTGCAATAAGGTTTGTGAGAAAAATGAATATTTAGAAAGGACATGTTAAATCACAGGTTGGATTGCTGGATCTCATCCTTGGGCTGAAGGACAATGTCACCAATTTCCCTTTCCTTTTCCCAGAGGAGAAAATTGTTCTAGCCCAGAAGTTGATAGGAGTTTTGTTGTAATTATTTAAATTGCTTTTACCTTGTTGTATACTGGCGGCAGATGCTTCTTTCGTCTTGTTGTATGTGGAGAACTATCAATGAAATTTTTTTCAGCTCTGTTGCAATTTTTGGAGTGTTCTTTTTGCCAGAGAAATGTTTCCAGACACTGGAAATCTATAAACAACTGGTGCAAAAAGCATTGAGCCTACAGATAGAAATTGGTCTTACCAGTGTTGTTGAATCCTAAATTCCTTTTAATTTAGGGACATCAGGGAGTAGAGATTACCTAGAGAACGAGGGAGGTTCCTGAAACAGCTCAAAGTTTAACTGATGTAAATAAGCCTGAAACTTTGTGGCACATCTCAGCTGCAGAATATACAATGGCTGGGAAGCACCAGCTATTTATTTTGGGGTTTGAAGTTGTCAGGGAGCATTACTGTGATCTTACACAGGAGTAATAGAGCTGGGCTGATGCACAGACAGCCTAGTGATAATTTAAAGACCGAGCTAAACTCTGAGACCCCACTTATGCTGTTACTGAGCTAAAAAATTGAGATCCCACTTATGCTGTTACTAAGGAAAGGACCTTTCTGATGCCTTTCCAGCTCAGACTGTTGAAGCTGTGTGTACGCAGTAGGTTTTCTTTTCTTTTAGCCATGTGGTACATAACTGGACTTGCTTCTTCATGTCTCTGGGCAGTTGGATTCTGCTGTATTTTCCCTTTATGGATGATTCTGGTTGAAAAGTCTGCTAATCTCCATTCGGCTTGACAGAAAAAAATGTTAGGGGTATGATTTTGAAACTGAAAAGTGCAGCACTATAATAAATTATGGCTCTCTGGTTGAACATGAGGATAAAATTCATTCCAGACCCTGTGTTCAAATGGAACAGTTTATGAATGGAAGCACAGCCCCTGGATTGTATTTCAGCATTAGTCTCTGGTTTGGAATTGTTCTGTTTCCAACATAGACAAGGGTATATATTTTATAAGCTTTCATTCTTCCACTCTTCAGATTGTGCTGGAGTTGGCTGTGGACTATATGCCATAGGAAAAATATTTCAGTTTTTTGAAAATAGCTTTATATTTGGCTGAAGGAGAACTGGCTAATACTTAAACACAACATATTTGTATTTCTTCTGCTTTACCTTAATTTGTAACTATCCATGTCTTGTTTTATGTTCGTCGTCTCTGTCCCAGGTCTGACACCTGTCAGACAGGGATAACTCTGCTGGGTGACATCACAGCCATGTGTGCTGCTTGCTGTTGTTTGAACAATCAGGTGTTCAGTGAAGGGCACCAGCTGCAGTAAGGGTGAATTAGGACTGGTTATATTCAGATGGGCAAGCTGGAATACAACAATGGTGTAGTTATCAAAGAAACAACCAAATCAAAAGAAAACATGCTTAAGCAGCATGTGTTAGGAAACCAGGAGTCTTGGACTGAAGTCCATAAATGTTCTAGCCCCTGCTGCAGAGAAACAGCAGCTGAGTAAGAGATGCTTAAAGATGAAGAAGGAGCCAAAACCTCCTGTCAGTTAACACTGTGGTTTCACCCACTGCTTAGAACTGTTAATTTTAATCCTCTCAGAGGGTTTATGTTACAATGTTGACAGAAACAAAAATGAGATGCAAAAAGAAAAGCTTTGGGAAAAAGCTTGAGGTGTGATTTTACATATGCTGACTGGAAACCTAATTTTTTTAAAATGTATTCCTTCTCACTGTGATATTTAAAGATGCTGAGCTCGTATAATTTTGGCTGAGAAATGTTTATTGATGTCTAGCAATTTCTTCATCTCTTAACTGACAAGATGGGGTTTTAGTCTTGGTTTTACTGATTAAGAAGGTGATAAAAGACCTTTGTTCAGATAGGATGCTCATTCCATCTCTTAAAACATCAGTTATTATTTTTTCAATAATTTGAAAGAATTAAAAGGGAGCTATAAGGAGGCTTCTTATTTCAAGTAGAATATAATGATAGAGCTACAGCAGCTAGTTAGTAACATCAGATGGGCTGAATTGTTCAGGTACCTAAATATGAAGGACACATGAAAACAACTGTTCCAGCAAAAAAACCTCTGGAGATATTCAAACCCCACCTGGACAAGATCCTGTGGAACCTGCTCTAGGTGAACCTGCAGCAGGGGTTTTGGGCTGGATGGTTTTCAGAAATCCTTTCCAATTCCAGTTATTCTTTGACTTTTATAGCATGCTTGGAAATTACAAATATAGTATTTGTTGCAGAAGAGGAAAATTCAGGTCAGTGGTTCTAATAATGATAAACCAACTTGGAGGGAAAGGACATGTGGAGCCTTGGAGTTTAAAAGTAAAAGAGAGATTGTGCTGAGCAGTCTGATAACTGATTGCTCTGCTGCAGACTCAGAAGTGGCTTGTTTGTTCTACATGGATGTTTGCTCAGTAGCACAGCCACAGAGAAAATTAGAATCAGTAGAGCAACTGGAAAGTGAATTGATAAGGGTGTTAAGATAAGACTACTGTTGAGAGAGCAATATTGTGTTGTATGGAGCTTATAAATGGACTACCACATAAGTATCTTAAGACTACTTTCATCCACTATCTCCATAAAAAAGTTCATTAGAAGGAATATGCAGTTAGATTTGCTCCTTTTACACAGCTGATTTGGTGATTTTTCAGACTGAAATAAAGGAAATGGCATGGCAGTGTCATCACCTGAAAATGAAGACAGCCTGGGTGGGCTGAAGGCAAGCAAACACAGATTTAAACCAAAACCAATGTTGTCACAAGAACTAGGGACTATATGAAGTGAAGAGCAAGCCAAGATTGCTATTGTGGCAGATCCTTCAAGTCCCTTATTTAGGATGTAGAAGAAACACCCTTCCCTTCAAATGCTGATTATGATTTAAAATTTTTCTTGTTTTCAGTTTTAGTTCAGCTTCTTTTAATAGCCTTTACTGGTAAGAATATGTGTAGGCAACAAAGTGGGAACGGATGTTGCAAGTCTTTTACTGACGCTTTGAAAGCTGTAACACAATTGAGATAAATTAGTAGTACCAACAGGCCTGTGAACTCTTCTCAAGAATGTTCTCTTAAAACAGAGGGTAGGAATCTGGGTCAAATCCATTTGTTAAGTGGTGTTTTAAAATTTTTTTGTTGTTGTTGCCAAAGCATTAGTTTAAATAGTTATTTGTCTGTATGTTTCTATTTTTTGTTTCTTAGTGGAAGCATTAATGTGTATTTTTTTAATGCTTTTTCTATCCATAAACCATAAATTGAATATTTTCCAAAAGAATTTTTACTAATATTTTCTGCTGAAACTAGTTCTTGGGGATCCATTTGCTGTTTGATAGAGGACGTGTTTATACTGCCTAAAGAGAACTTTAATTTTCACCCCCACACACCCCCTAACAAACCCCAAACCCCGAGTTTTGATTGGCCCGAGTACTCAATGAGACTCAAGTTGCCTGGTTAATCTGAACAGGGCCTTTGGACCCCTTCAATCAAAGTCAGCACTTCTTTTCCCCTCCCCAGTTCCTGTGGTTGTTTCTTGGTTTTTTGTTTTTTTTTTTTAGCTCGTAGAACTCATTGGTGCTATTTAAAGTAAGCCTTAGAAATAAGGTCCAGACTAAAAAACAGTGGCCCTGGGCCTTAAGTCCAGATGCCTGAGATCCCTTTGATATTTCGTGGAAGCAACAGGGGCCTGTAATAATTCAGACAAAACTCTGCTGATTTCAGGAACAGAAGTTCTGCAGGATTCAATATGCTGGCACAAAACCTACAGGAAAGTTACTGCCAAGTAGGTGTTGAAACCTTTCCTACTTCCAAATTACTATTTTTCACAGGCAGAAACTAGTAGAAATGCTCCTTTTAATTTTGAGTTAACTGAGCAAGCAGACTGAACTACTTGATTTTTGAATAAGCTGATTTCACTGAGCTATTTGGCTGAAGGTTTTATCAATAAGCACAATTCTGCATATTAAAAATCAAGCTGTTCCCAACTCCCCAGCCAGGTGTTTCTCTATAATCCTATCCTGTCCTTTTCCCACCTTGGTCTCTGTAGCTGTTGATTTCTGAAAGGTGAACCTGTAATCTTAAACTCAATAACTGATTGCAGAAGCAAGGTGCCTTCTGTACGGCCCATTTATAGAGAAGAGTATTTCTAATTTAATCTTTGTTTCTCCATAGATGGTTGAGTTTCCAGGTGACTGGACAAGTCAGGCAATAGTAATAACAGAAGTTTTGCACTATGTAGTGCTAGATAAAATAACAATCAAAAGTTGATAAACTTTCTTGTGTTTATGTGAAACAAGTAAAATTCTTGACTAAATTAGAACTGAGTAAATGCCTTTTACCTTGATTTACCTTGACCTTATCACTGAATTTTTCAGACAGCTTGCTGTCTTAGATCTTCCGTATGATCTGCAGACATCAAAGCAATCTTGTCTAAAAGTATAATGACTAATGGGGCTTGGCTGAAGCAGGGTAGCTTTGAAGGAAAATATTTAGCTGGCAAGTATCTTTTACTTCTTCCAACAGAAAAAGAAAATTATCTATTAAAATATGTTTGCTTCTCCTTAACATGGGTAAAGTACCTTGCTGACAGTGTCTTGAAAGATTTCTGTAATACCTTTAAAGAGATTGTTATGGTGTTTCCTCATGTGGAATTTTGGCTCCGTGGTTTTTTTTATCTATTTTCATTAGGCATTCACTTGTGGAACCACTCTGAATATGTGCTGTATTGAAAACATGCTGTATTGAATGACATACACCTAAAGTCTCCCTCTTCTCTTGTAAGAAACGAGATTCCCTCTTGCAGCCTGAAAGCCTCATTGTGTATAGCAGGAGTGAAACACCTGAGAAACACGAAGCTCAGCAGATGCTCCCTTGAAGGTGCCTGTGCAGGCATCCCCTGGACCGACTGCTGAGCTTAATACTTCTGTGTTGAGTGAATTGTCTGCTTAGAGCAGCACTGGAAATGAATGCTCATTCTAGCACTTTTGTACAGCACCATTAAATGCACAAGGTGCAGAAGAAACTACTCTTCCTTCCCTACAAATTATGTGCAGGGAAAGGACGGATTGATTAGTGTCAGTACAGTAAAACAAAGTGCTGGGTACATCACTGTGTATTGAATCATCTTTAGTTACAGATTTAAATGTTGTACTGTCATGTAAGAGCATAGCCATAGTGAGCATCTGAAAGGACTCACTGTCAGCAGCCTGTTGGGTTTCAACGATGTTATTCATAATATTCTTTCCTCCCTCCAGCTGTTTCCACAAATTGGAAAGGCTTTATTTCAGTTTATAAATGCTGTTTCCCCGTTGCTCATGCCCACATATATTTTCCATGCCCAAATATCCATCCTCCCAAGAAAAGAAATCCCGACCCTATAAAAGAAGCCATGTGGAATAACCCTTTGAGGAGAAAGTCCAAAATGGCACAATATTGGATTTGCCATCTGCAGAGCTTCAACAGCTGGTATTCCTCTGTTGTGTATCTGTGGGTGGGGACATGGGGCACAGAGCAGAATATGAGTGGGGTGTGGTTGCATTTCCAAAGAGCTCTCATTTTTTGTGTTGTGGCTCCAGTTTTCCCATTAAAACTGGAAGGGCTGAAACTTGCTTCTGTGAGAACTGAATGGAGCAGTTGCTTCATGTTTTGCTACAGCATGAGTTGAATTTATCACTCACAGAAACTCCAACTTTATAGATAAAAAGACCAGTCAAAGGCTGGTATTATAAGAAAATACAGGTGTCTGAAATAGCAGAGATAATACCTTGAAACTGCCATGAAATTAGGCTGCAGTTTGAAAAAAAAAAAAAGCCCTCAAACTCCCAATCATTTTCACAAATATATTTTCTTTAGAACCTCACTTAGCATATAGCTGCTGTGAAGAATCAGCCAAAGTGAATTTCATGTTTTTCACACCCTAAGACTCTTTAGGACCAGAAAAAAGATTCTTAACATAACTCTTGCACCTAAAACATAGGATAAAGAAAACCTGTTGTATATGGATGTTCCACCATGCATTCTTCTTTGGGTTAAATACGAGAATATTTGACTGGGGAAAATGAGGTTGGAGTTCAGATGTTAAGAGTTAGGCACACACCAGAAGAGAGGCAGTTATTCCATCAGGAAACTTCAGGAATTCATGCTCTGTAGGAACCTGTGAATCCTGGTGTGTTTATAACACCTACAAATTTCAAGGCAAATTATCAGTTAAAATACCTCATCCCAAAATCGTCAGATGAGCAGATAGTCACACAAAGTATTTGAAGTAGATTCATAATCTCGTAAATCTTCATAAATCTTCACCTTTTGGAGTGGCAAAAGGCATTTATTTTGTTGTAGCAGGGAGAAATCTGCTGTCAGTCAGCTTTTGTCCACTGTGCACTAGGCACAGATACTGTTTTATCTGCCTCTATAATACAAATCACCTTCCTGGCATCATAAAAAGGTTCATAGGTGTTTATCTACCTTTTGGAGGACTAGGACTGAGTTTTGAATGAACTGTGGCCAAGTTTGTGGGACCAGCTGGAAACCACGTGGAATTTGGCAATGCAGACTTCATGCCAGACAAAACTGTTTAGTACCTGTCTTGAATGTTTCAATTTGCTCGTTAATCAAACACAGGGAAAAATACAGTCTCAGGAAGCTGACACCGAAGAGTTTCAGTGTAACAGATTTTTTAACCCTCAAAAGACGTTCATTTTGTGATGATGGAATTTCTAGTAGTTGTTCATACTCTGTGTGTATACTTTATTCTATCCAGTTTACTTACAGGAAAGGAAGTCTTATTTGTGAAGTTTATTGTCCAATTGTGTGTGCACTACCTCTGTATCTGTAACAGTTTGTCTATTTGTAGATGCACACTTTTAAATTCTCTGCTTACTGGTATTGGGATGATGAGTGTGCATACAACTGAACTGAAGGAGGGAGCAGTGAAGGAGTAGGAAGCAGGAGAGAAGTCTGAGATGTAATTTCCTTTCTGGTATCACCCTGTATGAACAGTAGCGAAGGAGTGTCTGAAACTAGAGTTTAGCATAAGCATAAACTCTATGAAAGCAGAATAGAATTGCAGTTTTCCCTTTCACGAAATGTGTTATCAGAGATAAAGCTGAGTTGGAAAGGACCCACGAGGATCATGGAGTCCAGCTCCTGGCCCTGCACAGGACTCCACGAGACTCACACCATGTGCCTGAGACCATTGTCCAAACACTTCTTGAACTCTGTCAGGTTTGGTGCTGTGACCACTTCTCTGGGGAGCCTGTTCCAGTGCCATTTACTCTATGGGTGAGGAACCTTCTTTTAATATCCAACCTAAACCTCTCCTGACAGAATTTCAGGCCATTCCTTGATTGATCGTAAGAAAATCTCAAATTTGACATTTTTGTTGTGAGTAGACAGGTCCAATTGTGAAGGTCTGGTAGATGCAGAGTTTTTGTCTAGGGTAACCACACTTTAATCGAGACAATAAAAGTATTTTTGTATAGGGAGCAGATCCAAATTGGACTTCTGCTGCATTCAGCTTAAATCCATGAGAAAGAAGAAAAGAAAGATGAATGCCAGCTTTAGTGCCAGTGCCATTCGGAAGTTTGCTCAAATATGGACTCCCATGAGATGGGGAAGGTTTGAGTCAAACTTTGCTTTTCAAACTTTCATGTTTGAAGTAGGAGAGCACATGTGTTCAGATAATAGATTTTATACCCTGGCCTTGTTGAGAAGAAGATATTTCCATATGGGTGCTATACCAAATTTACCCTACTGTGTGTGGAATGCTCTCTGCTTGGCAAAAGGCCAAAACATTCCCTGCAAGGGAGAAGGGGCTGAAATTTTATCTGATCAGAGTGTTAATCTGTGTCCCTTAGGCTTATCTTGTGGCTGTTTCTGTGTTGCAAGGGCAATGCTGCATATGCCTTTTCAATGAGATCATTGCAAAATCAAATTGCTATTAAATTATTTTTTACTCACAGTTTTGAACTGAGCTAAAGTAGGAACACCAGTGCTAAAACTTTGAGTAGAAATGCTGGTGCCGGAGCGACATTCCAAACGCTGTCTGGATAAAATTAATCACCTCACACAAATATTTCAAGTTAATGTTACATGTTTTGGTATTGTTAAACATAAGTGGTAGCACATTATGGCACTGCAGCCAACCTGGAAACAAGAAATGGGACCCTATTCCTGCACATACTGGCTACTTGTTTTTCCTGGACACGTCCAGCTGACTGTAAGGACGTGGGATCACGTTTTCTTCCTGACACGTTTTTGAGGCTGTGTTCTCCTGTGCCCTCTCTGGCATTACAGATGTTCAGACTTGGATTGCAAGCAGAACAGTGGGATTTGGGAAGCTGGGATCACCCGTGGGAGCATTCTGCACGGGCCTGTGTGACGGGAGCAGCGCTTGTCTGACGGCCCCTGTGGGTCTCTCTCTCCCCAACCCGAGAACAAAGTGGTTCAGGCTGTAACACTCCTCTGTGTCAGGTTTACTCCTGCTCTGCGGACTGTGAAGAAAGATTGTTCCCTCAGCAACTCTCCAGCACAGTGGGTCTATTCAAGCCTGCATCTGGGAAGATAGTTAGTGCCTTCATTTACGAAATTCCTATCATAGAAGTGTGAGTTCTTTGGAACAGCGGCTGGTCTCTTGAGAAGTCTCCAGCATGTCATGTACACAGCTGCATGTAAATCATTTTCATAAAAGGAAAGAAGAGAAGCTCTTTCAGATCATCAAATACCATCTCCCAGCATGTGAAGGTTTAAAAGATATGTGATATCATTCACAGTTTGTTTGTGGATTTGTTTCTGTTTGCTTCTATCTAAACCCCTGTGGTTCCGTTCTGCCACTCTGGATGCAGCGCACATGGGAACAGAGCTAGAGTTCCTGTGGCTGCTGCTTGGTTTTCTATCTCTGCTGGGAAAGGCTGTTGCTCAAGGAATCCCTAGCAGAAACTCCACTGGCAGGAGCCAACGTCCTGAGTGGTTTGGTGGCTGCAATCGGCTCCAGTGGGTGGATGGGGAGGTGTTTCCCTGCCTCCTTCTACAAGAAATGTTAAAACAGGTTTAAGTGTTTCCAGTTGTTTCTCTGGCTAGTGGTTGGAGGGCTGATGAAAGGTGATTTATAACACTTTTGCTTGTGGTAGCTTGTTGAAACTTTCCTTTCATGCGGATGACAAAGGTCAGTGCTGTGGGAGCTGAACTCTTTCCTTGGGAAAAGCACCTCTGCTAATGGCCGTGTGTACCTGTGGCTGAGCAATAGGTGGGAAGGTGCTCTCTTCAAGTCACAATCAGCTTGTGATAGCAAGGCAAGAAAGCTTATTTACATGGTTGTTATAAAACTGGGGGATATCACTGAGGACCATGATATCATTTAATTTTCAATACATTCAGTTCTTCATCATTTTATCTTATAAAAAATATCCTTTCCAGGAAGAATCAGCTCCTTCTCTGTTGGCTCTTGCTGGCATTTTTTACCTTTGTGAAGGACAACTCTTGAAATTCCTTATCTTTCTTCTGCTGGCCTTTCAGTGTAGATTCACACTTTCCTTTTTTTTTTCGTTTTAGTATGGAAGAGTGAAATTCCATCAAGGCTGACTTAGTGAAAACTGAATTAGTGCTGATGGCTGGAGAGAAATGTAATTTGATCTTCTGTCTCCAGTGCTTGAATCAGGAACTGAAATAATTGTTCTAAGACTCTGGTCAAGTTGCCAGAAAATGGAGCGGTGCTTCTGCCAGATGGTCACCGCAGAAGTGCCAGACATTCCTCCCCTCTTTAAGCTTGCAAGTGTGCGTATTTGAGAAGGAAAATACACACAGGCAGCAGGGAACTGAAATGCTTTTTTCCCTTAGATGCTTGCTGAGTGTGCAGGGCCGTGCTGCAGGCAGCATCCACGGGGATATCAGTGTGTGATGCCTGGCAAAGGGACATAGGCACAAAGGAGATGTCTCTGTCCAGCAGTGGCATCAGTCACTCTGTCACAGGGCTTGACAGACAATATGAGGTAAATCCCCCAGAAATGGGGTAAGAGGGCACGTCATACAGCAATAGAAGCTAGTTCGGTCCCTGAAGGAGTCGTGGCTCACTGGAAGAGATGATGTTGCCTGTCAACTGCTAAGCCCAGCTGTACTGGTTAATGATTGGTGCCTTTAATTGAAACCATTGTGCACTACTACAGCCCTGCCTTGTAGGAGCTGCTGGTGCAATAAATCTTGATTTTTTCCATATTAGAAAGCTGTGTTCTTTAGAGATATTGAAAAGTCTTGGACTTTTTTCCTCCCCACCCCACTTTTTGTTGCTATAGCTACTACAATTTTTGTTAACAAAGGGAATAAGAAGTAGTTTGCTGTGCTTAGCTTGTTATGGTCATTCTGGTATAGCTTCCAATATTCTCTCAGTCCTTTCTCCTCTTCTCTTTTTCCTTCAATCTCCCTGGGAACCAATTCTGTAAAGAAGCCGCAGGAGTTTGGGAACTTCAAGTCTCCTTCAGTTACTCCAGGGCTGTATGTGCATGGGGGATGAGGCTTCTAGCCATGAATTAGGGACTCAAAAACTTGAATTTAGGTTTGAGTTTGGACTTGTGTGTTGAATGACCAGTTGTGCAGACCCTGAGCACTTCTCATTCTCATGGACTTGCACCTGCTTTGCAGGACTGCAGGAATTTCTGTCTCTTTTGGTGAAGTCTCATGTCAGGTTACCACAGTATAGCAGATCCATTTTTCTTGAAGTATCTTTAGGACAATTTGAAGTTTATTCCATGAGGAAGATTTCAGCCATGGAATGAAAACATCCTGGAGCATGGGGAAAGGTGGGCTGCTTTCTCTGGGGGACACAGACTGTGTTCCTAGTGTGGAGGGGAAGAAGGGGGATGTATTTCTCTCCCCACGTGGGGTTTCTTATTGCCCTTTCATCTTTCTAAAAAATCTCTTTTCTCTCTTGTTTCCCATTTGTGTTTTTCTCATAGTATGGTAGCTATCCTTCACCTTACCTTTGTTCTACTAGTCTTGAACTCTTCTGATGTTTGTCTGGACCTCACTCCTCTCTGATTCTTCTTTTGCATGCATCCTCTGTTTCAGCAGCACAGCTGTGAAGGAGATTGGGGTTCGGTCGTTCTGCTGGGTCCATGCCTCTCTCTGAAAATTCCCTGCTTAGTTGTCTGAGATGGGATCTTAGGCAGGCAGGGCATGGACTGCAGGCTTCCAGTCAGGCTGCTCACACCTCATTGTAGTTTACCATCCAGCACAGGGGGCTTGGGTTTGTTTCTTTTGGCTTGGAACATGTAGAGTTTGAAGGAGAGGGAGGCAGTAGCCAAGATGTTCATAGACATGAAGGGAATCTGAATCAGAAAACCATCGTGCATGAGAGAGGTGCTCATCGCCTCAAGACAGTTTTAGGCCTGTATCTCTGGTACAGCAGTGATAGTTGGAGATTTGGATAGATTTCTGAGGTAGTAGGAAAAATAGGAGTACCTTTGAGAAAATGGGCCATTCAGCCAGATGCCAGAATGTGGGTGGTGGGCTTTAATCTCTGGCACTGAATTTGTGGATCTCACCTCTAAGCAGGTTTCCTAAGACTGCGACTGAAATCTATGTCAGAGCTCCAACATCATCCAACCTACATCCTGCAGATGTTACTTTAAGTGCAAGAACTTCATTTCTAAATGTAAACAGATACCTTCCTGAAAGGTTCCTGCACAAATCCCTAATACAAACAATGGACTTACTTGGCATCCCATTTGTTGCTGCTAATGCCTGTGTCCAGGTTCACTTCTGGATGCACTTTGGATAGTGGGGAATTAAGATCTTCTCTAGGGGAATTAAAATCTTCTATGTGCCTTTCTACAGATTCCCTGGGTAACTGCCAAGAGCTAAAGAGACAGACCCAATGTTGTTCTCATATCTTTGTACAAGCCAAGACGACTTTGGCCAATATTTTCTACTTACAACCATAAGGTCTCCAGCCCATAGCTCATCCTCCCAGGGTGCTTTTATATCATCATATTGAGACAGTCCATGCAAATGAATGATTTCTTGCCTGGAACCAATAGCACTGGCAGCTCGGGTATCACAGACAGGACCTGCTTCTGGGAGATACTGGCTCAGAACAGCCACTAACACACAGTAATCTAACCAGAAGGAGACTCAGGTATCACCACATCTCAGCTCTTGACCTTACAGAGGTTTTCAAAGATGGTTGTCCTTCCTCCAATATGTGTTATTAAAACACTTTGCAAGGCCTGTAACGGCTAATAATTTTGCAGTTCTCACTCTAGCAGGACTCTGAGTGGGAGCCATGTGTGCCTCACAGGCAGGAAGGGAGGTATGCTGACAACTCTGGGCACAGCAGCGTGCTCTGTAGTATGGCTGTGACCCGTGTTTTGCCTCAGATGATGCTCTAACTAATCAAAACCTACAGCAGCTGCAAAGCCAAGATGCTTCTCAGATGTCTGGCAGACTTTATCAGTCAGCCTTGGCGTGAGGAGGGTTCAGTCATCGCTGTCAGTTCAACTGGGAAGTTTCTTTTAAGACTTACTAAGACTTTAATCTTTCTTTGTTCACTCTGTGAATTGCATTGGGATGTTTTTAGGGACTGGTCACACCCTGTGGGAAATACCAAAGGACACTCTATTTTCTCATTTCTCATATCCTTTGTGACACAAAAGATACTAATGAGAAAGAATCTTTGTTCCTCAAAGCTAACTAACTCTCATTCCTTAGCAAATTTATAATTTGGTTTTTGTGTCACAAGAAAAAATTCATTGTTGTGCAAATGGTGTTGATGTTGCTATTAGAAGGTTCTGGCTTCACTGAGGAGTAAGCAACAGGAGCAAGTGAGCTTCTGAGACATGAATAGTTGTTTTTATGCAAAAATCCCAAGGATGAAGGGAAAGAACAAAGGAAGAATAATACCAAAGAATTGAGATACATGTTGGGCACAGTTTCTAAGTAGACTCTCCCTACCCTGGTATCTCAATTGAAGGTACTTAAGCTTGACACAGTGGATGTGCTTTTTAAAACCCAGCCCTTTTCTTTAGCCTACATAGGGAAATACTAATTTCTGATTCCCTAACAGACATATATTTTCTCTTCGTGTCTCCTTCTCTAAATGTCTTCTTCCTTGATTTTCATGTTGTTTTCCTTCCATTTGGAAGCGGTGATTGCCCTAGGACTGCTAAGGGTAATAGAGGAGCTTAGCACCAAGTTCTTACCTAGTTCAGACATTAGTTTTGGACTGCAGCGTGTTTCAAGCGAGGTCTGCTCTCTTCACCAGGTATTGCCCCGTTTCAATTAAAGGGGAAAAAATAGCTTGAGAGACGATAAGTGAAGTAATAAGAAGATAAAGTAGGGCAAGGAAGACAGAATAAAGGCACAAAATAGGAAAGAACAAGAATGTCAGAAAAGGGAAAAGCATTTTAACGTGGCAGAAAAACAGGAAAGGAGGGTGAAGGGTGAGTGGAGAGCTGTCTTTGCTCTAGGCAGTGTCTGCTTTTCACCTGCCTGGGGGAGGTAACCTATTTCCCTTCCAGTAAGTGCTGTGACATCAGTTTCCCAGTAGTACCAGTTCAGTGCAGTGGGGACTGAACTGCTGAGAGGGTGGTTTTGGCATTGCAAGGGTCGGAGGCAACCAAGTGCACCCTCCCTGCTGGTTATAGTAGGAAGTTTGTGCTAGAAGTAAACTTGCTGTCACTCTGTTAAAGCTTAGCAGAGAGACTGGTCGCTGACTTGGTTGGAAACAGGCTGTGGGTTGCAGGGAGGGAAATTTTTGGATGAGAGGGTGGTGTTAATCCCAGTCCACAGAACAGGTATTCCTGATGTAGTTCTTGTCACAATGTTCTTGGGAGTCTGTACAGGCGCCCTCTCAAGGCAGGAATCTTTAAACATTTTGTCGGACTTTCCACTTCATCAGAACTGATGTTGTTCTCAGAGGACATAATTACCTGTTTTACTGGAAGGGAGTAGGCAAATTGCCGCAAAGCAGGCTGCAAATCCCAAACAAAAGTTTAGCTGTACAACACCTCTTGACATGTGGGCCAGCTCCCCTAAAGCACTCAGAAAGGCATATGAATGTGTTAAGCTAACTTCTTCTTTCAACATTCTGTTGCAGCTACTCTTAAGAGAAAAATAAGTAGACACGCCAATTTTTAACAATATATTTATGAAAATTTGTATTTATTATAAAGTAATTTTTCAAAAACATGAGTTTGTTTCAGCAGCCTGTAGTTCTTCCCTGTTATGCATTCCTGTTATGTCTCCAGGTCTCTGTCCTGTGGGGCAGACCAAAGGAGTAATATTTTCCCGTATTTTCCAGAGACCAGATGAGTGGAATTTCAAGGGAAAAATAATCTGCATGAAAAAACTTCCAAACTCAAGATCTCAAGCAGATTTCAAGCCATGTTAGTGATAACACCAGGAGAGGGCTTGGAAACCAACATTCAGGGGCTCCCTTCTCATGTCATCAGGCACCACATGTAAATTCTTCTTCTAGGTTCAATAACCTTCACCTTCCACAGAAGGAGAGGAGAGAATCAGTTCTTGGAATGTGCTAACTGATGGATACTGTGTATTAGAAAGTAGGAGGTTTTCCTGAGACCTTAGGAAGCTATAAAGTGATTAAAGCATGCTGCCTTGACTTTCCAGGTGCTTGCTCCAAGCCTCACTCCTCAACCCACTCCCATTCACAGCTTTCAGTGAAAAAAAACTTCCATTTTTTCAGTAGTGGGATGAGAGTGGGTGCTTCCAAAGTGTTGGGGTGCTTTAGGGTACTAAGAATAATTTTGAACTGCAGTGGGGAGGACAGAGGATTTGCCCCTCTCCTGCTAGCACCTGTTCATGGAATTAAGACATTAGACAAGGTGCTGTAATGTTCATTAGCCCAAAGTGTGATGGCTTTCAGTGTCCCATCTTAATTTTAACAGAGTAAAAGTGTGTCAACCATTAACAGATGGTCCATAAGGAATATTCTGTCATTGGATCTGCCTGCAATGATAAAGATCTGTTAGGAAACATCTGCATTGCAGCAGCCCTTTTCAGTCAGGGTGCTGAACCTTGCCTGGCCTGAGCAGCAGATCCCATGTTGCCATCACACAGTTTTTCGTATTTGTCTGTCATCTTTACTTTTTGATCCTGATAAATGCTTTGTGGAGGTTTTAGGCAAAATTGATATGATGATTCTACCATTTGGGCTCATTAAATTGCCAGTTTGAGAGTTATCCTAGTGAAATTAGTGAAACCATGTCTGGAGCAAAACACAAATTACAGCTAAATAAGAGTTTTAGATGAATTCTTTACATTTACAAATGAAACAGAATTCTGCCATTTCTTGACCAGGTTTGTTAGCTGATTTATGAGGCAATGCAGGATCTGTGTGACATGACTATTTTTGGTTTTATTTTTAACAGTATGTCACAATACTTGAGAGATTTTGGTTTCCATTTCTTTGTGAGGGATAATTTGCAAATACTGTAATGAGGAATGCTCTCACCCTTGGAAGCCCAAGGGATGTGATTCTGACCATACAATGATTCACTAAACTTGCAGGCGTGTCAGACTCATTTGAAGGCTCTAAAATAACTTTCTACAAGACCATAAAACTTAATTTAGGGGTTTTTTTTCCTTGTTTCTTTGTCTCTGGCTTTTTTTTCCCTTTATTTTTGGGGGGGTGTACATTGGTGGATGGGTGGGTGGGATTTTTGGGGTGATATAAGACCTTGCTTCCTGGCACCTCTGTAAATGGCTGAATATTTTTCTGCCATGTTCATGTTGTTTGCATTTTCTGTGCTTATGCTGGGATGATACCAGCATCACCTACAGCAAAATATTCAACCAAAATAAGCATTAAAGAAAAACTGAATAGAAAAGTCAGTTGATACCACCATATATACCATAGTCTCAACTGCATGGGAAGGAGCACACTTATATCACTAAATCTGACGTATCTTGAGAAATTGTCTTTAAGAACTCAATTTATCTTTAGTTGAAAACAAACCACTTAGTTCTACTTGACATTTAAGGTGGCTTTGAAAGGTGAGGTTTAAATAATCACTTCTTTTTAAATATTGACCACCGTGATTTTTATCAAGCTTTGTCATGCTTTTTTTATTCCAATCTGATTTTGAGTATGGGAAAAATGAGCTCTCAAAACACAGCAGCATAAAAGCACACAATTTTTTAAATGTGTCAGGTCTGTATCCCATCTTGAGATCTTCAGGATCTCTTCAGCTTATTTTTGTCTTGAACAGAAAAGCAAATCTTGGAAAATTAATGTTACACGTGCATGCTAACACTTACTGTTCTCCTTATGCCATGTTTATCTCTCTTCTTTTTCTCACATTAAGTGCTAATAAGTGACTTAGATTTAACACAGTAAAAGTATTGAACTGGTGAGTGGAAAACATTAAAAAAACTGCTTACTCCCTGTGGAATGTACAGTCCTAGAAAGCTTGGCTAGCATTAGCAGGCTTCCTTTTTTGTCCCAAGCAATCCCTTTTCCAGTCGGAACAGGCAGTTCTGTAACAGCCCTGTAATCTTGATAATGTAACTCTAACAATAACAATGAGACATTGGAGGAATTTAGGGAGCTTCAGTGTAGAAAAAAAGTTACCAACCAGGGGAAAAAAAATCTCCAGTTAATCTAGGAAATTTGATACAAGACGTCAGAGAAGGACAAATAGACCTGGAGTCTGTGGTCAGCATGATTGACTTTGCCTCTGGAGCTGCAAACTGCAGGAGATTTTCTGACTGTGTTTGTGGCAGAACTGCTTGAAATAAAGTGGTTTAGAGAATGTCCTTTTGGCTGGGATAGGTCTGTTAGTACAGCGATTTTTGTGTGTTGTCAGACCCCAGCTTGCTTTGCAGCATCACATTACAGTGGCTTCTCAAACAGTCTGGACTTCCTGTGGGTTTGAGTAAACAAGAAGTTTCGTAACACTCCTTATTTTTACATTAGCTATGCTGTTAATGGCCATAGAAATTGGTAGTTCTGGTCAGACCCTGGGTGGCACTGCTGTAAACCACGGTAGATATTTTAGTTTATAAACTAAACAGCATCTCAGAAACCAACCAAACTGTTGCCAGCAGAGCCACGGAATCCTTCGTGACTCCTGTAGCATCAGGTGGAATAAATACTGTTCCATTTCTTTCTTAAGGGACTCTGCTGGCAGTTTAGAAATCTTATCATGGCATGAAAAAGCATTCCTCCCTCATTTTGCAAAATATTTCTCAAGGGATTGCAATGACAGAAATGGCCAGTAAGAGCTGTGCTTTACACCAGAGAAACATGGAATATAGTCAGTGGAGGGGCATGATATTAGGCATTCCTGCTTTTGCATCCCTTTGATGACATCCTGGCCTTTATCCATATCAGCATGGTATCCCTTCAGTCACAGCATGACATTCCTATTAAGACAGCAGAATGAAGGCAAAATAAATCATGGTACTGGGCTGTTTCTTTGCCAGTGTGCAGCAGTGTCACAGAAGTGAGACCCATCTTTTGGGCACTTAACTTTATACATGGGGCTGAAATTAAGTTCACAGCTTTTGGGATTACCAAATTGCTAAAAACCCAGTTAGGAATTGATAAAGATTCTTTATATTACCCGAGGTCTTAAAAGTGTCCTAAGACAGTTTTACTTAAAGAATCACAAGGCCAATAGAGAAAACCATTTGTGATATTTTCATATCACAAGGCACATTTGAAAATTATATTCAAAAAAATCCATCATTGAATAAATTTCACTATTAGAAAGTATTTCCATAATAGAGTTGCACTTTAAAAAGTGAGAAAGCTTTCTTCATTCCTTGGGATAGCTGTGGTGTGGTCAAAATGCCAGTCACAGCCTTGGTGTTTGCAAATATCACACAGTGCTGTTGCTGGCATCTCCACGTACTCTGATGGATGGAAGAACCACAGCAAACCTGTGATATTTTTGAACTTGGTATCAAGCTGTGATCCTCAGACAGGCCAGCACCTGAAGCACACACCTACTTCTCGTAAGTTATTTCCATTTATAGCACTGGGCTCTGATAAACTTGGCTGTGGATGTGCAATAACAGCTGCAGACAGGTAGGGTTTAGTTTTTCAGGATCATGACTACACAGATTGCATTTTATAGAATGAAAAGCAGCCTGGAGTTCTGCCTTTACACAGCACAGTAGTTCTAGCAGTTAACTGTCTTTTGGGCTTGTTGAAGCTTAATTGACTTTTCTTCTCACAGATACCCACATTTCTAGAAAGCAGAAATGACCATGACTGCCAACAAGAATACCAGTGTCAACAGCAGAGCTGGAGGGAGTAAAGTGCCTCAGGACACTCTGGATAGGTAAGTGGAGAACTGCAGATTTGTAGATTTTGAGTAAAGTTTGTCTGTGTTTGGAACAAAATCTCTGTTCAAGGGTAAGTATCCTCTATTCTGACAGGGAGAGAATAGAGCTGGGCTGAGAGAAGTTGCCTGTAGGGAGAGGAGGAACCAAGGCATGAGGAAAGGTTGTTTCTTGTTGAGCTATTGCTGCTTGTGGGCTGGTTATGATGGAAGCGATTGCAAGGAAGGACCCATGTGGAAGGTGCTGTTAGGAGCTCAGGGAGTTTTGGGCCAAATTCCTCAGCCGTGTGACTGCATGTCAGCTTTCCTCCACTGCCAGTCTCCAGTTCGTGTTTTGTATTGGTTTGTGTCACATTTCCTCTGCTGTATCTGCCTTCACAGACCACGGTCAGACCATCTCCTGTTGCAGGTCAGGCAGCAAGTGGGGAAGGGCTGAATGTAAAGTACAGAGCTCTTCTCTGTTGCTTTGCTTATTTGTCCTTTCTGTAGCATAATTTGCAAAGTAGATCACCTTTACCATTCACAGTTAGGGGGAAAATAAACTTATTAAAATATGCAGTCAAATAAAGAGATAGATAATCAGCATCCATTCTAGTGGTTTTTATTAGGTGTGTTATGCTGTGGTAGAGCTCCGCAGGGTGGTCTTGATATCCTTGTACACTTCCCAGTTTGTGTGTTTGCCATCTCTTAGTACAAAAAAAACCCCCATAAAATAATGAGGGGCCTGGATGGCTAAAGGTATTTCTGGACAGATATTAATATATAGATATTAAAAGCAGTTCCCTAATGATCTCTGGAATTCTGCAGTTGTTTATCATCCTTCCAGGAGTGAGGACAGATTGGTGCTGGGAACTTGGGTCTAGACTTTGGCAAACTTTGGACAAGTCTTTTGTTTTGAAATCGTTTCCATTCTGAATAGCTTAGAAAGTACTGTGGGATACTAAGTTATTGGATAGTAACTGTCAAATAAACTGTCTTCCCTTATCATCATCATCTGTTTTGATTAGAATTTGTCAGGGAAAGATTTTGTTAGTACAAGTAAGAGCCTAAAGCTAAAGAAAATCTATAAGTTGCACTTGCACAAGTGAGGAGATGAATGAGTGGTCATGCACCATTTCTCCATCCATTATTTTGCCTTATGTAATCTTCACCTGTCTCTGAGAAACCCTGCAAGAGGATGTTATTTGAGTCAACCATGAGGATTCTTCATTTGAGTGAGACTGTAAATCAGTGTTGTAAGTGCTGGCATCATAAAAGTTTAAAGCTTGCAAGATTTATTGCAAACATGTTCAAAGATTCACTTAAACTGAACAGTCACTGTCTCTGTTTAGTGTGGGATTTGACTGGACATTTGGAAACCTGCAAATATACTTTATAATTTGTGGTAGTAGAGTTTCTGTTAATGCTGCTAACACAGGTGTAGCAGTCTCCTGGTTGCTAAGATATATTTTTAGGGTTATTTTCTTGTCAATCCTAGTTTTGGTGGGGTTTATTGTTTCAAGACTGTTCAGTTGATGATCTTAAAGGTCTTTTCCAACCTCAATGATTCTGTAATTCTAAGATGCAAGGTGTGATTCAGGGATACGGTGACATCAGCTGGTTCAACATTTTTTGATTCCTTATAGGTCAGAAGCAAAGATCAGTAAAGTCTGTAGAAGTCTTTCTAATTACTTTGGCAGTGATTCAGATCCCTGTAGATCATTGATTTAAATTTTAATATTAAAAAATCTTCAGTGGAAAGAAGGTGCCTCCATGTAAACATCCACAGAACTGCATGCTTTGCAAGTATCAAGATTCTTGCAGTAACTAAGATTCCCTTGATCTTTACCCGGGTGTGAATTAACTGGCATGAATCACCAGAGCCATTTTTCCACCAGAGATGTGTAAATGGCACTTCAGGAAACTAGGGAAAGAAAGAGAGCAGAGTGAGGACATTATTTGGGAGGATAACTGTGAGTTTTAAGAATCTGTTTGTAGGATTCATGGTTTCTGCTGTGAGTACAGGAGGGGAAAAAAACTCCGGATCTGAAGAAAGTGAAGTGTTTTAAATAATTCCATACCAACACATTTTTGAAGTTACCTGAAGTTCATTCACCACTTGTTAAAAACTGAGACTTTTGTGTGTTAGGAGAGAAAAGTTAACTGTGCTCTGAATGGGAAAATTGTAGCATGATGGCAAGGGTGGTTAAAGGTATGAAACATTTTCACTACAAGACAAGAGTAGATTGATTGTGATTCTTCATCTTAGGAAGGAAAGGATTGAAGGAGTAACAAGAGGAGTAATAGAAGTATCTGAAATGATATATGGAACAGAGATGATAAATAGGGAAAAAAATTCTCTTTCGATTTAAGAACTGATACAAATCCAATGAAACTAGAAGACAACAGGTTGAGAACCAGCTGAAAAGAAGGCACTTTTCAGCAGCATGTTTTTAAATAATGAACCTTACTGTTATGGGATGTTGCGATCAGACAAATTCATGGAAGAAAAAAAATCTTCCAAAGCCTTTTAGTCACAGAAACAAAATCTGTGAGTCAACAGACTCTTAAGCTGGTTAAGTTGCACTGCACATACTTATTCTCTTCTCCAGGCACCTGCTAACTCTCATGGTCAGTGACTGAACCTTGGACCAGGAATGCTATTTTGGTCCAAGCCAATGGGAACATTCTGATGTTGTTTGGAGCAAGAGTCAGTTACAGGAAGCAAACTGGAGAAATTGCAGAAGGATTGTTATGCTTACAAAAGGAGACTCTGGCTTTCAGTGAACTTTAAGGGTACAACTTTAATCCTTCCTTGTGAGTCACTGAGGTGAACGCCAAGGAATGGAAGGATAGGAAAGCACCTTGTGTGTAGCTGAAAGTGACTTCTTAGCAATTTCGGCAGGAAGCAGCTCTGTGAAATCTTCTTAACCCTTCAACAGGGGACAAAGGAGCCCATAGCA
The DNA here is from genome assembly GCA_013397975.1 of Machaerirhynchus nigripectus. Taxonomy (NCBI): domain Eukaryota; kingdom Metazoa; phylum Chordata; class Aves; order Passeriformes; family Dicruridae; genus Machaerirhynchus; species Machaerirhynchus nigripectus. Next base: position 1,004,817 of record VZRQ01003305.1, read on the forward strand.
TGCTTACAGCTAGTGCATGACCATGACCCTTTTGCATCAAATCTGTGCTTGGTTTGATTGCACCATAGTTAAGAGGATCAGTGTAACTCTGAGGAAACCTCTTAAGAAAACAGAAGTCAGAGAAAGGCATAGTGGTGTTAGTAGCTCTCTCTCTTTCTCTCTCCTTACAATGTGGCTTTCTTTCCCTTAGCAAATGATTTAATATTCATCTGCAGTATTGGTGTTTTATCAGAAACTCTATTTGTTATAAGGTATTTATTTGTCCAAAACGTGTGTTTTCTCCAGCACAAACAAAGGTAAAGGTAGAAATGGCATTACTATCTTTGACTTAAAAATCACCTCTACACTGTACTGTATTAAAACAGGCTAATAGTTATGTCTATGAAGTCATGCTCTAGTTAGTAAAATACAGCTTTAAAACTTGTAGGCTATGTAATATAACAGATACAAGGAGAAAAAAATCCTGATCAAAATAATTATATATTAATATATCATTATATCTTAAAATTGCAGCTCAGTTTGAGATGCTAGGATGCAACAATGCAGAGCTGAAAAATATTGAGAGTTGTGTGGCTACATAACTTCTGTAAATCATTCCTAATGTTTTTGCCTCTGGCTAATATGCCATCTCTTAACTCTGCATCTCAAGGCATTTTTTACACTTGAGCCTTCGCACCTGCTGCAGTAACTGAAGTACAGGAAGAGGGTCCCAGTGATTTACAGTGTATCTGAGTGTATTGCATGAGGCATGAATAACTTCAGATTATGGAGATACAGACTTCTTCCAGTGTATTTGTAAGTGGCAGAGTTTCTCTTTGCCTATAAAATTTTCTGTGGTGCAGGCTGTGTCTTATGTATGGGTCTGTCTTGGGGTGACTCCATGATGCTGTATCCCCTATGGCCTGCTCTATGCCAGACATGAATCCTGTGCCTTTCTGTGCCTTTAAGCTGGGCCCAAGAGAAAGGAAAAAAAGAAAAGAAGAGCCAAGTGGTTTGTGCCCAAGGACACACACTCCCCGGGGTCCCACCCTGGGAGAATAGGAGAGAGCTTTTGAAAGCTCAAAAACATTTTACAAAAACAATTAGAGTGAACAAAAATTAAGTTTGCTGCAAGTAAGTGTTTTACTAGAGTGGTGACTATGTCTGAGAAAAACTATTCTCAGAGGCTGTGTGTCTGAGGAATCACAGGAGTTTTGTTACAGACTGGATTTTGTGATGTGGGATGTTGTCTTTCTACCCAATCTCCACAGGAAAGGTGGTGTCCTCACCAGAGGATGTTGGTGGAGGATGTTCTCCAGCTGAGCAATCATGATTTAATGGCACAATAGACTGGGGGTGCTGATGTCAGGGGGTGCTACAGCATGACACCAGAGATTTGTGCAAACAAAGGATTACATCTGCAAATTTCCATGAGCACCAAGTTGCAAAGTGTCTATTCAAATAACGTTCATAAAACTTCTTTGTAAATACTTTCAGTTGAATCTTTGAACCAAATATACTCGGTTAAAACTGAAATCTGATATTGTGAGTTGGATCTTTCTCCTTGCTTGGGAAGAACTGAGCTGGGTACCCACAAACCTCTAAATATAGGCTTTGGTTTTTATCTCCCAGCAGTGTGTGAGGACATTTCCTGCTGTCACTGACAGTTTGTCACCCCCGTTAGCCTAACATGTGCTGAGATATGTTTGCACTGGCTTTGTGGCTCAGAACTTTTTCCTTCTTCAGAATTTAGGTTAATAGGACAGAGTTTTAATTGCCAGAGCTACCTTACCTCCAGTGAAGGCAAAAGAGATGCACCACATAAACAAATCTGGATTAATATAACTCTAGAGATACCTCAGGAGCATTTCAGATGAATTGTTTATAATTCTTTAAATACCACGTAAAATAATGACTTACATTTCTTAACAAAGTGGGCCCATGGGTTGGTTACTAGAAGTATTGTTTTGGGTTGGTTACCTGTCCCTGTCACGTACGCAGGTCCATGCTCAGCTGTTTCACGTGCACATCAAGGTTTTGTGTTTCATTCCTGCATTTCTCTGAAGGCAGAAACAATCTTAGAAAGATCTTAGAAGCTAAGAAAGCTTTTAGAAAAATCTTATTTGAAGGAAGGCTTTGTGCCTGTGCTTCAGCCTTAAAAACCAGAGATGTATGATCACTTCCAAGATCAGTCATATTGTGTCTTATGTATGGGTCTGTCTTGGGGTGACTCTATGATGCTGTATCCCCTATGGTCTGCTCTATGCCAGACATGAATCCTGTGCCTTTCTGTGTCTTCAAGCCAAGCTCATTCACTTTTACGGCAAATATATTTCTTTATTTATTTTAAGGTGATCTAATTCTTGGTCCACGTTACTAAATCCAACTGAAATACTTTGTTTCCCTTGAAAGGATTATGTGGTTATGGGCTGGGCAGAGGACTAGAAATATTTTGCCTTAGGAACTGACACCTTCAGAATTCTTAAATAAAATAATGTGCAGATATGTCCAGCGCTGGTGTTAAGCAGTGCTCTGCTGTCAGTGCAGGAGTGGGGCTGGCAGTTTTTTGCTCTGCTGGCTTGTCCTGAGAGTGCTCTATTCTCCTCCCTTTCCACAGTAAATTTTTCATTTCCAAGGTGGTCTCATTTCTTGAGGAAAATCCATCTGTTTTGGGAGAGGGGTTGTCTTCAGAGAGGCAATGTCTGTATAGGACTTGTCTCTCATTTAGAGACATCCCTTTGTGGATGCAAATGTAGTGCCTTCTGCTCATGTTACCAGATATGTAGCAATATGCCTTTAAATAAATTCTTATTCATTCTATCTTTCTGCTACTCCTAATATAAGAAAAAATGACAAACTAAACCAGTGCTCCTCAGCTCTGTGTTGAACTGTAGGCACTGCCCAAAATGTCAAGTCATTCATCCAGATGTGATCCAGTCTGCCTGCACTGACAGTGCATTTTTAATAGTGCATTAATAAGACAATTATCTTGTGACTAGTGCAGAAGAGCTGTGTTCACATCCAGAATGGATGCCTCCAGGAGCAGATAAGGCAGGACAACACTGAAAAACTCCCTCACCATTGGTTACAGAGCCTTGGGAGGGACGTAACTCGGCATCCACCACAGTGGAGCCCTGGTCATACTCTAAGAAAATTACTAACAGTAAGATAAACAAAATGTAATTAATTGCATTTAATTATGTCATGTGAATATAAATTTAAAGATTACGAGATTTATCACATGCCCTGAGTTTTCTGAATGGAGAGCATAGCAAAGAATGCAATAACTTGCAAACCCAAAGATGTGTCCTCAGCTCTCTGTGTTGTTCTAAAGCAATGAGATTTTGATCTTATTTGAAATTCTAATGCATGCAGTTTTCCCACTAATTTTCATATGTGATTGCCACTGTCTTAGCATATTTATGATAAAGTATTTTCGCATCTCGTACTCTTTCTTGGCTTATGGACAGTATTGCTGTGAGTGATAGAAAAGTTGCTTGTTTCCCTTGTGGATGGTTGCATTTGAATTACAGGTGAAAGGCACTCTCTGCCTGGGCTTACACTTAATACACAGGAACAGGAAAGGCAGCAGGTCTGGAAGTGGTTGCTGGTTGTTCACAACTTTTGGGACATTTGTGCCTGGTTTGGTAGGTTAGTGATTGCTGTTTTGTGCATATTTGGGCAAACAAGTTTTTTTTTTGAGGGTTCTGATGAGGAAAGAGTGAGACCGGTTGGAAAGGAGAGTGAGTTATGTATGCCTAAAGCAGGAAGCCAAGGCTTTGTTTCATTTTTATTTTAAAGTAAGAGCTTCTATTTCCCCATCAATTGTGGGATGGCCTGGGCTAAAACATCTCTCAATTTTGCCAGCCAGAGCAGCTGTCAGGGACTTTGTTAGAGCAGCAAGAGGCCAGTGGTGTGAGTTGAGCTCACGTGCCCTCAGAGTGTCCCAGCCTCTCCCCACTGCCCGGGCTGGGATCTCTCCCCTCTGCTGTGGGAGATCTCCTGGCAGCTGAGCGTGGCTCAAGGCAATGAGGCACTCCACGCTGAACGGCTGAGATGGGTTTTCCTGCCAAAAGTATTTGCCTACTGCTCAGTACTAGTAGAAGTACTCGTGAGAACATTTATGAGCTCTTTATGAATTTGTGAGAAAAAACCCAACCAAACTACAAACTCCCTGTAGAAAATATTTGTTGCTTTAGAAGAGAACCAAATTTTAATATTTTGCCAGTGACCTTGCAAACAGGAAGAATATTAATTATTTAATAAAATTAAATATTTATTAAATATTTAATTTTATTAAATCATTAATATTTAATAAAATTCTAAGATTTAATAAAATTCTAAGACTAAGCAATATGCTAAGTTATTTGAGCTGTGGTGGGACACAGCATTTTTATTTTGTTTAGACCATTGAGATTTAGAAAACAGTACAAATAAACTTCAGCCAAATAACAGTGAAAACTGAACAACTGATGGGAAATCTATTAGCAAATATTGTGCCCTTTCCTTTGCAAGCAGAAACAGCCTGAACCGTGCAGCTGACAAATTTTCAGCAGCTCAGTTCCCAGCAGTGCAGAGTTACATTTGGCTCAGAAGAGAAAAAGAGCTGTTCTTTACCCAGCAAGGCTGGAGGTGCATTTGGGACATGAAGCTCTGGCAGCTCAGCTCTGAACTGGGCCATGGGAGGTGGGAGGGCACGTACTGCCATCAGGAACAGAAACATTTGCAGTGGGAACGAGTCAAAGTGCTGGTTCAGATGACCCTGAAAGCAGGAAGGGTTTGAACACAGGCTTTGACTGTGCTGCTGCCCTTTATCTGGGCAAGTGGCACCGGTGCCGTGCTGATTTCCGAGGGTCCGAGGCACAGTGTTCCCCTCCCTCGCGCTGCTCGGCGCTGCCCCCGGCCTGGCGGGGCTGAGGCCGTGCTGAAACCTCTGCAGAGGGCTTTAGCAGGGCTGCACAAACATTCTGATCAGCACAGTGGGCTACAGACGTGAGAGGAATGGTTTGTAAGATGAGGTGACAGCTTCTAGTTAGATCAAGAGATAGACCCGAAGAAATGGACCTGCTTCTGGATACATCCTTTGGGCTTCCTCAAACCGTTGGTAGTGGGGGCAGGGAATTTCACTGTTCCATTTCTATTGCTGGCTGGTTTGTTTCACTTTAATTTTAGAAGTCCATTCAGGAAGAATGCACTTGTCAGTCAAACAAATCACTTTTTCTTAGGTGGAAGCTTTATTAATATATCCCTCCCATTTGTGTAGGTTCCTAAGGAAAAAACCCCAACAAATCCTAAAATTTTGATTGAATCTTGCTTCATAAAGCTTCAGAGCAAGTTGACTTTATTATTACTTAGAGGCTACAGGAATGTAGTGAATTCCTTCCCACTGCAATTTCATTCTCATGACACTTTTAATGCTTTATGCTTTTGTATGTAGCAAATCATACCTTATTAAAATTACCTTTTCTATTAAGGTTTGTATTTGCCAAAACCACTGGAAACTAAAAAAAAAAAAGAAATTAAAAAGAGAAACTAACAAGTCTTTAAAAACCAGAGTTGTAGATGAGAGGTTAGGCTAAAAGAGTCACTTCAATGCAACTATTGCAGTATGAAGACTACTTAGACTAACATTGCCATCTTTATTTGTTTAATCACTATATTTACATTAGTGTACTCCGGGCTACTGGGACCTGAACTAAACACAGATATTTTCACAGAAAGTTATTACAAGATCTTGATTTTGGAAATGTTTCTGATGATTTTCTAGTGCTTTTACTGCACTGAAATGTAGTGATTAGAAGCAATGAGCAAGACACACATTAAAGCACTCACAGGAGTCCACCAGTGCAGTATCAGAGAATCAGAGCACAAGTCTTATGTGAATTTGTTTTTGGGTGGCAGTAAGAAGTGAGACTGAAGTCCTCAGGGAATATGGCATAGTAGTCATGTGCATAACATTTAATTCCAATATTTCAGTTTTTCTGGAATTAAACTCTATTGCCTTCTGGACTAGGGAGATGCTGATGATCTCACTGAAAAGACCAACACAGATGCAAATCATGAGCATTGCTAATGATATTCCATGTTCTGTGAATATCTGTTTATTAGGAGCTGTCTGAGACACTCATCTCTTTACACCTGAGCTGTTGAAAAGCCGTCAGTATGGGAGAACAATTTCCGTTCTGTGCCCTAATCAGTCTGGATTTGAATCAGTGGCTTAGAAACGAAAGGGCCTGTGTTGTCTTACCAGTTTCCTGCACTGTTTGGTTATACTAAAAAGACATTGTCCATTTTGGCAGGACAGAACATTAAAGAAGACATAGCAGAATTTGTAAAAAATGAGTTTGTAAAGGAAGATCTGAACATATTAGGCTAGATAATACATGTTTCTTCCGTGATTGGAAGAAACCCCATTTGTCTGGGAAAACAAAGCAAGAAGTGGAGACAGAGCATCCTCACAGACTTCATCTTCTAAATAACCTAGTCACTATTCACCAGGCAATGTTGTGTGATGGAACTGGGAATTAACCCAGTGCTCGATTCGGTCTCCACACTGAGCATCACCCTTGTACTCACACTTGAGGGACGAACACTGGCAGCAAATGGCCTTTAAAAGTACAATAAACGGCAAGAATTTTTCTGCAAGCAGGAAGGTAGGAGCTAATGGAAATACACAGGTAGCATCCATATTATTACAATATGAACATGCAAAAATGCCCATAGTTCCTGGGAGACTTTTTCAAAACTTTTGTCACAGTTCCCCTCATGCACTCTGAGGTTATTTCCATCCTGGCCAGGTCCTGTATATAAAACTGGCAGTGTGCCACAAGGGAATGTGTCACATTCCCTTGGCACCATGGAACCCTGGAGCAGTTGAGCAACAGGCAGCACTGTGCAGGCATCTGGTAGGATGGGCTTCAGTGCTGAAAGCATAACTAAATATAACAATTATAACAGAAATGGTGTTCCTAATAATTAAATAGCACTTAAAAAATGGATTTATTGAGTCAATCCATAAAATTCTGTTGTAGTCAATGGGAATGTCAGTTCTCATGACAGCCTGACTTTTTTTGAGAGCCTAAATATCCTGTTTGTTATTAACCAGATAAGGAAATTTTGCCCAGAGTGTCCATATATTGCTCCTGAAGCTCTTTGTTAAAGCACTATTTTTATAAAGGAAATATTTTATGATTATCATATTATTGATGAGCTTTAAAGACAATATGTATTAGTATTTTACTGTGAGGGAGCTGTAGAAAATTGCTGAAGTAAATGAAAAGTATTAATTTATTTTCTGCTCTCCTTATCTATAGAAAGAAAATGTTAAGTCTGTAAAGCAAGGTGACTTCTTCAGCATAGGTCAGCCACAATACTGCGGCTGTACAGCAAGTACACCTTTGACAAATAATTAACAGCAGCTAATAGATGGAAATGCTATTTTTCATTTTGGATTCCTAGGATAAGCCCACCGTGCATCACAGTTTCCCAAAAGTAAGCTTTTTCCAGGTAACAAAGTAACTATTTGAGCTGTGAAAACAGAATTCATTGCGGTGGCAGTATTGTGTTTCAAATTCTGCTAGCAAAAAGCTCAGAAGGTCCTTTGTACAGCGTATGCTGGCAGGCAGGTGGGCTGCTTGTACAGGGGACTGGTGTGCCTGGGATGGGGCAGTGTTGGTGACCCTCAGGTGTGGGTAGCGCTGGTTACTCCTCCTCTTATCCCAGCGTGGATGGCTCCAGCTGACTCAGCTTTTTTATCGTGCAGCGGGACGCTCACCCCGGGAGGCAGCTGGGGCCAGAAGAGGACTTGTCAGTGCAGACAACTGAACAAATGCCCAGCAATGAGACTGCTCTCACACGAGACCTCTGCCCCCTTGATTTGCTGCTGAGTTGGGCAGCCGCTTTGTCAACACAGGCAAACGGGAGACGGCAGATAGCCTGTGGCCATTTGTTGGCAGAGACCTGAAAGCGTTTGAATGTGGATTTTTAACCTCTCCCTTTCCTGTCAAACAGTACTGTCACCCATGTGGGCTTCAAGATAGGGGCTGAGCCTGGCAGGCTTGCTTGCTGTGTCTGTGTGTATATGGTTTGGTCCCTGACACAGCTTCTATGATTTCTTTCACATCAGGCAGCTGGATTGCCTCAGTTCAGAGCTTCAGGAATGAATTGTAAACTGTTGCTTCCTGTAACTTTAAAATCAAAAACTCAATTTTTTGTGGGCTACCAGGAGCAAACTTCTGTCTTGCCATATTTCTCACACACCGGTCCCTTCAAAGCCAACACGTGAGATTGCAGAGAAAGGCTTTGCTCCTGTTTTGTTAAACATTAATGGCAGTTTCCTCCCCTTAAGCACACAAAGGGACAGAGGTTTGACAAACGCTCTCAGTGTGTCATTTGCTGCTTGACAAGTGAAGCAGGCAGCGTTCAGGGAACACAGAGGCTATGGCAGAACACGCGGAACTGAGAATTCCTACATCTCCATTCTGCTTCGTTCCAGGAGGGAAGAGCTTCTGAGTAAGTCGGGGTAGGCTGAAGAGATCGCAGTGGTGGGCAGTTGTGTGCTCGTCAGAGGCATGAGAGGAGGAAACTAAATACAGCAGAAGTGAAGTGCATGAAGTGTCATAGCACTGAATTCCTTAGTGTCCTTTCCCATAACCAGTTTTGCAGGAGATGAGCTGTCTACTGACAGGCAGGAACTCAACACCAGCTTTCTGCTTACTGAAGGTAGCTGTAGGAGTAGTTTTAATTTCCAGAGTTTGTAGTTCTGCCATAGGACAAGTGACTTTGTGGGACTAATACTCGTTTTTACAGCCCTTCTCTACTCTTCCTTCCTCTACCTCTCTTGCTCTCAGACAGAACCTCATCTCTCTAAGGCTAAACACCTGCTTCTTGTCTATTTGATGTGATTCCATTTTTTCCACTTTAAATCTTAAAGATGATTTTTAAGTTTTCATAGCAGTATTCATACCCATGCTAAGCTGAATTTGTTTTTATTGTATAGAAAGTGTTGGTCTTTTAGAGAGAGACTATAGTTGTTTATACTTAGGCTGAATATGGCTTACAATGACTGCTGAGATGAAAACACAGCATTAAATGAGGTGCTGCTGGCACACTTTTGTGTGCTGTGTTGGTTTTCATGCCTGGTTTCAGGTTTTGGGTTTTTTGTGGTATCTTTTTTTAAATGTGCTTTCTGGGCCATGAGACAACTTGCATTTTTTTCCCATTGAATAAAGAGCATAAATCACAGGTTTGTGCTTTTCAGGAAAAAAATCAGTATTACAGGTCAAACTCTGTGAGGTTCTGAGGGATGTAACTTAGGGTCAGAACCTGCACTTCAATTTACTGCTTCAGATATTCATTTTTGGAGAGCCCACGGGTTACTGGAAGGAGTTTGTTGTCAGTGCTGTAGTCTGTGGGGAGCAACTATTTTCAGACTGATGAGCTTATAGATGTTGCCTGTAGGTTTTTCTTGCTGCTGTACACACACCTATTGGTATTGCCTCACCTGTACCATAGCATTTTCATTTTCTGGATGCTTTGCCTGGTGCTACCTATGTAGCTTCCTGTAGGGATATGAAGCTTACTTTTTTCCTGGAAGGAAAGGATGTGTGTCAGGAGAAATGTCTTCTTGCTTTTAGTTGCTCTAAGTTAAAGTTTGGTTGTCCTAAATTAAGTAAAACTTGCAGTTTACTGTGCGGCATTTCTGTTGCATGTCAGTGGCTGCAAAACATTTTCATCCTTAGGGTTATACTACATACAGATTCTCTCATAAGAAGTAAAAAGTGAAGTGAAAAGTTATTATGTATTGGCCAGCTCCTTATAGAACCTAGTGTAAAACTAAATCCACAGTTTTATAAGAAGCCAAGGTCTTGTGAGAATAAAATATTTGTAAAGGATATATAAACTCCCCAGATATTATCCTGATTCCAAATTTAGGCTTGAGATCCCACAGCTTTTGTAGGTGTGGTGCTGAAATCTGGTCTGGGAGGCTCATTTCAGCTGGATGAGTAATGGACACGTTTAAGTTACCCTTGATCACAGTGAACAAAGTCATGGGGAGTGCCTTTCCCTGACCTAACTCTGCTCCTGTTGACAGTTATGGGCAGCAAAAGGCAGAGAGAAGCCAATGTCTGAATCTTCTGGAAAGTTTCCTTTAGATCATGTTTCTGAATACTGGTGTGCACAGTGCTCCAGCACTGGCTGATCGTTCTTTTGTTAATCTGCAGTGAAACTGAATTAGGGCCAGCTGTAGCCCTCGGTCAGGTTAAATTCGGCCTTGTCTGGACTCTTAGGTAAATAAGTATGATAGAAACAAGCACTGCAAGTCACAGCTTGGCTTTTTTATTTTGCTTTTTTTCCCCCTCTTTTTCTTCTTTTTCAGTTTGTGTACATGCCAACAGATTGGGGAATAAATAGATCAAAGAGTTTTTCAAAGCTCTGTTCAACTAAGAAAAAAACCCCAGCAACTTTTGGCTGGCCAGTTTTTTCATATGATGTTCATTTGTGGGTATGCCCAACACATTTCCTCATTTTCCTGGCTTGTTTAGCTAAAAGTAGAATGAAGCATACTGTAACCAGTCAGATGTAGTAACCTAATTTAATTTTCAGTGCAAACGTTATTTAAACTGAAACTTTGTTTTTCATAAGTGTGCATTTGCACCAGATCAGTGCCTTAAATCTTCCTGCGCTAACTTTTGCATCAGTTTGGATCTTTAGCAACTTCTCTTTAGCAACACTTGATTTGTGCTGACATAAGCCAGAAGAAAATCAAACACTGGTTAATAGATTTTTAAAGGAAGTGAATGAAAAAATATTCCCTCATAAATTCAAGCGGAGTATATAATTTCTTAATCTGTACAAATCCATTATATTGGCCAAGGCCGAGCCCATCAGTGAGGTGGCAGAGCCTCTGGGATGACGTACTTAAGAAGGGAAAAAAGTTACTGTGCAGGAGCAATTACAGCTAGAGAGGAGAGGAGGGAGAATATGTGAAAGGAACAGCCCTGCAGGCACCAAGGTCAGTGGAATAGGAGGGGGAGGAGGTGCTCCATGCACCAGAGCTGAGATTGCCCTGCAGCCCGTGGTGCAGCCCATGGTGAGGCAGCTGTGCCCCTGCAGCCCATGGAGGACCACGGGGATGCAGAGATCCACCTGCAGCCTGTGGAGGACCCCATGTCAGAGCAGGTGGATGCCTGAAGGAGGCCATGAGTCCGTGGGAATCCTGTGCTGGAGCAGGCTTCTGGCAGGACCTGTGAACCCGTGGAAAGAGGAGCCTACTCTGGAGTAGGATTGCTGGCAGGACCTGTGATCTTGGGGTGGACCCACAGTGGAACAGCCTGTTCCCGAAGGATTGCACCCTGAGGAAGGGACCCACCAGGAGCGGTTAATGAAGAGCTACAGCCATGGGAAGGACCCACCTTGGAGAAGTTTTTGGAGAACTGTCTCCCGTGGGAGACACCATATGCCGGAGCAAAGGAAGACTGTAACTATCTCCCATGGGAGAGAACCCATGCTGGAGCAGGGGAAAAGTGTGACTGTCCCCAGTGGGAGTGATTCCATTCCAGAGCAAGGGAAGAGTGCAGCTCTCTCCAGTGGGAGAGACCCCATGCTGGAGCAGGAGAAGAGTGCAACTCTCTCCAGTGGGAGCGACACCATTCCAGAGCAGAGGGAGAGTGTATCTGCCTCCGGTGGGAGAGACCCCATTCCAGAGCAGGGGAAAAGTGTGACTATCTCCAGTGGGAGACACCCTATTCTGGAGCAAGGGAAGAGTGTAATAACTGTCTCCAGTGGGAGTGATCCTATTCTGGAGCAGGGGAAAAGTGTGAATGTCTCCAGTGGGAGCGATCCCATTCCGGAACAGGGGACAAGTATGAATGTGTCCAGTGGGAGCGACCCCATTCCAAAGCAGGGGGAGAGTGTAATAACTGCCTCTGGTGGGAGTGACCCTGTTCTGGAGCAGGGGAAGAGTGTAACTGCCTCAAGTGGGAGCGACCCCATTTCAGAACAGGAGAAGAGCGTGACTGTCTCCAGTGGGAGCGACCCCATTCCAGAGCAGGGGGACAGTGTGACTGTCTCCAGTGGGAGCAACCCCATTCCAGAAGAGGGGAAGAGCGTGACTGTCTCCAGTGGGAGCAACCCCATTCCAGAGCAGGGGGACAGTGTGACTGTCTCCAGTGGGAGCAACCCCATTCCAGAAGAGGGGAAGAGCGTGACTGTCTCCAGTGGGAGCAACCCCATTCCAGAGCAGGGGGACAGTGTGACTGTCTCCAGTGGGAGCAACCCCATTCCAGAAGAGGGGAAGAGCGTGACTGTCTCCAGTGGGAGCAACCCCATTCCAGAGCAGGGGGACAGTGTGACTGTCTCCAGTGGGAGCAACCCCATTCCAGAAGAGGGGAAGAGTGTGACTGTCTCCAGTGGGAGTGACCCCACTGCAGAACAGGGTGCCAGTGTGACTGTCTCCAGTGGGAGCGACCCCATTCCAGAGCAGGGGGACAGTGTGACTGTCTCCAGTGGGAGCAACCCCATTCCAGAAGAGGGGAAGAGCGTGACTGTCTCCAGTGGGAGCAACCCCATTCCAGAGCAGGGGGACAGTGTGACTGTCTCCAGTGGGAGCAACCCCATTCCAGAAGAGGGGAAGAGTGTGACTGTCTCCAGTGGGAGTGACCCCACTGCAGAACAGGGTGCCAGTGTGACTGTCTCCAGTGGGAGCGACCCCATTCCAGAGCAGGGGGACAGTGTGACTGTCTCCAGTGGGAGCAACCCCATTCCAGAAGAGGGGAAGAGCGTGACTGTCTCCAGTGGGAGCAACCCCATTCCAGAGCAGGGGGACAGTGTGACTGTCTCCAGTGGGAGCAACCCCATTCCAGAAGAGGGGAAGAGTGTGACTGTCTCCAGTGGGAGTGACCCCACTCCAGACCAGGGTGCCAGTGTGACTGTCTCCAGTGGGAGCGACCCCATTCCAGAGCAGGGGAAGAGTGTGAGGAGTCCTCTCCATAAGGACAAAGGAGCAGCAGAAACAGTGTGTGATGAACCGACCACGGCCCCTGCTCCCCGTCGCTCTGAGCTGCTGCGGGAAAAGAGGTAGAGAAAATTGGGAGTAAAGTTGAGCTCAGGAAGAAGGGGGAGGGGTAGGGGAAAGGTGTCTTTAAGATTTGGGTTTATTTCTCGTGATCCTACTCAGATTTGACAGATAATTAATTATTTTTCCCCCCAAATGATGTGATGGTAATTGGTAAGGAATCTCTCCCTGTCCTTATCCCAACCCATGAGCTTTTTTTGTATTTTCTGTCCTCTGTCCAGCTCAGGAGGGGGAGTGACAGAGCAGCTTTGGTGGGCACCTGGCATCCAGCCACATCTACGCACACTGGAAAGTGTACCAAGGGTCATGTTTGTCATCATAGCTGCAATTTATTTTACATTCCATAAGGTCAGAGCCACTAAAGAAAATTATGATAAGAGAGGCTGGGGCTATAAACTTTGAAATCTTTCCTCCTTCAGGTCCAGGATGCAACCTCCAAAGATGAGACACGTTGTATATTCAATTAACATGTTTCCTTCTCTCTTCCTTGCTTTGGCACCTCCATGAGTCATCTTTTACTTAGCAACTGCTCCCTCTCCTTTCTGCTTTTCCAGGTGCCAAAAAAAAAAACAACCCACACCTGCATCTGATTTCTTCCTTTCATTTGTTTACATAAAAGAGAGATACTGTATATAAGTGAGAGATATTACTACTGCTCCTGTCCAGAGCCTGTTACGAATGTTGGGTTACTTCTTAGAAAAGAAAAAAAAGTGTAACTTTTGGTAGGAAAACTGTTTTGCCTGTCCTCAAAGGTTGCAGTGAATGTCAGTGTGTGGGTGAGAGACAGACAGCTTTTGAGGTGCAGTTGCCTAACTAGGTGACTGGAAAGTTCACAGAGGATGGTACTACCATTTATTTTGTTGGGAAAATAGTCCAAGTTTGAGGCACAGAGATCTTTGGTGATTGAAGCAGGTGGTGAAAATCCACTCTTCTAAGGGACAAAAGAGTGAGGGCGAAACTTATAAAATGAAATTAAAGATGAAGAACCAGGGCACATTTCTCTAGCTGTGTCAATCCAAGAGTAATGCAGTAACAAACAAAAAGCTGTCAGATTGCTTCGTCCATATTACAGAAACATTACAAAAAGTGCCTTTCAGGGAACAGATAAGTTTTCCTAGTGTGGAGTGTGTTGGTTTTATGCCAGTGCTTCAAGCTTTTTGCTTACAGAGAAGTTTGCAGCAAGTTGCACTGAGTTGCTACAGTTGTCTTGACAACAGGATGGCATCCAGCTGCTGGTCAGAGGTGAGTCAGCCCCTCAGAGGCCTGAGCATTCTTTGGGCAAAGTCTGAAATCAGAATTAGTTCTTCTTTTCCCTTGCTTCAGCTATTCCATATGACTTGTGACTTACCTTCCCAATGCATGAGCTCCAAGTGCACGGCAGTGGGACAGGCTGGGTCTGATAGCCTGTGTTTAGACAGGGTGATGTTGAGGTTGTTCAGAATTCACAGAGATAATGCAGGAGATTCTGTTCTGCTGGTATTTTAAATTTGATTTTGTTTTGTTTTGCTTTTTATTTTGTTTCTTCTGCAGTGCAGTAACTCCAGAAGCAGCCCAAATATTCTCAGATCTTTTCAATCACTTTAGTATTATCCTGTGTGACATATTGTATTTTCTCCAGATGCCTCAGGCCTCAGACTTGAGGGACTATGATATTGGTAGTTGAAATGATGACAGAAATTAAGAATGCCTGTTTCATAGCAGACAGAGGGACAATGGCTTTCAGTTTTATAACCTGCTCTTCTAGGATACTTTCTCACTGTGTTAAATAAACTAATTTGCAAAACTGGATGAAAGAAACATCTACAGAAAAATCTCACTGGACACTGGCAGCACACTGGGGACCACAGCTGAGCTGGTGGGACTGGAAGGAAAATGTGGATACTGGTAGGAAAAGCAAATAAAATATTTTACATTTATTCTGAAACAAACTCCTCTGAGTGGATGAGATTAAGAAAGTTTGTTAAAGATGGGATGGAGTCCTGAATTCTTATTCTTTTTCTGTCCCTGTTAGATAGTTATACTTAAGTCTATTTGATGCGGTTTTGCATGTCCTAGGAGTTGATTTATATATGAAGCAGGGAAAGCAGACTTGTCTGTATTCTGGATTAGTGTACAGCCAGGATTTAGGACTTTTTGACTTCCTGTTCAGTTCTTTTCTCTGTGGGTATAGAGTATTTCAGTAAGGTAAAGAGTGACCTTGTAAGGTTTTCTGACTTGTCAGGGCAGAAGAGGGATGACCCTATTTTACACTAACTTTTCCAAGCCAGAATTCCAGATTTGGAGGTTGCCAAACACAGAATGCCCTCAGATATCTTGAAAACTAAGCATCACAATTCATAAAAATAATTTTTAACCCTTCCCAAATTGCGTGCGTGTGAGCATAGAAAACTTGGAAAGCTTTGTCAGAATTAGGTCCACAGAGTTTATTGCTTTGATATTCCAGACAGATGAGCAAGCATGTTGAAAAATCACCTGTGCTTTGAAAAAGCAAAGTTGAGAGCCTCTTTGTGCACTGGGATTTTGAACAGTCAGCATGTTCAGACATGCTGCTAAAGAGCAAGTTTCAAGGGCTGGCAGTTCTTAAACAGACAAATGAAGGTTTGTGCTTTCTGCCTGGTTTAAGAAAATGCCATCACTTGCTGTTTTGCCACTCCCTCTCCAGCAAAACTCCCAAGATCTTAAGAAATCAGGTGAGACTAAAACATACTGAGCCAATTCCAGAACAATAAAAATAGTGGAGCTGTAACAGTGGAAATATCTATTGCATAAATTATTATTCAGAACATGTTATGGGAAGAAATATCTCCAAGGAAGGCTTCCCTTTTTCAACTGTGAATCATATTTTTTGAGGGGAAAATGAGAGATGGTCCTATGAAACCAGTGCAGTGTACTTCGGTGGAAAAGAGAGAATGGCTTACTCTGATACTTCTGTTCTTGCTTTTTGATTTTGTCACAGTCAGCTTCTGATCCCTGTGATGGAAAGTACAGCCCAGGCTCGTTGGCATTCTTTGCCGTGGGTAGTTATTTGTGTCTGAACAGAGGAGGTGAAAAAGGCTTAAACGGGGAATTGTTTAAAGACCATCCTGCCCTTGCCTTGTAACAGAGCACAAGATTGCCAGAAATCTGGAGTGGCAGGGAATCTAACCCTCTGAGTCTAGATAATTTCACAATTTCCTGTTATCTTCTTCCCCTTGACTTGGCAAAGACACCTAGTGCATGCTGATTGATGGCATTTTATTTTACAGTCATTCCTCGTGGTCAGATTTGTCTTGCTGTCTTGGCTTTACGGATCCAGTCTAATTCAAGTATTTAGGATCTGACTCATCAACTTTGATTTCTTTGCCCTTTTTTTGTACAGTGGTAGAACATAGCTGCCACTTCATGTAATTTACTTTGGCAGAATGACTCCTGTTTTCCCCTGGTGTAAATCAGACCTTTTTGCTTCTGAGCAATAAAAACACAGCTCAGCTGCGGTCAGCTGTGATTGTGTGTACTTCTCTTCATGAACCAAACGCAAATGCTCAGAGCTCTGGGGAGGGGGAAGGGCTGTTAAACACAGGAATTCACCACAGCACCCCTGCAAATGCACCCCACAATTGTTATCATTGACTCAGTACTTCCTGGGAGCTCAGACACTGGAGCTTTTCAAAACCACACATAGAGCTTGATCTTTTCTTTTTGTTTCACAGTCCTATCATTCTGTAGCTAGTTTTGATACGGTTTTGGTTTTTATTTAAATGGAAAAGATCAAAATTCCTTGGGGAAAAGAAATTCAGAAGTACAAACAGGAAAATAATTGGCGTTTCTATTTTTGTTCTATCTTTAAACATTCTGTGATTTGTTGTCCACTTTGATTTTATGGCCTCATTCTCTGTAAATGCTGGGACTTTTCCATCCCAGCACATGTTCATGAGAGTGAGCCTATTTCAAACAATCTTATAAATGCAGACTCACTGTTAAGAAAGTGCAAGTTTTTGTCTTGTTTTTGTCACAATCCCAAAGTCAACAATAAAAGGGGGATATTATCTGTCATGCAGATTTTTGGGGATTTTTAGCCATACTCCTGGTGAGAGCTGAAAAATCCTAAAGGGTCTGGTGCAAGAGGGTTTGTTCTGCTACCAGTTACATCACTTTCCAAGAGAGAGGCAAGATACAACAAGTTGCACCACTTGCTCCATCACCAAGCTGAATCAGCTTAGAAACCACCTTACTAGTGTGTGTCCAGCACTTGAATGTGAAAAGTTCACCTCCTTTATTTGCCATAAACTCTTACTTAGATTTAAGATAATTAAATATAATCTGTAATTATCTACTTGAGTTCTGTAGAAAATTAAAGTGCTGTGAGAATACAGAATATATATATTTTAACAGAAAGGTTTACTGCCAAATGAAAGTGGATTTAAATTCAGTAGTGCATGAGGTCCCTTTGGTCTTGATGTTCCCATAATCCCTAGTTACAAGGAATAACAATAACATTGGTTTTAAAGTCCTTTTCTGCTCCAGAAACCATTAATACACTGAAAGATCCAATTTATATTCTTTGATGCAGTATACAAGGCAGTTGTCCGAGCCTAGATGCTCATTTATTATTGGAAAGAAAAAGAACTCACAGGATCATCAGTACCTGGAGTCCTTGTGGGCCACCTCAACTAAGCAGCAAAGCCATTTCAGATAGCCTGTTCTGGTGATGGTTGTACATTTTACCCTCACGCTGAGCACCTGGTGACCCAGTCAGACCAGCCTGACTCCCTGCATTTGCCCCCTGCTTACAGCAATGCCTCGCTGAGTCTTTGCAGCTGTCACTGCCTCTGTCTGTCTGTGCCCTCTGGTGATGATGCAGCTAGGGGTGAGGAAAGGAAAGGGCACGTTGTCACAAGCAAATAATGCTGAATCCGTGCTGCTCCGTGAAATGACTCGTTCCATAACTCATCTCAAGGTGCAACCACACCACTGACTGCTGCTGTTTGACAGCCAAAAATGGACCTCTCACAGTCCTTTGGAGGAAAGCATGGAGGAAGTTCATTACTAGCTCTTGTATAGAGAGAGGAAGGGGAAAATTTTGGAGAAGTGTCCTTCATCATCGCTTTCAATCAAAGTCCTTAAAGTTTTTTGGTCTGCTTTGAATTACTCTGCCTTTTTGCACCTGAAGAGGCCTGGGAGATTGCTGTACTGCAGTGGTTCTCTCAGGTTTTGTTTGTGCAAAAGTATTGATTCATACTGGGAACTTTCCCAAGAGTGTTTGACAAAGGCAGAAGAGTTTATGTGCTCTGTTTGTTTGCTCTGTTTGTTTGCTGGGTGATTTCCTGGCAGCCCTGTCCTTGGGGGTGTGGAACTACTTGTTACAAGGAGCTGTGTGTACTGAGCCTCTGCAAAAGTTCTTGTTCTGTCCAGGTCACAGAAGGAATGGGACATAAACACCGGTTCTAATTTGAACTTCTGTTGGTCTCTACATATTTTCTCTCCTCTGCCTGCTTTGTCAAATCAAGTGGAAGTTTGATATGAATGAATATAATAGTGAGCCATTACATCTGTTCTCAGCAGCAGTACATCAAAATGTGCATGGTGTAATGAAAGGTTCCAGTTAGCAGGTGAGCAGGGTGTGCTTCCCTCTCACTTTGCCTCGCTCTGGGAAGGATGGATTCCAGTATTTGCACTCAGAGTTGCTGGCAGTTGGTAGCCGAACATTTCTTAGCATTCTCTCTGACAAATTTCCAGAGAATTTCAAAGTTACATCCTTATTTACCTATCAGGGCAGCTTTAGTGTGTCTATTAAACATGAGTTTTTCTGCCCTTGCAAGGAGACATTTCCATTGCTTTTGTTTCAGATCTCCTTAAATATTGGCTAGAGCAACAAGAACTCTCCAGTGCTGTGTGGTAGGCCAAATCTACTCATTCCCAAACTCACAATCCTATGATCACAGCTGATTCTGACATTGTTGTTACCCTGAAACAGGTTAGGTTGTCCTGATGAAATGGCACAAAGCCCTGAGAAGAACCAGGGATGAGAAAAAACCTTAAATATAAAACACTAAGAGGGCAGTATTTTTCCTAACAAAAGTGGGAAAGAAAGTCCGGAGGAGTAAAACCAGTGCTGGGAATCTTTGCATGAGCTCACCCAACGTCAGTGTCATTGGGAAGCGATGGGATCTCATCAACAGGAGCCTGGAAAACCCAGTACCTTTTTGTCAGCATGCTCCTTGTTCTTTTTCCAGTAAATGGGCTCTCATGCGTGAGCATGTTGAAGTGGGAAATTCCCTGGATCAGAGAGCCAAAATCTGTCCTACTATTCTGTACATATTGGTTTAAGAAGAGCAGATGGGATTTGCAAAACTGAAAAATTGCTGAGTGGCTTCTTCCAGCTTGCCTTTTCTTGGGACAGGATGATCTGTGGGGTCATTCCTGACACTTCAGGAAAGCTAAAACAGTGCTGCAGAGTCTGAGCTGCTTAGCTCAGAGGTCAGAGTCGGGCAGTGAGAGCTGGGAGTCCTGTAACTCTTTCAAGGCAAGTCCCTTAAGCACCCTTCAGTCGCTGTTAATGCCTGAAACACAACCTAAGACTTTTCTTAATGTATATAAAGTGTGTGGATCTTGGATGCAAATGCCTCAATAAATGCACATTCCGATTATCCACCTGTACTCTGATTTCCAAAAGACAAAAACCAGCTCTTGAGCCACCCTTCTGGCTGCCCCCTGTTGTTGAAAGCTAATCATGAAGTTGTGGGAATTTTCTGCATCCATTTCTCCTCTTTTCTGGAGTTGTTTGGCATTGGAAGCAGGAAGGAGCTGTGCTTCTGCTCAACTGGATCAAAAGGCCAGGCCCCCTGGTTTTAATACTAATTTTGTATTGCCCACTGTCAGAGTGGTTTCCAGGAATTAAATTCTTCCTCTCCTACAAACAGACAAATGTTAGCACCCACATTTTGCAGGGAGAATATTGGTGTCTTGTCCAAAATTAGAGACTTTTTGGTCAGATAGAGGGTGAGAACTCGGGCACTTTTGGCACAGAGAATCAGCCCTTCTCCATCCACATAGATATTTAGTGCAAGTCAGTCTTACTAAAAGGCAGGAATTCAGTTGTTTTATCTTTTGCCTTGTGACGAGTAGGATGCAAATTATCTCAAAGCAAGTGCTTCTGTTCTCTTCTCGGTGCAGCTGAGATACAGCTCCACTGTTATCCACATGTGTTGCCTGGACCTGGTGAAAGGAGATGACTTTACTAGAGAAAACGATACATTTGAGAGCAGCCCTCCAGAATTACAGTTTTTGTAAATTACAAGTTTTTTCTACATTTGGGTGAGAAAAAGGGAAACTGGAGACAAGAGACTGAATCAGAATGTGAAGATCAGTTGTAACTACAGCTCAAAATCCTACAGAGCCTGACTGATATTATCAGCTTCCCCCTACTGTGGGTAAGTGCTGATTTCTCAGGGAACAAGTCACATCAGCAAAGCTAAGCATGGTCTAGAGAGCTGGAAAGCACCTCTTGGGTTCTCGGATTCTGCCTGCTCTCCTTGGTGAGCAGCAACAAGTCCCAGCAGAAAGGTGGTTCCAGGGTCTGTGACCTGTTTAGAGGACATCGTGGGCTGCTTGGCAGCCTGTGAGACTGCAGTGCACAGCTGACTTGCTGAGGGTTTGGGAACTGCACACCTAAGGCTGCATGTTGGAAGAATGCCCTTAGGCATCCAGAGCAACTTATTACAGTCTCTTTTGTGAAATACTGATATCCTCAAAGAAATATCTGTGCCCAGAACAAAGGTGTTGGTCAAGGGAGCTTGTTAAGAAAGCTAAACTTGATGCCATAATCTCTATTTATGCTGTTTTTACATGATATTTGGAAAGTTTATGTAATATGCATTGCAAGGCGCTGCACTACATCATCGTGTATGTAGAAGACTTCAATAAAAGCATTTTGCTTTACAATCTTTTTGTGGAAGGCTGCAAGTTTCTTAATTATTATTTCTGTCCAGAAATACTGGTTTTAAAGTCCGTGGAACTATTGTGCCTTCAAGAGAATATTCTTCTAATGGAAATAGGTTTCTTGGGGAAGAACCAATTTATTATTCACTGATCAGCTTTTGGACTTGTTTTTTTCTTTCATTCTGTTACTTACCAACATCCTTTAGGGAATGCATGCTGAAACCATCAGCTTTGTTCCTCTTTGCTGTTGAATTATTCCTATAGATTCTCTCTGGATTACTTAAATTTAGAGTGTAATGCAGCATAAAACAGAATCTGTTTCTTCACTGACGTAACCCAGTCCTTGAGAGCAAACTCCTGCAGAAGGCTGTGGCTCTGCAGCCCCAGTCTTGCACAGTGGAAGCGAGTGGAAGTTTTGTAACTGAATTTGGGGATTTCGAGATTAGGCCTTAATTGCAATTACCTTACTGGGGACCTGGGGTTCAAAAGAATGGCTCATACCTCTTAAGAAGAAATGTTTTGCAACTTCTTCAGGTTATGCAAAGCATAATTTTCCCCTTTTCCTCCTTTCCTGATGAATCACCAAACTTTTTTCTGACGGTGGAAATAGCTGAAAAGACATTTCTTAGAGTGTAAGGAGATAAAGGACTATGCCTATGGTATTTCCTATGCAGTGTGTCAAAGGCAGAGAGAGGTGTCCATGATTCTCTGATTGTCAGCATATCCTTCACCTCTGCTGTCCCATTCTACTGACCTTACTCCAGTCATTTTGTATTTTATTCTTGCTATTGCCAGTACAGATTAGACTCCAATAAATAAGTTGTAACATGCTGAAGTATTCCACAGGGCCTCTTCTGTACCTATCCTGTAGCTGAATCCTGACAGTGGATTTAGACAACATGCAGCTTCTGAGGCTGTAGTGGAGGTTGTAGTCTTTAGATGTAAAATACACTTCCACTGGGTGATGCCTGTTTCCTTTAGAGAAATGTCACTGAAGCTCTGGGACAGGCCTGCACGACATGAATGAATTAGGAGAATGTGATCTCAAATCTGAGCTAAGGCAGAGTTAAGAATAATATAAAAATTTGGCTTTGTGGTATTAACCTGAAGAGATTGAGATGAGACAGGCAAAAATAATGAAGAATCAGGGTGCCCCACCATGCCTGAGGAGGCTGATTTAGGTTTCATCTTCAGGCACTATAAGGGTATGTCGGCCAAGGTAATTCCAGGTAATCCACTACAAACTCTGTGCTGCAACAGCCAGCCAAAATCACTCATCATCTGTCACCTGCTTTTGATCTTCTGAGATCTCTTAAGACACCTGTCTGCAGCTATATAGAATGGCAGGAAATCCAACTTCTGGGATGCAAAGAGCATATTCTGGCACGCATCCTTTCTCTCCTGAAATAATTGCTTTAGGCAGTTGTTGTAGGAGTATTTGCTGTCATTTTTGACATGAAATCTCTTTTTCTACAGGCATGTTTATCTTTCAAACAGTAAAGAAATAAAAGTCGTCAAGCGGTGTAACTTCTGTGACAAATAGACTTGCTTGTCTCAGACCTCTGAAAAAATGTTCCCTTTTGTGATAATTTGATTACTGTATTTTTCTGACCAGAACTTTTCTCTTTTGTGATATTTTCAAGCTTTGATTGTGAAGTATCCACTGTAGGAAACTGGGATGAAATCTGATAATTTGGTTTGGGGTTGCATTTGAAGGAAAAGAAAATATTTCCTGTGTCAAAGCAAATTTTTCAGAAATCACCCCAGTGCTCTGGATTTTTTGGATTAATGCACAGAAGTTGGCATCTCTACTGTAGGTATTGGCTGGCTGTTGGAAACAAAACAATATAGCAGCAGAGATCTTCTGACTCTCTTCTCCCTTTGCTATAGTGCAGACATTTGCTCTCTTGATTTCTTTTGGTCAAACAGTTCTTTCATTTGGATCTTGTCTGTGTACAGGACAGTTGATTAAAAACAGCTTGTTGTCCACAGCCTTCACAGAGCACAAACTTAATTGCATATGCAAGGCATTACTTTTGGGTCTTTCCTCTTTTTCCTGTACTGTTTGGAACAGAAAGGAGTTAATGTTAAAGGAGTTGTGATTATTTCTGCTATGATTTGTATGGATGGATTTTGGCAGGGTGGCAAACCCCCTTTTTTGACATGATTTTGGCTTAATTTCCTTACTGCTGGCTCATCACTGATGAGACAAATGATTAATGTGTTATTTAGTTTCCTTGTGTCTTTTTGTTCTTAAAAGTCCTTGCAACAATGTACAAAACCCCAGTAACAATAGCTGATTTTGCAAACCATGGCTAGATTTTGTTCCAAGGGTTTTTTCCAGGGTAACACTGAGATCTTTCTATGTAGTTTATATTCTTCAACACATAGTGTGGGCAGATTAATGTGTTTTCTCAGTGTGCAATATTCTTTTGATAAGAAATTACTCCTGTTTGATAAGGGGAATTTAATCTGTTGGCCACAGCATCAGACCAAAGATGAACCAGGTCTACTCATCTGCAGGTGGTAGATGCTTTCAAGGCAGTGGTTTGCTATGAGCATCTCAGCTGGCTTTAAGTTCAGGGCTGAAGCAGAGATGAGAAAAATTGTTTTGGATGTGCCAAGTGTCCTGCTCACGGCCCGTCACTGACACCAGCTAAATGCTGCCACCTCCCACCCCCGACTCTGTGGCTGAACGGTCACTGGTGTCTTAATGATGCTTTGGGGTGGTCTTGCAGTGTGGAGACTTTCAGCCAGAAGAAATTTGGCAAATAACTCCAGTTTCCCTGAAGCCTTGATTTTTTTATTTCTTTTTGTTTCCAGGTGCCAGTCAGCCACTCCGCCGCCACTGCTGTCCCCGCGAAGAAGCCCTGCCTATCCCCTCAGCGACAGCGAGGACTCTTCCCGCTCTGCTGGGCTCTCCAAAGTCTCCAGCTCCAGGCTGTGCCTCAAGGACTGGAAAAGCCGCCCCTCTACGCTGCGAAGCACCTCCACGAGCCCATCGGACACCGACTCCCCGAGCCACCCCCTCAAAGCCATCAGTGTGGGTGCTTTGGATAAAAGGCTGTCTGTGTTCAAGGCTGACCAAAAGGAGACTCCAAATGAGGCTCAAGATGGGGAAGCAATAGGGAGCCATCCTCTCACCCGGAGCACTCTGTCCTTGGGCACTGCCACCAAACTGAGGACCCTCTCCATCAGCAGGGTGAGCATCCGCTCGCAGGCGCTGGACATCAGGCAGAAGATCACAGAATGGGAATGCCGCCAGGAGCTGTCCCCCAGGACAAGCCTGTGTGTGGACAAGAGGGATGCTGGGGAGAGGTCGGGCAGTGAGAGCTGCCCCAGCGTGCTGACCTCTCCCTGCAGCGACAAGACATTTGATTTCAAAGGGCTCAGAAGAATGAGCCGAACATTTTCTGAGTGCTCTTACCCAGAAACCGAGGAGGAGGAACTGCTGGACAGGGATTCCTGCCATCGGTTTGAAAAGAGACCAGGCAGGAGCGAGCCTCCTTCCGCCACTTTCCTTAAGAGCCATGTGAGGAAAGAGTCCTCTGCCGTGCTCAACAGAATCCAGAAGATCGAGCAGGCACTGAAGGAGCAGTCAGGCAGAGGCCTCCCCCAGTTACCAAGTAGCTGCTACAGTGTTGACAAAGGGAGGAAAAAGTCTGGGACTCTGAGTACTGTGGAGGGACTGAGTGAAACCGTGAGCGATAGCAAAGGAGGGAGTGTTATTTTGGGGAGTGAACCAGAAACACCTCCTGAGGCTGAGAAAAGCAGTAAAACAAAACAGGGCGTTACTGCGAACTCAGCTGGCCCCAAAGTGCTCCTGGAAAGCCCGGCTAACAGCGCCGTGAATCCCGTCCCCAAGCCCAAACGCACCTTTGAGTACGAGGCAGACAAATCCCACAAAAGCAAACCAAGCAATGGCCTACCTCCATCTCCCACATCTGCTGCTCCTCCTCCCCTCCCGTCCACTCCTGCGCCCCCCGTGACCAGAAGGCAGAAGAAAGAATCGCGCTTTCACAGAAAATCCCAGAATAGGTAAAAGTCAAGGAAAATCCGCTCCGTTCTCCAAATAAATAAATAAATGGGCTGTATTTTTATAGTAACAATATTTTAAGTTCTCCCTCTAATGCAGTGCTTTTGGCATAAGAAAAGCTAGGAATTGCATGCAAGACAAGTGTTTTTCCTGCTGGTCTGCACTGATGGGATGCACTGGTACAATACCTTTGCATGCATTCAGTTTTGGAGTTCTAAAATCTCCATTCCTCCATCCCCTAAAAAAGGCTCTAGGTTAGGTGTGCTAAGCATTGTCTAGTTCATTTCAGCACAGATGCTCTTAATTGGGATTTTTAATGGACCGTAATTTCATTATTTTCTGGTAGTGGGACCATAGCTTATCCCTCACAGTCTTTTCTTCCTGTAAAATGTACCTGCAGAGGCTTTCTGTTTCCAAAGTTCATTACTATAGCAGCTGTGTCAGTTTTATGCAGTGTAGGTGATTTTATTTAATGCAGTGCTTAGGAATATTATCCCTAGTTACAATTAACAGCTGTGGAGGATTAATGCTGAGAAAACTGTTTTATCACAGAACAGTCCTTCATGTCCTTCCTGAGTTAATGATAGGGAGAGTGTATGGCTACAATTCCCCAGCAATCTGTGGAGCTTGGCTTGTTTTAATCACATGATTTCTTTTGAGTTTTAGACATGGTGGAACTCATTCTGCTTGTTGCTTAGAAAATTGTAGGCATAGTTGTTGCTAAGCATTCAAATTACAGCATTTTTTAATGAGTTCACCTGTCTGTGCCTGTGTATGATACACACCCTCCCTTGACATTTAGTGATGAGGTCTGCAAGGAACTGCTAAACAGCATCTCAGATGCACACTGTCACATCAGTATCTACTGCTTGCTGTTGGCTCAATTATTAAAAGTTTGTCAGCACAACCTGACCTGAATTATACTGGGGCAGGAAGAGGAGAAGAGCCTTCATATTCTGTCCCTTTCTCTCAGGAGACACCTGCTTCTGAAAGATCAAACAGCTCTGCTGAGGAGTGTTGTTTCTCCCAGGGAGGCGTGGGGGGATGTGGAAAGTCAAGCTCTGATAAGCAGTGCTTATCTTTGAGTCCTGGAAATAATCTCAGAGGAAGTAAATCTAGCTTTTAACGAGAATTCGTGAAGTAAAGCTGCCCTCAGTTTGGTCAGCACAGCACTGCCAATGTGCAGAAGACAAACAATAATTTTTAAATGTTCTGGTGTAAATGATAGCTTTTATTGGAAAAGGGGCAAGTCATCTAAGAACCACAGTATTTTGTCACAATGAGTTTTTGAGATTGTTTTGCAGCTGCTTTCCAGAAGAGGTACAATTCTGCTTGCAGCTGCTGTTCTGCAGGTTCAGTCTCCTGTCACAGCAGAGTTAGACAACAGCACAGTTCAGCAAAGGAGCTTCAGGCCTGGGTTAGGACTAGGAGAAACAAGCCTTCCAAAAAGCATTATTTATCAATTTAAGTTGTAGAATATAAAATGTAGGATTAACAGGATTGTCATGCGTATCTGATGATTCTTGCAAATCAGTTTGATGTTTTGCCGGGTAGGTATCCATTCATTTGTAGCATCTTTACCCACTGTAGTTTAATGACTTCTCTGGACACACCTCTTGTTAGTCATGATCTAAAAAAGTTCAAATCAGCCTCCCAAAAATCTCAGGTTTGCTGGCTGTCTTCAATGGTGGGTGGAAATCCTTTATAAAATCTTGATTTCATTGTATTTGCTACTGTTCTTCCTTCAGTTACAGAAGGGAGAACTACAAGATTTACAAAGAACTTAAGACCATACAAGTCGTCTAAGAATAATGGTATTTGGTTGATAGTAATTGCTGAAATTTCAGTATCTAAACTGTTCTTTTTTTGAGAACAGACGTAACTCATTGTGTCTGCAGCTTGTAGCTGTGTGTTTCAGATTGAACATACATGTGGTTTGCACTCCCTGGAATGTCATGAGAATGGACTAAGAGTATTTATTTTCCCAATACTTTGGTTGAAAGCACTGATTTAGTTTTTGGTGGCTAATTCAACATTCTAGTAATATGGAGGAAGTCCCGTGTTTGCCTGCTAGCAGAAAGCCAGGCTGGATCTGGGGAATCTACTGGCAACAGTAGCTTTAACATTTCAGAGTGGTGTGAGCTGGGTGTTCCCTAGCAGTTGGAAATCCCCTGGCACACACACACAGCGCAGGAGACGAGCGTCACAGCACAGGCTTGGGACACATGGAACACAGCTGAGTGTTGGTCCACAAAGCCATTCCCGTCATCCTACACAGTGTCACCACATCAGAGTGGTGCCTTGAAAGCTATAGGAGCTGGATATTTAACTACTTTAGAAAGTCCGATTTCATACAGAGCTATGTCTTCAGAGTGTCAGCATCCTTTGGAACTGTGAGTAGCTATGGAGGAGCAGTTGCCTGGATCTGACATGCACAGACTGTTTCTGCCACAATCCTGATGTGAATAACTTGGACCTGGATATTCTGGAGATTAGGGAAAGGAGAGAGAGGAGGCTCCTAAGCCTGTTCCTGAGCCACAAGCCTGCTCCAGCAGACAAATAGGAAATGCTCTTTCCAAATGCAGTGTTTTGTGTGATGGTCACTGTGTTACCTGTAGGGATGCTCGAGCCAATTCACAGGCCAAAGTGTCTCATGTGACCCTGTCGCTGCCATGTGGATATGCTGTAACATATGCTTCACTCCAGCTGGGAAGAAAAAGCGGGGTTGATGGCAGGATGATTTATTGTTAATCTAGTTTGGGTCTCAGTGAGTGAAGTACGGAGACCAGCACAGTCTGTGCAAGCCTTGCAGCACCGCGGGATTTGCGCTCTGACCTGAGCCCATTTTTCTCACTGTTTCATCCTCAGCTGGAAATCAATCCAATGAATGCCAGCCCCTGTACTGCTAGCACTGCAAATCAGGGCCCTCCCAGCTCGAGTGTAGATACTGCCCCAGAGAACAAGTGCTGGGTGTAAACTGGAGAGTGGGAGAACTCGGCCTCTTCTCCCTCTAGAACTGCTCAGCAGTACCTGGGGCAGGTGTGGGTGAGAGGTGCTGAATCACCCCGGGTGGGAGATAAATTGTGTCGGTTCACCTGACCCAGCTGGTCTTGACCTTCCTGCCAGAAAGGCCAAACCTTCAGCCCCCAGCCTAGGTTGCTCATGCACCCCAGGGATCATTAATTTCCTCAATGCTTTCTCCTTTGCTGCCAGTGCTTGGCACGGGGCGTGCAAGGGAAACAGGTGACTTTCACACGAGTCTGCCTTTGGCATTTGTGCACTGAGCTCTGTGCAGGAACATACCTGAAAGTTCAAGATGTGAATTGTGTCGAACTAAGGGCTACATCTCCCAGAGCAACCAGTGCAGGAATGCTTTTCAGAGACTGTGTCTTTCTTTAGGAGAGAGGGCTGCATGTTTCTGGGGCCTCTGGAAAGAGCAAAGTAATTTCTAATCTGAGGATTGTGCTGCTGACTTACTCTGTAAACTTGGAAAAATATCACGTATTTTCTTGGTGTTTTCTTCCTGTCTGCATAATTGGGTAACAATACTTCCAACTTCATAAAAGTGTCATAGATGGCTGTACGAGAGACTGCTGTGAGCACAGGACTTATGGTCTGCTAAAAATTAGTCCTTAATGCATGATGTGGGATTTTTTTTTGGTTGTGGTTCACTTTATATATATTTCTTAGCAAGCAAATGCTCATCAAAATGTTTGAATGATTTTGCATTCTTGTTACTAATCATTATTGTTTTAAACTTCAGAAAATCTTTTGAGTTTGAGGATGCCTCAAGTCTGCAATCCCTGTACCCTCCCTCCCCGACTGAAAATGGAACCGAGAGCCAGCATAAATTTGGATCCAAGAGCACTTTAGAAGAAAATGCCTATGAAGACATTGTAGGTAAGAAGCTGCAGCAGAACATGGGCTCACAGCAGGATGTTGAGTGGCTGTGGGCAGGCTGTGTATTGCTGAACACATGCCCTGTGCAGGGACATTCAGTGCTGTCAGTAAGGAGAGATTAAATGGAGGCTAAATGGGTTTGATTCTTCAGTGCAAATGTAGCTCTCAGGCTGCATGCAGGAAGTCTTGATTCCTTCAGACTTCACTGGGTAGTATTGGAAACAGACTGTTTGGTCAGCTTTTTGCCAATGCTTTTCAAGAACCAAATCGTTCTTTTTATCGAGGCCTTGGCTTGAAGCCTTGAGTGGTGTAAAAATGTAAAGAACAGAACCCGAGATAGTGTTTACAGAACTATCCAATAGCAAGATTAACCTCAGAGGCCTTGTGTGGTCAGCCTGAGCTTTTCAGGACTCCGGTGTGGACTGCCGCAGAGCAGTTGTTTGTAGCACTGCTCCTGGTCTCCTCCGAGTCCCAGTTGCTGGTTAAAGAGGAATTAATTTCCTTTAGCTATACAACCATCAGGAATGCACAACAAAAAACACTGTTTTGATTAAGCTTCATAAGAAAAACATGTTTCTTTTGGTCTTAGAAGGAAATGTATGGCCTATGCATACATTCTTTTAACATCAAAAAAAAGTCGTTATAATTACCAAAAATCGGGCAGCCCTTCAGAGCACAGATTTTCCACACAAGTGATGAATATCTGCATTGTTTTTAACTCTTTCAGTGTTATATTATTACAACAGATACAAAGGGGACTTCATTTTACTTTGGACAATGAATCTTTATATACTGAAAGCTGGAGGGCTACCAAGATAGTCTGGGACCCTAGAGCACACATCCTCTGAAGAGACACTGACAAGCCAGGCTTGTTTAGTCTGGTAAAAAGCACTCTAATGGTGCTTACAAATGTTTGAGAGGCAAACAAAGACAATAGAACGAAACTATTCTTGGTCATATCAGTTGATATAGCAAAGAACAGTGGCCACAAATTGGAGCCTGGGGCTCTTTGTCAGACCCAAATTCTGCCTCTGGCTTGTCAGCCTCAGTGAAAACAGGAATTTACTCATTCCATTCTCAGCTGTATGCTTCCTCTATGCCATTAAAAAAAAAAATTCAGAACAGAAGCTTTCAGCTCCTGCTCAGTGTCTGTTAGTTAAAATGAATTTTAGATACTCTACTGTGTAGAGCATCCTGATATCATTGGCTCTTTCCATGACAGATCACCACGCTATTCACACTTGAGAATGTACTGTGTGTTAGTTACAGTGCTCATCTTTACTCAGGACTTGTCACTGTGCCGCCAGATTTTAGGTGGTAATGATTCTTTGCCTTGTCTGCTTTGTTAAATATCAAAATAAAAGGTGCAGGGCTGGTAAGAAGCTTTCTTCAGATGAGAAGAAATCTTGGGTTCAGTAAAACAAAATCATAATGGGCTCTTCCAACTCATGGGTACTATAAACCAGCTCCTTGCAGACTACAATTCGGGCATTTTGGCAGGGCAATGGGAAGAAAATGCAAAATTTCAGATCTGTGGGCAAACACAGAACTTCATTGTTTTGTACTGCTTTTTAACAACCTCTTTCCAAGCACTTCACTCAATACAGGCAGTGTGGGGGGAATACCAAATCAGTATAATTCTTATAAACTGTCAGGCATGATTAAAGACAAGCCAAAGTGGTTTGATCTCCAGCTTTAAAGAAACTATCGTAGTTTTGTGTATCACATCTGCATAATTTATACCAGTGGTGCTAGACCCCAGTCTCCAAGTAGCACTTTTGTGCTCATGCAAACCAGGTGTCTGCAAGAGTGAGTTTATTTTATAGATCTACATCTGCTTCAAAGCTCTAAAGGGCTCTGTCACTGTGCTCTGAGTTTTCTTTGCAAACAGTTGCCCTGCAGGTGCCAATGGGTCTTTTTTTTCCTATACCGTGTTGAATCTCCTTGCCTCTCTAAAACTTGTAGGCAGTTAAGACCATGTTGCTGTAGTAATAAACTTAATAAAGTGTCATGTCCCCCCAACCCTTAGAATTAATATTTGTAAAGCAAGGAAGTGTTAAAATACAAGAAAAGAAAGCTGTGAATCTTGAGCAATGCTCTAAGCATTCTAGTGTGAGACAGAATCATAAAAAATTCCGGTTGGAAGGGACTGTGGAGTCAGCTGGTCCAGCCTCTGCTCAAAGCAGAGCTAATTTTGACATTAGATGAGATTGCTTAGGGCTACATCTGGTTGAGTTTTCAAAATACCCTGGGAGGATAGCTTCACTGCCTCCCTGTGCAGCCTTCTCCACTGCCTAGCCTCCATTGAGAAGAATGTTTTCTTGATGTCACTGTGAACAACTTTTTCTTTCCATCCAGTCTGAATTCTCCTTGTTGCTATTTGTGACTGCTGCCATTCATCCTTTCACCTCCAGGAAGTGCCTGATGCTGCCTTTGCCACTTGCCTTTCTAGGTAGTGGCAGACAGCAGCTGGGTTATTCCCCAACCTTTCCCAGGCTAAACAGCTTCTAAGCATGTAATTGCAAGGCCTGGAGTCATCAGTTTTTTGGTTACCGCACGGCCTCTTCATGTGAGGCATATGCACACTAAAGCTTTGTCTTCCTCCTGGTGCCCTTGCACTGTTTCTTTTTTAATGACCAGGGCAGCAATAAACTGCTGTGTGTAGCTTATCTTGTTTTGAGGCTGAATTTAAAAAAAAAAAAAATCGTAAATTTAAAGGTATATTGAAACCAAAAACGATCATGCTTTGAAATCCAGTGACATCATGAACCAGAGGCTTTGTTCAGTTTTGAAATATTTCTGTAGACTTTAATAGATGAAATACCTGCATGGTAAGTTCAGGACAGGTATTGGATTGGAACATAATGATCCATTCTGCATTCATCAAGCAGCTGCTGTATAAAGGGGTGCACATTCCTAACAGAAATGAGAGCTGTATTCCATGTGCAAGGAACCATGTGGACTTCATTCATCTTCTGTACTAGCACTCACAGAAATGTGGCAGTCATAGTAAACTTAACATTGTTTTGCTTCTTGTGGTTTTGAATGAGCCTTTAATCAGACCAAAATTGATGTGGCTTTCTGAATCCGGTTGGGGAAACCACGCTTGGCTTTGTGTGAATTCAAGAAACTATCACAGTATTAAGAGATGGCTGAGATGGTTGCTTCTGCTGTGTCTGTGCACAACAGTATTTCCTGTCATATGGACCATACGGTTCCAGTTTTCCAGTCTGCTCCCCTAAATGCAGCTGAGATGTTGGAATATTGTTATTTAAGGTCTTGTGTCTCTGAAGTGTTGTTGACCTGACATCTAGGAGAAAGCATTTGTTATCAACACCAAAAAAGGTTGAATGAAATGAAGGTTAAGGGCATAGTACTACGTTTGACTTGAGAAAATCTAGTAAAACTAGGTGAAAGAAATAGCTCTCCATTTAAAAATTAAATTTAGGGGAAGGAGGCTCTGACAAAACAAGCCTTCTTACTCTCTAAGTCCCCAGAATGCTGTACACAGCAGAACGGGTGGAGATTTCCTCCAAGAGGACACGACAGAAGTGCAGGAAATGCATCGCTCAGTTGGGCTCTGTGTGTTGCCTCATAGATTGAGAATGTTTAATTGAACGTCGCACGACTCCGTGTCTGCTTTGGCAGCTGGAACTGAAGCAGTCTAGAAAATAAGGCAATGCCTCAAAAAACATTGCTGTGGAAGCTTTAAAGCCAGGATCAATTTCTGAATGGGATCTGCTGGTGGGTTCCCACTGGGCGTGTCCCTCAGTTCACTGTCCCAGGGGCAGCTGGCCCTCTTGGGGAGGGTTTCTTATACACCTTTCTCCTCTCTGGGCTTGTTCAGTGTCATGTTCAGAAGATTTTGAGCCCTTTCAGTAGCTGGACACTTGTATTGACAGATATTTCTTGCACCTTAAGAGGACAACATAATCACTGCTTCTGTAGGGGTATATAATATAATTGAACCTTGTTACAGCTGACACCAAAGGTGACAGCTAAGTGAAACAGTGGAGTCATACCCAATCGTTTGGCTGTTTTGCTCTGTCAGTTTGAGTATTGCTTCAGTTTGGGATAATCAGCTTCTTGTTTACTTCTGCATTACAGCAGGACAAGTCACTCCTTTCATCCCTGCTGGTAAGGCACCTCATCTCTCCTAAACCAATTAGTTGGTCTGATTTCTTGTGTAAATTTGACATCGTTCATGTCATGTAAAAAATGAGATTATTTACCTGTTTTACTGAATCCTTTGCTGTGTGTGATCAGAGCTGCAGCAATGATGACTGAGGTCAAGTTGGAAAATGTTCCAGCTTGACATTGCTTTCAAATTAGAACATTTGCAAAGTTCTTCCAGTAAATGTGGGAAAAGGTTAGAGAGAGAGCAAGCTGATCTTTCGAATAAAATCCCATCCTCACACTCCACATTATCACCTGTCATGCTTTTGTAGCACATTTTAGTCTGTCAAATTGTCATCCCATGACAAACTGGGGAGAAACTGGAATTGCTGGGCTGCTGTGAAGCTGAAGCAGACTTGGAGATTGCAACTCTGCCAGCAGTGCTGTGCTAGCTGCTTCTCTGAAGACATTTTGGGTTTTCAGTCAGACACCAGCAGGTCTCTGCAGCTAGGATTGATGCAAAATGATGGTACAGGCAGTGATCACAGACTGGTATATTCCTGTCTTATTCTGCAGCCAAAGTCTGCCTGCCACAGCCTAAAAAGAATGTGAGATTTTGGAAAGTGTAAAAGTGGCAAATTTAGTAATAGACACTGTAGGGTAACGGCAGCCAGAGCACATTAAATCGAACAGTGTTCATATGGGCCTGTCAAAGAAAGGCCAAATATTTCAGCTGATCCTGCTGACAGTCAGCCTGCTGCTTTGTTGTTACATTTAGATACATGGATTCCAGTTATTTTTAATAATCATCTCACGCCCTATTTAGAGCTCAGTTTTTCTCTATAGAGTGTGTCTCATTGTGATACCATCCACTACAGCTGCTTGTGACAGTCTCTGCCTGGCTTTCTAGTCAGTGCTGCAGGTTAGTAAGTCAGAGAAAAAAAAAAGACCATGAGTCTGCTCTCCCAAGTCCTCCTTTAAATTCAGAGACTGTGTTGAAGTCAGCAGGGTGAAGCCCCTGAAATGCAGGCAGTTTAGAGGAGCTGCTGCTGTACTGTGCTAACAGTTGCTCATCAGACGTTTTCATGCACATGATTTTGGACTGAGTGGTAAACGGGTGATTTTGGGGGGTGAAATTTCTTGTTCCTTTACCAGCCCTGCTAATTCTTTTCCCTTATGCTTCATTATGACTACACTCTAAGCTCTTGCAGTCCCCACAGAGATAGCAGGAAGCTGAAAGTATCTACAGTGTTTCTTCTGCTTATTGCAAGGCAAAGCAGGACTGGAGAAGTTCAGAAAGCACAGGTTGTTGCCTACAAAGTCCACGGGCCAGGGCCCAAAAGGCTGGTTGCATTTTAGACTTGCCACTCTGCTTGTTGCAGATGCTCTTCTGCTTTTCTGAGCTCATGGTAGTGAGCAGATACACTGGATGATAGGACTATAAGCAAGTAATGGGCTGTAACTTAGTGCTGTTCAGCAAGAGCTTTTCAAAGCAGCTGTATTATGTGTCAGCTGTAATTTGAGATTGAAATAGTTCCTCTTTCTGCAGATTCCTGGGGTAAATTCCCCAGCTGAGATGCACAGTTGCAGCATCTTTGATGCTGAAAGAGCTCATCTATGCACCAAAGATCTAAGCTTGGATACTTTATGGGAGTGTGGAGATTTACTGGTTTTCATCCATTTGATCTGAACATGCACATAATCCCAGTGGCATGGGCCATCCCAGTGGGATTCTGTATCTCCAGCACTGGTGGTGTGGATCTGCGTTGGTGTAATTTTGTGACTGAAATGAATGAGCAATGCACATGCACATCGTGTGTGAAGTGATAACTGTCCTGGCCATGCAACTCAGGTCCCTGGGCTTTCTAAGCAGCCAGGAAGAAAGGCAGCAGGCTCTTAGCTTGGGCACTCAGCATCACCCTGTGGATTCTGTATCTCCTCTGTGGATTCTGTATCTCCTCTCCTCCCAATTTAGGCACCCAACTTAACAAACATTTAAGAGTCTTTTCCTTTACTCTGTACCTCCTTTACCTGCTGTTCCACTCTTCTCTCTTCCTTGCAGTGCAGAAGGCTGGAGTTATAATCAGCACTCTGTGAATCACTTAATTCCTCTGATAATTGTTGCTTCCATCTAGAATGAAATGATGCATTTCCCTGCTTTCTACCACTTATAGAGTGCGTCTGCCTGCTTTTTTTTTCTTCCCCTCAGCCTTACTTTTCACTCCTTTCTCAGTGTGAGACAGGCTCTCTGAGTCTGCCTCTGCTTCCCATTTGCCACGTGTGAGAGGCTGAGCAGAGGAACATTGTGTGCTGCCTCAGGACTCGGTGGGGCTGACTCGCACCGCATCACGGAGTCAGGAACTGCAACCCCTGGAGGAAACTCATCGATGCTTAAGCTCAAGGCACTGCATTCCTCAGGACTTTTCTAAATATCAGTGGTTATTTTCTCTTTTTTTGTTGTTGTCTTTTTCTTTTCTTTCCCTGATGGACCATTCATTTAATTGTCTGTGAGATCTTCTGAAGATAAATGTCGTGTAGATAAATGCCCTGTGTTAACTCAACACTTTGGTACTAACACTTTGGTAGAATTTGAGAGAATGGAAAACTTGGAAAAAGTGCTCATAAAGGGAACTGATCTGGGAGTAGGGATCGTGATTAGAGACAGTATTTGCCAAGGACTTACTGTTTGTGATCATATGCATTCTGGGGGTATGACTCAGCTTCCTTTGAAGTCAGTGATAATCTGCTGTTGTCTTGTGTGGCTGTTGGATCAGCCTCATTAAGACAAGCCTGGCCTCTATACTGCATAATGTTTCTCCTTTTGGCTTCCAATAGAGACATCCATATGGCAGGAACAAGGACGTTCCCTTGCTCTTTCATTGTAAATATGTTTTACTTTTGCAGCAAATCCAAGCACTGCAGCTTGCAAACATTCCTTGCCTGAGACTTGGGACTGGAGAAGTGGTGGTTGAGGAGAAAGCTGTAAACCTCTGAGCCAGCCCAGTGATATGGAAACTTTCCTCCTTTTTGTGCTGCAGCAGCAGCAGTGGCAGCCACCACCACAGGTCTCCCCAAGGACCTCACTCCCATGTGGGACATGCACCTGCTGTTGAGCACCACTTCCCAGATCTTTCTCCCATGGAAGGGAGTCACTGTGCAGTCAGATGCAGTTAAATGCTGTTTTAAGGCAGTTCAGGGTACTTTCAGCATTTTTAGTTTACTTGACATCTTTGGTTTCTTGTCACTTGTACAGAAACCAGTCTGGGCTGCCTTTTTTTGCATATCTGGTCTTTTGTGTCTCTGCCAGAGAGAGCAGATACACTAAGAAATGGTGGTTGAAAATTGCTGAAGAGATAGTTTATTTGTCTGTCTCTTCTAGTTCACAGCTCAAACCAAATACTTAATTCAAAAGTCATATCAGAA
Organism: Machaerirhynchus nigripectus; assembly: GCA_013397975.1. Taxonomy (NCBI): domain Eukaryota; kingdom Metazoa; phylum Chordata; class Aves; order Passeriformes; family Dicruridae; genus Machaerirhynchus; species Machaerirhynchus nigripectus. Next base: position 1,041,263 of record VZRQ01003305.1, read on the forward strand.
AAAACAGGTGGTTTCTCATTGATCAGACTATTTCATTATCAGAAATTTGGTGTGGAAGGAGGTTCTTATAAAAAAAAAAAGACAAAAAAAATGGTGAGGTGTACTTGGTCTCAAGGCATAATTTCAAAGTGATAAAAAACCCCGAGCTCTGAAATAATTTGGTTTTTAAGCAAATGAGAGAGAATAGACACAGGAGTTCTTGAACAGGAAACCAGTCATCTGCAGAAGCTCTCACAGCTCTAGGGGAAAGGGTTAAAATCCCTGTGGTGTCTCCTCTGACCTTCCCATTACACTGAAGAGGAATTTGGCCCAAGCTCTCTTTTGGTAGAGGTTCTGACTCAGAAAAACAGCCCCTGCTCATGGTTCCTTGCTCCTCCCCCTTCTCTCATCCAAGACTTCTCTGGGCCCATTTCTGTACTTAATATGTCAGGCCAACATTATTTATGTTGAGTTTAACGGGGTTCAAGCAATTCTGTTTTACATTGTGTTTTGGAAAGAGAATCCCCCTAACATTATAATTGCTTTACATGGTAAAAAAGGCTTCTTTTCACTGATAGGCTTGTTTCTTCCAGGGAGTTTGGATACTCTGTAGACTAATGCAGTAACATTTGTTTTCACAAGGAAGGGCATGTTTGAGCCCTGTCTCATGTAGCTGGGTATTTTGAAATCTATTAATCCATTCCAAAATGCTTGCTTGACCTACACTTGACTTGGGCTTACAACAAATTTTATTACGCTACTAGAGCCCAATCAGCTGTAAGTAACAGCATTTTGCAAATTTTACTATTTATCATTGTTATGCTTACCATTTCTAGAGCTGTAGAGTCTACAAGTAAGAGAAATCTGGGTGTGATTCTCTTTTTTCTTCCCACATGAAGAAAATCAACCACTTCCATAGTCCTCCATAATTTTTTTTTTAAAGAATATTTGTTGCTTAAGATTTATCCTGTTGATTGCATTCATCAAAAGGGCTTTTTTCGTGTACCCAATGCACCTGAAGGTGTTCTTTCCATATGGCATGAGGATTGGCTACAGTGATAGTGCAGCCTCCAGAATCAGATTCCCTCTGGATGAAATAATAAGCTCTGATTGCCAAGTCAAACATTCTTCAAGAGCAGCAGTGATTCAGGCTTCTAATTAGAACAAAGCTAAAACATTCACTCTTGTGCTTATGTTTGACTAGAAATCTTAGTATGATGCACTACCGAAGCAAAACTGTATTTTTATTTGTATTGTGAATATGTGAACTTGCTCAGCAGAAGTTCTTGTGGCTGTAATTGGTGAATCAAGCAGTCTCATGCTTCCAGGCTCAACAATAAAGTAGAAAGCACAAACTGCTTTTGTTTTCTTGTGTACAATAAGGAAATTTAATAGTCTGTCTAGAACAAAATAGCTGGTAGTCACACAGACCGAGTGTTAACCCAGGCCTTGCTCTCACTGAAACCACCTTGTGCCTCAGCTGTCATCTCCTTAAATGCTGTGAATATTTTCTGTAACAGTGGGAATAATGAACCATGCTACAGCTTTCCATCCTCAGTTCTCAATTGACACAGTATGTAGTCAAAGCTGAATTTCTTGTATTAAATAGCCTGTACTATGACATATGTATTGTACTAAACCCATGGGTTTAAAATTCATCTTTAGATATAAAACCAAAAGGAAGTTGGTTTAAAAACTTTTAACTTCTTGGATGTTCCTGTAAATTCAAGTCTTGAATTTGAGTAGATCACTTTTTTTTGAGATGATTTTCTGTTCAAGATGGTTGGAAAACTGGAATGACTCTGTGTTTGAAAAACCAGAAGTTCTAAATCAGTTGCTGATTATCAACTGTCTAAAAAAATGGATAAAAAGTGTTATTTTTATCGATGGCACTCATTCATCTTCATGCTACTTTGTTTAGTGAGAGGTCTGCTAAGTTCAGGAGTTTTGAGAAGGTAGTGGGTATTGGATCTCACTTAAATCTGGACTATAAATTTTGGTTCTGGTTTTCAAATGGTAAAAATTCAAAGATTGCTGTCTGCTTTTTAATGTATTTTTCATTTAAGTCACATTTAGTGATTAATTGGTCAAGCCTCTATATATTACTAGCAGGATGAGTTTCCTTCCACGAACAGGAGTTTCACATAACTTGAAAAGAATAGCTGCCTAATTTGAAGACAGGATATATTTTAAAGAACACTTTGAGGATGCAGTATGGTTGGGACAGAAATTACTCTCCTTTTGCATTTTCAGACTTGTCTCTTGGCACTGCTGAGCTGGAGTGTTTATTCTTTCTTTGCCTTCTCTCAGGAGAAGAGAAAAATGAAGGTTGCATCAAATAAGAATTGTCTTACTGTGTGTAAGGGTGGCGGGTTGAGAATAGTTATTTACTGGTCTTCATTTCACCCCCTGAGTGAAAGAATTATAGATTTATAAAATCCACTGATACACTTTAAAGGAGTTAAGTGCCTTAGCTTTTATATATCAATAAATTTTCCACAGCTGCAGATGCTCAGAAGCACGTCTTGTGAAATCTTCGCATTTTAGTTAAAAAAAGGGAAAGAAGGACAGTAAAAAAATCCAAAGAAACTTGTCGACCTTATAGCCAAGTTCTCCTCCAAACACTTCCAGCTGCAGCTAGAGGGATGAGTCATGCTGAAAGCTGAGGAGCTTTTAGAAAAGCCATTCACTTGGTTCACATGATTTTTTTTCTAATTTTACATTCCTGTCTGTTTTTCTTTCCTTAAAAAAAAAAAAAAACAAAACCACAAACCCGAAACCCCAAACGTGAAGGCGAGTCACCCAAGGAAAACCCGTACGAGGATGTGGAGCTGAAAGGCCGTCACGCGGGGCGAAAATCCCATCAGCTGTCCGAGAATTCCCTAGATTCCCTGCACAGGATGTGGACGCCGCAGAGCAGGAAATACACGGCACCTCCGCAGGTAACGGCGGCGGGCCGGCCGCGCTCGGAGCGGGGCCGAAGCTGCCTGCTGGCCCAGCGTGGCACGGGAGGAGGAGCGGAGTGCGGGCGGCCGGCTGCGAGCGCATCCCTCGGGCGGTGCTGGCAGCGCTCCTGGCAGCCGCGGCTCCGCGTCCGCCGCTGCGCTGCACGAGCCCGCGGCGCTTTGTGCTGCCCCCGGCCCGACGGTCCTAAGGGAATCCTTCCGCTGCTTGTTTTTGAGTTGGATCTGCACCTAGGTTAACTTTTTGTAAGGCTGCACCTCTTAGGGAATTGCCTCTGCCTCTTCTGCCGGGCAGGGACAGGAGGGGAGAGGTCAGCTGCTGGTTTTGTTCCCCGTGTTGTTACGCCAGGCCCGGTGTGACTCTGCTCGTGGGAAGTTTGTAGTGTGGCATGTTGTATTGTAAAACAGAGACTGCCAGGTAAAAGTCCTGAATAAATAACGTAAATAACAAAACAGTCAGAAAAACCTGAGTGTCTGCAGTTAACAGGGCTGTATAAATGGTGTTTATAGCATAAGAAAGATGAGGAACTCTGCAGACCTTTGCTTTTGTTGGTGAATTTTCCAAAGCAAGCCTGGTTTTTTTGTGAACACCATGAAATGTCAGGTTGCTTTGTTGTTTATGGGATCACTGTGTTCATAAGGAAAAATATAAATCTCATCACATACTTAATTTGGAGATTCAAAGCACCCTTTAAAGGAACTTCATTGTGCACTGAATCAACAGCAAATTTGCAGTTGAACAAAAGGTCACAACAGTTTACATTTTTGTCTTGTAAAGAGACCTAGAAAGGAAACTGAATGCATTTTCTTTCACTTATTGTGTGCATGCAAGCATCATAGTCCAAGAGACAAAAGAAGCATCACCAGGATTCTTAGAGTGCTCCTAGCACATCCTATGTGAGACAGAGCAGTGACTTCAGCAAAGCTGCTGGAAAAGGAACAAGTGGAAAGTAGTAATCAGGCAAAGAAGAAACAGGCACTGCAGTCATGAGGGTAACCTCACAGCAGGACATGGTGCACGACAACTGTTTCTGGCTGTGTGTGTGTTAACAGGAGTTGTGCAGCATCCAGAGGATCCCTGAGGTTGTGTCATTAGGCTGGGAACCATACAGGTCCGTAGGAAGATACTGGCCAGTGTTTTTTGCTTAACACAGGGTTACCAAAGAATTTACAGATTTAAGTGGCTTCTGTAAAGTTGTTCAGTAAATACGAACTCCCTGGTACCTTTGCAGCAGGGCTGTCTTTATTCTGGCAGCTCTCCTTGAAACGCTGCCAGGAGTACCCTGGCAGGAGTCAGTCCTGCCATAATTGCACTGTCATTGTGCTGATATCTAAAGTGAAGAGACACTAAGAGCGGGTCAGCTTTGGGCCTGGGTAATTCTCCAATGACCAGAAATAGAAAAGTCTGAATTTCCTGGAGAATGGTAGCTTTGGCAACGATTTATTGCCCCGTTTTTCCATCATAGCAACACAGCTGGGTTAGCAACATGACTTTTCAGTCATGGGCGATGATAAACAAGATGGAAGAGATCAGAGGGTCAGCAAGCTTCCAACAATCATCTCCAAAAAGAATTCCTTTCAGTATAGACTGCCACCGGTTTTCCTGGCATGCTTACCTGTGGTATGCAGAGACCTCAGAAACACTGGTGTTGTGGTCATTTTGAATCCCAGTGTCTTTTCTTTTCCCATTGATTATTTTCAGTTTTTGAAGTCCTCAGGTATGAAGGGAATGTTTTATGATGACATCATGTTTGTGGTGCAGCCCCTCTCCACAGAAACACCTGTGCTTAATCCCAGCTAGGATGGCACTGCAATCAGTCAGCCAATAAATGGGACATTTATTGCTGCAGGTTTATAGCTTGTAATAGAGCTGATAGAATATTAGTAAATGCCAGCTGACATGTTTAATCTGGCATAATAGTACTTTTTCCTAGTCGTGCTGGTGAAGCTTCTTTACAGCATTTGTGTTTGGGAGGAGAAGGCAGAGACCTGGAGCTGGGCAGAGCTGCTCCAAGGACTGCTCCAAAGGAGCCCCATTTTTTTAAGGATAGGTGTTACTTTGTGCTTAATCCTTCAGAGAGATTTTCCCTTTGCCCTGTAATGATAACAGTTTCGTGCTTTAAAGGGAATTCTTTGGGAATGCAGGACAGAGTTGTAACCACACCTCTGTGCATTGGCAGGTCTTAAAACTTAACACCATGAAAACAGAACAAGCTTGATTTTTCTGCTTATTTTTTTCTTGGATAAAATAGCATGAATTTGATGTTTTAGTTATTACTATTACACTGAATTAATATTACACTGAATTAGTATTACACTGAATTAATATTGCTCTGAATGGTGTGATTGTTCTTGATTTTCACTCCTGCAAGTGAAAGGGATGGACCAGGCCCATTGGTCAGTGCTGTGCTGTCAGCCAAGCCCTCAAGTTAGATTTTAGGGCTCATAGAGCTGGTGGGATGTGGATGTGTGGAAGTGCAGCAGAACAGAAGTGGTGTTGTTTCTTTGAACTTTAAAATCTTTGAGGCTGACCCCTGTCCCTTCACCGTGACCTCAGACCCTCTCTTGACACACATCCCACAGAGCCGTGGCTCACCTGGCGTGACGTCCCTGTGCAGCCACCGCTCTGTCACAAGAGCTGCCTCTGCCCCAGGTGTTGCTGAGAGGGGAAGAGCTCAAGCTGTTCTTGTCCCTGCAGCTGCCCTCGAAGGCCAGCAGCCACTCCCTGCGCGTCGGGAACTGGTCAGAGAGGAAGAGCCACCGCCTGCCGCGGCTGCCCAAGCGGCACAGCCACGATGACATGCTGCTGCTGGCTCAGCTGGGCATCCCCTCGTCCCCCTCCAGCCTCAACGAGGACAGCCTGAGCACTGCCAGCGAGCTGCTGTCCACACGGCGCGCCAGGAGGATCCCAAAGGTACGGGTGGTGTCGTCAGGCTTGTGCTGAGGAGAGGTCACCTGTCTGCGAGAGCCTGTGAATTTCTAGCCAGCCATAGCCAGCACCAAAAGCTCTTTTTGTATCCTAAAGGAACATTTAGATCAAAATCCCTTCCCTAGAAGTAAGAACTTCCAAGTTATCCAAGAGGAGGAAAGATCTGATGGCCGTCTTCACACAGAATTGATTTTAAGGCCATTCTGTTTTCCACACTCCTCTTTAAACTCTGTGGATCAGAGCATTGCTGTGTATATAACTTCAAGATTTTGAGTGGGTGATGGCCAAGCAAATATTATTTACAACATGCAGCAACATCTGAAGTGGTTTATTCCCCCATCATTTGTTTCCAGGAAAATAACTAATTGGCCTGATAAGTTTCCCTTAATTTACTCACAACTTACCCCATCCTCATAACCATGCTGTCTTGATGGATTTGAAGTAAAACTTAATTTTTCATTTTTCAAGGAGTTTTTCGATTCAAAATGGAATGTGAAAACCCCCCCCAAGCCACAAGACAACAACCAAAAAAACCAGCAATACAATAGCAACAGAGAGGGGGAGAACTGCCAATATGCTTCATTTTGGCTTGTGAACAAAGTTGATTTTTACTGTGTAGTCAACTCTTTCCTGTTCTTATTAGAGAGCATATTTTAAAGTACATGGCTATAAATACTGTGAGTAGGGGGAGATTTTTATGTTTCTGTCAATTGGTTGGAAATTCTGTTTAGGGATGAAGTTAATCCTATGTCATTAATATTTACTGTATTTTTACTTTCTTGGAATATATTGTTTTACTGCACAAATGGGCACACGTCTCTGGAGGAAGTTACAGGGTAACTTACAGAGTAGCTTATACCTGATTTTGAATAAAACTCAGAAAGTTTGGCTGCTAGTTTTGTACACAAATTTTTTTAAATTGAAGAGGCAGATATTCTTACATGGAATTATGATTGCAGCATATGAATGTTCACAATTTTATTGCAAATCTTGTGATAATTTCTATTTTCTTATTACTTTACCTTTCAGGATCACATACTCCTGGAGAATATAATTTTAAAAACTGAGATAGTTATTAGAGGGACAAAATAAAAAGGTTTTGTTTCAGTCTGTGCTCTGTTACTGCCTTTCTGCTGTGTCTATAGCAAATTGCTGCCTTTCACCCAGTTTATTTCTCTCTGCAAGCTGAGATGAAACAGCTTTTGCAAAAAGTATTACAGTTCTATGAAGAAATCTTCTATGGAATGAAATACACTATTCCTGACTTACAAAACATCATGAAGATTAATTGCTATGTATTTGTGACTCTCCCAAAGTTATAATATTCTGTTTAATCATGAATTCTTGGTAATCCCAGCCTCTTGTTGAAGACACTAAATGCAAGTTACCTCATTAATATTTCCCATCATCTCAGATATTTTTGGGTAGACAGTTATTATCTGCATTGGCCCTCTCGAGGGAAGTCACAAAGATGATTACCAGGGCTTAAAATTCTGGCTAGTGGTGCTTAATCCATAGAAGTCCACGTGGGCCAGATCTTCAGCTGACACGATGTCACTTCAGAGCAGCTGGGTCGCCTGAAAAAGCTTTAAAAAGTCAGAGCCATATCTTGTACTAATTTGAACATGCTAAAATCTCAGTTCAGAGAGGAGCTAACACACCTTACTCTTGTATTCAAATAAGAACGTGATCTTCAGGTCCATGAGAGTTTGGCGAAGTTGGATATGGCTAATGGACTGTTATTATTCTGAAAATGCAAGGGAAGAGAGAAACAACAGCATAGAGGAATAAGGTGGTAGAGGATGAGAGCTGCTTTTGAATCCTCAGGCTCATTGCTTTCATTGCAAGTGTCCACAGGATTTTTCAAAGTGGGATTTGGGCTTCTGAGTTATTTAATTGTTTTTTAAAATATATCCATAGGTAAAGAAGTGGGATTCAAAATAAGTAATTGAAACAAATGGGATTTAAAAAAAAGAGATAGAAAATGCACTTTGAAATAGTAAAAGCTTTGGGGGTTCAGCTGCTCTATCATCCAGGTTTTGTTTGGATAGCTTAAGTAAAAGTCTCCTGACAGAAAAACGCTTTGTCTTACTGATTCCTCATTTTCTTATTTTTCAGCTTGTCCAAAGAATCAATTCCATCTACAGTGCAAAAAGAGGGAAAAAACGCCTGAAGAAACTTTCTATGTCCAACATTGAGACGGCGTCCCTACGAGGTAGGGTACAAGTGACATGGTTCAGTGAATCCATTTGAATGAACAGGATTATCAATTCCCTTCTTTCCTCCACAGCTGCTCTGGACTCCACTTAGTTTAGAACTTTCTTCTGTAAGTGATAACTTTCTCTCTGTAAGTTTTGTCCAAAATTCACAGTTTTGACCCTGGAGTTCTTGCATGCTTTTTGCTGGCACTCACACTGTGTAACTCACACTGTGCCTCAGACTGCTTCTGGAAAAACAGGGGCCAAAAAGGAAATTCAGGCCCTGTTTGTAGTAAGAGTACAATAGAGCTTTAATACAAGATCCCCTCAATATCACATCTTGTCCTGAGGTTACTTTTGCCTGTTAACTCTAACTCAGTTTGGTGAATTCTGGTGATTGGGAAGGTTGCCCAGGCAGACAAAGCTCATAAGGCTTACTTTGACTTCTCAAGTGCTGCATAACTTAAAAAAAACCAAAAAACCAAAAAAATCTGAAAACAAGAAGTTAAAGGGTTAAGACCCATTTTCCAAATGGCACTTTTGCAGCTCAGCGTAGAAGGGGATTCAGTGCAAACAGTTGCTGTAATGGAGAATGAATTTTGCCCTTTCATCAAAATGAAGTTCTTACTCTCAAGCAATATTGAAACTGAATCCAAGGAAAACACAATCTAAGGAGTCATTCAAACTGTTTATTTCAAGATATTTTAAGACTGAGGAGAAGTGCATGTGTGGATCACAAGGCTCAGAGATAGGATTTTTCCCAGTCACAGCACAGTGAACTGAGTTTGTTTGCTCTGGTTTTGCATTAACTGATGCCTCTCTGTCCTCTGCAGATGAGAACAGCGAGAGTGAGAGTGACTCAGATGACAGGTTTAAAGGTAAGGGATCAGCCTTCAGTGACTTTTAGTCAGACCCTGTCACAGGCATTATCAGTGTATGTTCTCCTGCCACTGCCTGTTGTTCCTGTCCACGGTCTGTATTTTCTATAGTTTCCTAACTCCGTTACTGCAGAGCTCACAAAGTTCCAACACGGGAGCATGAACGTGGAAAGCAAGGACAAAATGAGCTGGGAAGGTCTAACAAGGATTTGGCAACTGTGTCATATAATGAAGAACAGGACAATTTGATAGATTGGCTTTGTCAGCCACTTCAGAGATGCTGATCTGTTCCAGACTGACTACTGGGTGCAGGCTTAGAGGGATGAGATTGGATAAAGATGCTCCTTTCTTATCCATATGCTGCTTTCTGTGTTTACTGCTCGCTGCTGTTGGAGGCAAGGATCTGGGTCTGATCCAGCACTGTGGTTCTTAGACTCTTTTATAAGTCTGCAGTCTCCAAATTGTGGAAATTCCTGTATCAGCACCTGCACAAACTCTGCCTGAGCCAGGCCAGTATATTATTCTCTCCTTTTCCTAAGTCCTGATACACTAAGAGTCCTATAAAAAGTTGAAGACAGCAGAGGCAGATTTCATTACTAAAAACCCATCACATTGTTAGTAGGTGAGGGCTAAAAAAGACAAGTGTGTGGAGCTGTTATAAGATAAGGGGCAATCGTCCATGTCTATCTACTGCACATGTCACCTGCTTACTGTACATGCAGCAAACCTTTCTGGAAAACATGGTCTTGGGGAAACAGATTTGTGCCAGATAGGTGGTGGTAAGACCACCCAAAACTGGCAATGTATGCAACATTGTACAGTGATGTGTGGAAAATGACTCCTTGCTCCTTCGTTTACCATCTACCAACCCAAAAGCACTTCCAGTTCTGTTTCTTTGTGTCAGCAAATAGAGGGGTTGCTTGCTCTCAAAGGCCATGAGAGAAGATAGACAGGGCCTGGCCCCTCTCTTGTTACTGGGAGAATATTCTGATCTCACTGGAAACAAGGAGGCTTTTCCCCTACTGTTGTGGAACAGAGGATCTTCCTTCTGATGTCTCTCTAACTGACTGTTCCTGCGTGACTTTGTGTTTACCTTGATGCTCTCAGGGTGTCCTGAGCCAAAGACCCCGTTGTCATGTGTAGCATGACAGAACTCCCTGGGTGCCCATCTGGTGGGGTGGGCTCTTTGGCTTCACCTCAGCAAACGTGAAGCAGTGGCCAGCAGCGTGGGGCTGTCTCAAGGCAGGAGCAGGCAGGTTGATTCTGGGGTTTTAGCTTCCTTAGTTGTGCAGTCACACCAGACCCAAGTGCTTTATCAAAATAATTTTAAATTTTTCTGTTGAACCCGATGTATGAGGGCTGGTCATCAAGGGCTTTCTTTTTATTTCTGTCAATTAATTACTGCTGTGAATGAGTGCTTGTGACATCTTGTTTCCCTGCCAGAAGGGCCAGTCAGCCTTCTGGAAGCTGTGGGCAGTGGCAGTGAGTAGAGCCTTAAGGGTTTGAGGTGTGCTGCTGACAGCTCTTTTGCCTTTGCCCAGTGAAGAGTTGGGGAAGAGCATGCAGGGAGCTGCTTTTACTGAGCTGGTTTGTTTTCTGTTTTACCAGAACTGGTAGTGATGTTAGTGACCAGTCCTCCATAGATACCAAGCAACAAGTCACTGGATCAAGGCACATCCTTGCCTTGATGAGCGACCATGAATCTAAGATTGTCCCCCAGCTGAATTAGCACTAACAAAACAGCCCACAGGAGGCAATTGGCACATCTTTCCTTTCTTCCCTGTCCCCCTTCCTGGAGATTATTCCACGGCTTGCTTTACGTGGTTTGTAGCAAAAGCTGTGCTGTGTAGGGACAGGGCACAGAGCTGCTTTTCACCAGGGTGAGCCAGGCCTCAGATGTGTCACCCTGCACGCCCCAGTGCATTTGCACACCCACATCAGGGCTTATAAACCAGTCTTATGTGTGAAGATAAGCCAGACCTTTGGCAGGGTAACAGCTATGATCTCCAAATTATTTCAGTGACTGAGTGTTGCATCACTTCAGTACTTGGAGAGAGTTTTGATTTATGGGTGCAATTAGTGAGGGAGACTACAGAAGGTTTTCTAACTGGAAGGTTTGCTTTCAAAAGGAAAACATGCTTGGAATAATACTCTGGCAAATTGAAAGTCCTTTGTGAATGGCTGTGGCTTACACAAACACATTGCAGTCTCAGGTAATGATCTGTCTTTTTTTTTATTCCTTTTTTCTTTAAATGCCAGCTCATACCCAGCGCCTTGTACACATCCAGTCAATGCTGAAGAGGGCTCCAAGTTACCGAACCCTGGAACTGGAGCTGATTGAGTGGCAGGAGCGGGAGTTATTTGAGTATTTTGTGGTAGTGTCCCTGAAAAAGAAGCCCTCTAAAAACACTTACCTCCCAGAAGTGACATACCAGTTTCCCAAGGTAAAAGAAAAATTCCTATGTACAGTTCATTCTAAGATCAGTAAAGTGAATAAATGAAAGAATGAATAGAAATCCAGTTTTTAAATGGAGCTTTCAGAATTGTTCCAAAGCAATCCATTACAAAGCGAAGGGCATAGAGAAGGTAACTGAAAGCTTTCCCTGTTTTCAAATTTATCTTTTCCAGAGCTGGAGAATTTGGCCTGATGGTGGATGCTTTAAAGACTGTGTTAAAATTCAGTTTCTAAATATTTCACTTCTAGCTCATTTTGGCTATATTAGGATTTGTTCCAAAACTCGCTGAAGTCAATGGAAAGACTTTTGCTGATCTCTGGCATTTCTCTTGTGCTCTTGCAGCAGAAAGGTATTTGAGTGAGGGCTGTGTTTTAAGTGGCCATCGTGCAAAAAGGGAGTTTCAGGCAATTTAAAAAAAAAAGTAAAACCCCAGCAGTGATTATTTCCTTTGTACGAGCACCTGTAAGCCTGTCCTGGAGTCATGCCTCACTCTGCCAAGCACAAATACAGAGGAATCTGATGGGCCCTGGCTCTCAGAGCTCATCGGTGACCCTGCCCCCGAGCAGAGCTGGGAAGGGACACCCCAGGGCCTGACTGAACCTCGCTTTTCCCCCGGCAGCTGGAGAGACCAACCAAGCAGATGCGGGAAGCGGAGGAGCGCCTCAAGGCTATCCCGCAGTTCTGCTTCCCCGATGCCAAGGACTGGCTCCCTGTGTCTGACTACAACAGGTGAGTGCTCCAGAGCTCCTCTGCACGACGGAGTGATGCTGCAATGATGCTGCAGTGGTGCTGGAGCACGGCTGGAGCAGCCACAGCCTCGCTGATGCCCAATTAAGGAAGCAGCAGTTTGAGTCTTGGCCACTTTGTGATCAAGCAGCTGTATTTAATTTTTCTTTCTTTTGAAGCTCTCTGTTCTTTTTCTTCCCTATTCTGCCTGCCTCACAGGCCTGTGTGTCTGAGAGGAAGAGGCTTGAAGGTTCCTCTGAGGGCTAAACTCAAAAGCATAAATGGAAGTATTTAAAATAAATTTTAAAAAGGACGGGGCCCTGCCCACATTGCAGGACACCCCTTCATTTGGCTCAAAACGTTGCTGTCAGAACTTTCTTGGAGCTGTGCTCCATGCCAGCAGAGGAGCTCTCTTCCTTCCATTGGAGATGAATGACTGCGGGAGAAGGGCAAGGCAAGGAGAACCAGGCTTGCATTTTCTTTTTCATTCAAAGTGACCTCAGAAAAGTGTGTAATTTTTTTTCCCTGCATTGATATGTCAGAACTTGTTGATCCAAAGGTGTAGAGTAACAGGGTAGGCAGAAGGGATGGAATCATGGAAAGATTTGGGTTGGAAGGGATCTTTAAAGGTCATCTAGTCCAACCTTTCTGCCATGAGCAGGGACATCTTCAACTAGATGAGGTTAATCAGAACCCTGTCCAGCTTGACCTTGAATGGTTCCAGGGATGGGGCATCCACCACCTCTCTGGACAGCCTGTCCCAGGGTATTATCACCCTCACTGAAAAACATTTCTTCTTTTTATCTAGTCTGAATCTACCCAGTTCTAGTTTGAAACCATTACCCCTTGTCCTATCACTACAGACCCTATTAAAAAGTCTGTACCCATCTTTCTTAGAATATTGGAAGGCCACGATAAGGTCTCCCCAGAGACAGCTGTAATTATACAAACCCTGGCATTTCAGCACAAGGTGGTGTTTTATACAATGCCATTTAAAACTTTGAAAGCAGTCAGGAATGTTTCTGAGCCCAGGCACCAATTCACAGACCCATCCCTTTACCTGTGCTGTAATTACAGCCTTAAACTGTTGTTTTACTGCTCTGTCACAAGTGGTGTTTATCCTAGGCAGAAATATAAAATGAGCTGGATTTTGGAAACCCATGTTGTTTCTGGATTAGAAGATGATTTCTGTACTCGGAGAATATCTAAGGTTCTCCCTTTAAGAACAAAGCTCGGTCAAAAGACAGGATTGAACTAAAGGTAAAGGAGCACTGGAATACTGCCCTCAAAATCTGATTCTCATGTTCCTTCTGCAGTCACTGACATTCAGCACCCATCTCTTCCAATGAGACAGCTGGCTGGTCCTTAACCACACTGCTGACAGAATTTTTCCACAGAATATGTCCTAACGATGAAGACCCTCCAGTGGGTAGAATCTCTCACTGGGTGAGGCAGTGTCCCTTCCTAAGTGGTCTGCCTTGTAGCCATGCTGTAGTTCTGGTCTAAGCTCTGGGCAATTTGCTTTCTCCTAGTGAGACCTTCTCTTTCATGCTGACTGGGGAGGACGGGAGCCGGCGCTTCGGGTACTGCAGGAGGCTCTTGGTAAGTACATCACCTTCACCTCAAAGGGCAGAATTCTCTTGAACAGGATCTCAAAACTACAGACTGAACTGAGGGTGTTTCTCATGGTTTTAAAAGGAAACAGGGTTTTCTCACTCTGCAATTTGGAAATGTAAGGATATCAAGTACAATAAGAATTTGTAATGGAAGTTTCAATCAGATAGATCCCAAGGCTTGTAGCGAATTTCTGAGAATGTGGAAAGTTTCTTGTTTGAGCACTTACTTCGTAAATTCTTTATGTTATGTACTTTGAAGCACAATCAGAAATTTTATGACACTGGAAACAAAGGCAAAGCTGGTATTTCTAAACATTTGTGAGTAGTGTTTATCTCTTAGGCAGCTGCTTACATCTCAAAGGGGCTCTGCCAGCATTGTCTCATCAGGTTGCAGCTCGGGACCATGCAACAGGCTGGTGCCAGCAGTGGGAAGTCTGGTTTCTCACACTCTTTTTCAGTCCTCATAACCAGGGGTGGTCAGTGGGTGAGATGGGGAGCCTACAAACAGTGTTGTCTCATCACCTGGAAAATCACTGGACACTTGATAACCCGAGAACACGGCAGTGTGTGTAAATCAGGGGGGAGGAATCTGCACAGAGGGTTGCAGAGTGTGTTAAGGCAGGTGGAGCACAGTGCAAACAGGGATTTTGGTGTCCATCCTGCACACCCGATGGGACAGCAGCAAAGCAGAAAGCAGTTGGTTGTCCCTGCAGTGGCCTTGCACCTCTTGGATAGGTTTGGAGCTGTTTGTGAGTGACTTGGTGGGAAGCCAGGGCTCCTGTCCTGTTCTCATTACTGTTGCCTACACTTGGTTGGGAAGCTTATATGGATATTGGATGCTGCAGGAGTCTCTGGCTGACTCTCTGTGCCAAATGAATGTCCACAGCAGTTTGTAAATAGGTGCCCCCCCCCCTAAGAGTAGGGCACACAGGTGCTTTCCCCTCCCTTCCCTTTCTGGCATGATTTCCCACCTTTTCAGGCAGAAAACCTGTCACTAGAACAGCACCCTCCATCCTGCACTGCTGCTTGTGCCTGAGCTGGCTGTTGCCCTGCTCTCTGTCCGTGGCAGAGCCCTTGTCGTGCAGACAGCAGATGCTCTGTCTGGGAGGTATTGCTGTGTGTGGTTCCTCTATTTGTAAGAAGTTTCATTAAACTAATGTAACAGAAAACTTGTTTATCAGTTCTGGGGGTGGTGTTTGCCATAGGTAACATCAGAGGGACTCACTCTGTATAAAAAAATGTGTCAGAGTGGGCCACAACAGGGTTTATATGTGGGCAGGAAATGTCACTGAAAGCTTGTGTTGCAGTAAATCTAGGGCTGGTCAGGGGGTGATGCAGGGATGAACAAGGAAAGCACCTAGAAGTCATCCTTGCTGGTGTAAATAAGCACAACAAGATGTAGGGCAGCATTACAATTCAATTTTTTTAATGAGTTATCATTTAAAAGGATGATAAGGTATAATTAGGAAAAAACCAACAAAACCTCAGAAAATGTTGGCTAGAATTAAACTGTAGAATGTTTTCACTCTACCAGGTAAGGGTGGTTTAAGACTTTTATCTTTCTGAGAATGTCAGTAAATTTGTAATCATGCACAGAGCTTGCATTTGTGAAATGCCAAATGGTTGGTCCTGGACCAGACTGAGACTGAAATAACCAGTGCCAATAAAAGAGATCTATACACAGGAATGTTGAATCAATTTGTCAATGAAACATTAACATAGACCATTTTTACTCACTTAAAGCTCAGTGAAATTCACCCTACATTAGGGAAAACATAAAAATAGAACACTGATTTTAAGGTGGTGTAAAAGATGGCTGAGCATATTAGGCAATACCAGGAACAGAATTAAATCAATAGTGCACACTTTTATATAAAGGTGTTTTGAGACAGCATTGGAGATTTTTATCCTCCACTGGCTAAGGCAAAAATCAATCAAATAGTAAGAAGAAAAAGGGAAAATAAGTAGTGCCTTGCTAAATCAGTCTAATAATTATAAAGCCAGTTATAAAGCAGATCTGCTGCTGCCACTTTGGGTGATCACTTAATTCCTGGATTCCAAACCCTGGTGTAGAGAAGCTGACATGCCTTGATGCCTTAGGTTTTAACTCTTACATATTCAAATCCTGTACTGCTTAGTGTGTAACTCTGAAGTTTCTTGTAGCCTGTTAACTTCTGTTCTCTCATGCTGGTTAGACATAACAAAGCCTCTCCAAGCTTGCTCTTCAAGGACACCCAGACTGTCCTAGGCCCAAAAGGTGTAACCAACATCTTAGAAGGGGGGTAAGCTTGGGGAAATTACATCATTAACGGAGGCTTTAATTGGAGAATTAACCCTGATATGTAAATGAACAAAACTTATAAAAGTGTGAAGAACTTGTGACTCGGGGTCCATCTTGGGTGTCACCTTTGGCCTGCCCAGGGTGTACCTTTGAAGGCCCTTCAAATAAATGCCTGCCTTTATTCCCTTATTCCTGTCTAGTCTCTGTTTTTCAGGTGGCCACCCCAGGCATCAGTCTCATCCCACTGGTACAGCCTACTCAGCCAAAGAAAGGGAGGAGTGATGCCAGTGCACTTCACCAGCTTTGCCCTTTGTGGGGCAAATCCAGCCATGCCCTTCTGAGAGCAAAACTGGGCCTTAGAAAGAGAGGGGATTTTGGAAGCTGCAGAGAAACATCTCAGCATTTCCTCTACCTGTGGAAAAGGCAAAAGTAGCAGAGACCTACTTTTATTTGGGTGCTGCAACCTCCTTTTATCCTGCTGGGAGAAATGGTGGAATCTGGGTGGTTACCTGAAGTGCCTTTTCCATGGGGTTTGGCTGTACTCACGAAGTGTAACAATTCCATGTTGCAGTCCCCTGCAAACGTTGGTGTGTGGTGGGACAGCCTCACTGGCGTGTGCCTCAGTGTGATATATCTCTTTACAAGAAAACACAGATTTTGTACAGGTAGCAAGGAGCAGGTAAATCCTGCAGGCATTCTTTATATACCAGCAGCAGGTTTTTGGTGTTTGGGGGTCCAATTTCCTGAGCAGATTTTGTAAGCTTATGCCAGGCTCTGGTGTCCAGGAGGGCACAGCATCTCCTTCAATTAGTCCCATTCCTGGCCTGCAAGTTCTGTCAAATGCAATAACCATAATTTGGGAACTACATGCAGTTTTTAGCAGACATTATGTAAGAGAAAGGCGAGGCCGCACTGTAATATAGAACCCTGAAAAACCCCTAAAATTCTTATAAGCTGCTCCACTTCAAGCCAAGCCAACTGCTGTGAGGCTAATTCCTTAGAAAATGTTCCCCAGCTGTCCTGGTGAGGGATGCTCTTGTAATACCCAGCAAGAGGTGTCTCACACCTTCTGGTGCACTTGGCAGCCTCGTTTGCAAAAGCTCCATGGCTGGCTGGGCCAGGCAGGCTGATCCTATGAGGATGGCTGGCTGCTCTTCCGCAGGGTCTGGTGTGCAGATTGCTGCGTTTAGGAAACAATTGTGTTTTGTCAGCCTTGCTCTCCTTTGGCGTGTTGTGATATGAACAAACTGTTCCACTTTTTTGCCTTCAGATCTCAGATTCTTCCAGACCTTTTTTGGGGTCTGTGTGCCAAAACTACCTCAAGGGATACAGTGACAATTAGGTTTTGTTTGTTCTACAAATCCTGTACACTATCCCCTTTAAATGTATTTATATTGTTTTATTTCATTTTGGAACAAGATTAGAATGGAATGTAACCCGTTGTCCCACAGCAGGCAATCTGCATTTCCATAGATACCATGAAGTTTTCCAGTTACATCTTGATACCTCCAAGGCAATCCTGCAACAGCTTTTCTAGTGAGTGCACGTCAGCAGCCAAGATGATTTGGGCACCTTTGCAGGGACTGTTTCATCCTACCCCTCTCTTCCCTCTCACATAAAATTTGATTCTCCACCACTTTTCTAGGCTAAGACAAGCAAGCCGTAGGAATACATGGAAGAGCAGATGCCTGAATGTGAAGTGTGTACCTGAAAACATGGAAAGCAATTGTTAGGTGGGACTAACCTAGCATCCTGCTGGGGGCAGGAGAAGGGAATTTGTTACACTGTGAAAGCAACTTGTGTGGGATGCAGACTGTTTATGGATCTGCAAAAAGCTTGTTGGAAAACCTTTTCTTCTCCTTGCCCTCTTCCTTCCATCCTGCCCTTCCCCAAGCACACTGACAGCCCTGTGCACACTGGGTGCTCTGGCACCCAAAGTTCATGTTTCACATATAAAAGAAGAGCTTTTGGATTTACAACACCCACAGTTTTCTCATGGTCAGAATTTGGATTGCCCCTAACAAGGAATCAAGAGCCTCCACAGAAACTGGCTTGTGACTCGTCATTTTAGCCTCCCAGTGTTTGAATTGTTCTGATTCCTGGCACCATTAAGGAATGTCTCTGTTTTTGGATATGCTGGCCAGTGCATGTGCTTTGCAAAGGCCGCTTCCTTCACGCAGCTCAGTGCTATGGCAGACTGGGAGGAGATCTCTGAAGGCTCTCCTAGATTCCAAGCACGTGGGCAGGGAGGTGGGATTTGAAAGAGAGAATTGGCAGGCTTGGTTTTTGGAGCAAAAGCCTCTCGTTTCTCCTGCCAAAGATTTTGGAGTGGGCTTTGGTCAGTAAAATTCAGATTAAACTCACTATAAAAAAGATTGTCCTGAGCCACTTGTGGACCAGCCCAGATGCAGAGCTCGGCTTCTCTGTCTCAGCCAAGTTCTTATCAGTTTATGTTCATCATTTTGGGAAACTGTCTTGTTGTTATCAAAACTCATTAGCGTTTTCATTTTGTGATACTGGACTAAGGCTGAAAATATCCTGGGCTCCATGAAAACAAATGGAAAGCAAATCAAACCTGAAACATCCACCCTCCATCTCTCTTCTTTCGGAAGCAGTGTGGTGCACCAAGGCAGAGTCACTCAGGTGCCTCTCAGCTGGGCTACTTTAGCATTTTGCTTTCCTGATCTGGACCTACTCTTTGTGTGCAAGAGTGAGCCTTGGGTGGAGGACATGACTGCAAGAGTGTGTAGCTACCTTGTAGAGCACAGGCTGCAACTTGGGAGAGCTCCATTTTGGGAAGAGAGGAGGTTACACTGGTACTGATGGGCAGACCCAGGGCCCGAGTCTCCCCTAGTGAAGAGAGAGGAGTCCAGGCAGGAGTGTCATGTCCCATACTATGTTCTTTCCTGGGAAAGCAGCAAACTGAAGCACAATGGATATTTTAGATCTGTCTTTGAGGTGCAAACTGATGGCTGGGAGGGGAAGTGATGTGAAGGATTGCCAGTGTTATAAATTTGAGAAGGTCTGCCCCTCAGAACAGCTCTGCCCGAGGCTTTTGCTTGCTGCTCTTACAGCCGATGTGTGTGCATCTGTGAGGCTGTGCTGTTTGCAGGAAATAACAGAAGAGGATGTCCTACACAGTGAGTGCAGGCAGGGAAGAATCCCAGCTCTCACAGACATGTAGTCTTTAAGACATTTGAAAGCAATGATATTTCATAAAGGAGAAACTTGGAGTAAGTGCTAAGCAGTTATTGTTTCTGGTCTTATAGATGACCCAGGAATGTGATGTTTTTACTGGCACTCAGTGAGACAGCTCTTGGCTGGGAGCTGTCCAAGGCTTCTGGCATGGCTTCGGCATTCCTGCAGATTTGACACAATGATTTTAACCAAAATCCCACATGCTTGATATAATCACTGAGTGCCTTTAGAAAGGATTTTATACCTAATATGGACAAAAAAGGGCTCTGCTTTTTCAGAGATGTGACGTGTAGTGAGCAGGTTTGGATCCAGAAATAGACTCATCTGTATTCACTTAGCTTTGGTATTCTTTTTGTGGTCTTTATTATAGCAGGCAGGCACCTGCTGACTGTCCAAGTCTAGAGTGCAATATTCAGGTTTAAAAAGCACAGCTACCCCTCAGTTTCTCTTGATTGTCATCTCTGTGGGATGTGAATTTCAATCACTCCACGGGGCAGTTGATCCCTGCACCAGTAGAGTCTGATGAAGAGACAAAGATAAGTGGAATAGACAGGGTAGCAGAGTCCATTATGCTGAGGAAGTACCATTTGCTTTTTCAGGACAAATCTTATAGCGGATGGTTATAGAGGATGGTCTTTACAATTCCTTCTTGGGAGGGGTAAGAGGATGTGTATCATTGATTCATACTTGCCACTGTTTAAGTTATGTGAGTTTCATGTTTATCATGAGTTGGTCTGAGGAAGTTAATGATCTACTCACGCAGCCTGCCTTTGTTTAGGTTGTGAGCTCCTTTTCTGTAGGTTGAGCTGTCTTTGAACACCATGGAGTGAGGGAGTGGGGAACTGAAGCCATCATGGCCTCCCCTAGCATTGCAGTTCTCCTCTTGCAGCACACGGCCCCAGGGTGGCCCCACTCCTCGTGCTGCAGCAGGAGCAGGGGACAGAGATAGCAGAGGCATGAGTTACAGCCCTGGTTCCATGTGCTTTTATGGCTGCAAGCTGGAGCGCTGTTGGGATACGGCTCCAACACGCTGTGATTTCCAAAGAGGATAAGCTCTATTTGCGCTTTTCGGTTTCCTGTCTTATGGAAGAAATATGATGCTTTTCCAAGAGCAGCTATTTGTTGAAGAAGCAGATAGTGAGAGATGTCACATGATGGCCAACTGTGTGGTCAGAGCAAGAAGTGTATTTCCCCATGGCTCCACATTAATATGTAATTCCCATCTCCTCTTTGCTGTTATCAGCCGAATGGAAAAGGCCCACGCTTACCTGAAGTTTACTGTGTCATCAGCCGCCTGGGGTGCTTTGACTTATTTTCCAAGGTAAGGAGATATTTTTTAATATTGCTTTTTAATCTGATTGTTTACTGAGACACATCTGCAGTGATGAACCAGACTGGAAGAATTCCTTCCTTTAATGGGAGATAACTTTTTTACAGTTGCTGTTTTGGATATTCCATCCCTATTATTTGGTGCATCAAAGAATGTCTTATTACTTCTGTGACTGAGGCAGAAATTGATTCAGAAAACATCTGGGTGTCTGTATGATCTGGCTGACTGAAGTTTTTTCCATTGTTTTCTACAGCCGTTCTGTGCTGAGCTGTAATTCTTGGCATCCATAGTTTGGATGATGGGCCAGTACCACTTTTACTCCAATACCCTGTGGAATGATGAGGTTGAGAAAAAAGATTATTTGATATGTGAATTCTATACACTTAACACTAGAGACACCTTCTTTTTTTCCACCTTAGGAGTCGAGGATAAAGCAGAGATGATCTTTTAATTGGCCCAATTTTAATTGATTACGTTTTAATTTCCTAGAGGTTTCCACTTCAGATATGGGAAATCTCACGGAGCTTTCACAGATTTTACTTGTTAATTTTCATAGGAATAAAGTGGAAAGAACATGTAAATCATTGATGTTAATAAAAATCATAGCATTTATATTGTTCATATGGTCTAATATTCATACAGAATGTTATCTATAAAGCAGGTTTCAAGCTTTTCTAGATAAAACTTTGTTTAACACAAGCCTTGTGTGAAGGACAACAGTTGGGGTTGCAGTAGTTAATTCAGAAGCAATAATCAGAAGCAATTCTGCTTCTGATGTCTTTCATAAAGCTCCGAAGTCAAGGCTTTATAACCGTGTCTCTTAGACATAATATGTATTTAAACACAGATATGTGTTTAAATACATATTATTGAGTGAATATTTCACTGTGAGTGAAATGGAATGCATTGTTCTGGGAGGATCACCCAGCTCCCCAGGCTCGTGGTGTGGGCAGATCTCCTGAGGGTCTTTGTTTGCTATTATGTTTTTACCTAATTTTGATAGTGCGCTATTTTTCAAAGGGAGGCTTGGGAGAAGGAAAAAAAAAAGTATCTTCCTTACAAGCAAGTATCAATGCAGCTGAGGTGTAAGGTCAGAGAAGGAAGGTCACTGCACCACAATTACAAATAATCTGCCTTCCCAGTTCAGTCTGTAACATGGGAAAAAGTGTGTGATTATCCAGCCAGAGCGAACCCAAGGCTGATGGGTGAATGTAACTTCCCTGGCTCCAGCAGGGGCTGTTCCCAGGCACTGTGGCAGGCAGGCCCTGGCCACACACGCCTGGAGATCTTGCTGTGTGTAGGAAGGAAAGCTCCTGCTCAGTTCCATGCTACGCCCTGACTGGGGCTGTAACACATCTGTGCTGCTTTTCCACACCTGGGTGGTGGAGGGGCTGGGCCACAGGAGGAGCCCATCCACACTGGGGTGTGGGCACAGCAGTGCTGTCCTGCACAGGGCTGTCACCTCCTGAGGGCAGCACATGGGGCTGGATCTAGCACAGCTCCACAGCACACACTCCGAGCACTGCAGTTGGAAAGGGAACACCTGTTAAATGAAGGAGGAAGCACTTGAGCCTTAGCCTCCCTGTTGGTTTTGAAGACAGATGAGGTGTGGATGGAGACAGAGGTTCTTGAAAAGTGAGACACTCTCTTTTTCCCGCTAAAGACGAGGAACCTGGGCTGTCCTTACTTGATAAATCCAGTGAAAGAGAGGAAAAAATAATGATGGTGCATTTTGCTGAATTAGTGAAAACAAGGAATAGCTGTCTTTACAGTACACTGTGAGTGATAAAAAAAACATGGGATATGAAATCTTGAATATTATTTATCACAAAAGCAAAAATATTCCTCTGGTTTAAAATGTTTATCATCCTATATCTGATAACTTGCATTAATTTCGTCTTCCACAAAGCCTTTTATGCTCACTCACTGTTGTAATACCTATTGCTGAGACAGACTTGAGAACCACAGATATCTTAACTTCCAGCCAGCTCGTTTGGTCATGGTTTCAACAGATGTTTCTGACCATTTTATCTCTTGGGATCTCTGTTCAACTTTTATTTGGTTTAAATGCTCCTTTCATTTGCATTGTGAAGGTCCTTGGGGCAGGCGTATGACACACACATGACCCCAACTCCAGCAACAAAAAGCATCAAAGAGTGACTGCAGGAACACAACTGTGTGCTGGCAGTGTGCAGGAGCACCAAGGGACCTGGGGCACAGCCCTGCTTCATCGCTGCTTCCCACTTGGGCACCTGGTTTTGTTTGCTGAGGATGGTTGTGCTGCAAATTACATCAAGAGTGAAATTCATGTCCTCATTTATGGTTATCTGCCACTTCCGTGGACTGGAATGCCAGTTATGTACACAGGGGCAGCTTTGCTTTAGTTAGGCCTTCACTATGTCACAGGGAGGAAGGGGAAACTATGCACCAGTGAATGCCTCTGCTGGCATTTGGTGTCACCAGCTATTGTTACAGGTCACCAGCTTGTGCTTTAAGTGTCTTTCAATGTTCTGCTTCAGTGAAAATCATTTCCAAGAGAAACAAGAGAAAATGCCTGGCTCAGGCCCACTAACTCTTGTATGGCCTCATGCTCTGGAGTGGTGGTTAAAAGATCACCATGGCAGGTCAAACCACTAACTGCTTTGGACCTTGCTTTCTGTCTTCTTTAGGTTTATCATCTATGTGCTCTATCTAATGTGGGAAAACTTAGCTGTGATCTAATTTATGTTGCCCCATGTGACCAAAGAGAGAAGAAAATAAGAGTCTCCTCTATTTGTAAGAAGTTCCATCTGCTTATTTCAGGACTAGATTGCCTGCTCTGCATCATGTCCAAGATAAAATGACCTTAATGCAGGCACCAGTGTGAACAGCTGGGCATGTTTCAGGGTCTGCTCATGGTGTCCAGCTCAGCACAGACTCTGACCTGACAGCCACTGCTGGGACCCTTTCAGGAGCTCTGTCCTGCTATTGTGGTGGCAGCATTGCTTTCTTTGCTACTCTTGCTTTTTCCTGCCCTCTGATTTGAAATGGAAGGAATGCCCATGCAGAAGAATATTTTTCCTTGACACAGATTTCAAGATGTACCACTGAGACGTGATGCTGACCTGGGCTGTTATTATGGGATTTGTCTTCATCTTTCTCTCCTTCAGCTTACCCTGCTGTTCAGGAATAATCCCAACAATATATAGATCCCTTTAAGTCATGTTGAGTCTTCTTCCTCTTTTCCAGATGTGTTAATTCTTCCTTGCCTCTGTGCTAATTACATTCACAAACAGGCTTCATTTTGTAACCGGAAAACATGGATTGATGGTAGTGAAGAAATACATGGCAGAGGAGAAGTTAACTTAGATCTGCCATGTATTTAAGCACATGTGGGTCAAAGGATGCTTCAAAAGTCTGTGTGATGCTCACATGTTCTGTCTCTCCCTCACTTATGTCTTACTAATGGACCAGATCCTGGATGAGGTTGAAAGGAGAAGGGGAATATCTGCTGCCCTGGTTTATCCATTTATGAGAAGTCTGATGGAATCTCCTTTTCCTGCACCTGGAAAGACAATCAAAGTCAAGACCTTCCTGCCTGGAGCTGGAAATGAGGTAAAAAGCAACTGCAAACATTAAAAGTTAAAGCCCTTTACCACTCCATTACCAAAACAGCGAAAGAGAAACAGGAGGAGGCAAACAGATCGTGCAGGGATGTGGGGTGGCACACCCTCAAAATGAGCAGAGCAGGAGCTGCACCACTGTGGATATGCTAATGCTAGTTCCCATTGATGATTATAAGCCAATTTATGGTTATGCATTTATTATTTTATGTTTATTAATAAGTTGTGTGTAAGAAAAACAGCCAACACAAATGTCCCGGTGTGCCTGGCCTACTGCAGTTCAGAGACTGCAGCACTGCTGGGCTTTATCACAGTGATAACAAGCGTGAGTTTCCCATGCTGTCTGTACCTGAGCACTTCAGCAGCTGCTTGTTGTTTCAAACCTCATTACTGCTGGTCCTGGCACTGGCAGGAGTGACCAGCAGCATTCAAATGGCTCTCTTTGGCAGTAAATACCTTTAAACTGGACCTCAAAGAAAAGCATGACATGTAAAACTTCTGTGTGTGTGTGCTCACATGTAAAAGATGTAATTTCTTTTTATTCCTGACTCAAGTAGCTAGAAGCCTAGCATTAGCCATGTGCCTTACTGGAAAATGGCAGTATTGATTAGAAGGCTTTTGCAGCTTGGGGCTGGCCAGCCATTCACCATGCCAAATTCTGTTCTCTGCATGCCCCTATGTAACAATACAGTAGCTCCACTCGGATGGGCAGAGGATATAGAGGGGATACATCCCTGAAGATAGGAATAGAATTTGTCACAGTTTGTGAAAGCAGGAAAAACCCCTCCCCTTTAGGGTTATTTGGCACTCCTTAGGGTTAGTTTTACAGTGCTTTTGTTATTTTTGCTTTGAATCATGTTTTCTCTAAATGTAATGCCACTGACTTCAGTGGAGTGGGCCTGCAATGTATGGAGTGAGCCGGCATGAAATGTAAAATGTTCTTTGTATAGGTGACTTGCAAGGCATTTTAAAGTCACCTGCATTTTATTCTGGAGAAACAGCGTCTGAAAGGGTGACTGGCATAACACGGGAAAGATCTGACAATGCTTTTTCAGTGTGAATGTATCTGGGAGCCATGGATCTGCAACTTCTCTATCCTCTGCTCAAGCTTCTGAACTCTCCCAGAGAAAAACATTGAGATAATTCCAACAAACAAACAACTCTCTGCTGGCTGAGCTTTGCTCTCTCTTGTGCTAGTACAAACTCGTTATTTAAATGGAATGCACTGGCTTAATTAGGAACAGAATCTTGTCCTTCCATTGTGGCTCCTCTTGCCTAAACAAAGATGATGATTAATTGGGAAGCAGACAGTGTATTTCTTTGTGATGAGCAGACTGAGGCAGCAGGCTTTGCCAGGCAGCAGAAAACATCCCTGGTATTTGTAAAAGCTGCCGTAACTTGCATTGCATCCTACCCTGAAGCAAGATTTTCGTGTTGGAAGGTTTGCAGTAGAATCAGCTCCTCATGATTTGGCACACACACTTGATTTGAGCTTGCAATCTCAGTGCAAAGGAATAGACGTGGGCACCTTTGTTAATTGTGAGGAAGAGTTAGGCAGCCTTTCCAAGGAGCCATTCCTGGTACAGTCACTCCACAATTTGTTTCTTACAGCTGAGTGATGGGTGTCTGTACATCATAATGTTCCTGTATTTCAGGCTTAAAAAAATCAAGTCTATGCACAGATACTGTTCTAAGAGTGGCTTTTTTATAGTTGAGCGTTACTGATCACAAACAATATAAAAACTAAACTGATATGAACTTATTTTGTTTACAGTATCCTGTGATCTTGAGCATATCCTTAAAACGGTGTTTGTGAGGAATTTTGTGAGGGCTACTCCAGATTAAATCTGATCCAGTACACTTGTGAAATGTGGTGTCGTGCATGAAAACATAAGAGTAGTCTAACACAATAAAGTGACGGTGATTTTTGGACATATGGAAAGAAGATGATGTAAACATGTTCCTGTTAATATGGATTCAGAGATTTCAACACAGCTTCAAGTTGGCCAACTTTTTCCCTTTCCCTTCTGTTTCCTCAAATTCCTCAATAGTCCATCATTTGCTGTCTTGTGCTTCATATTTTCCTCCTTCTGTTACTCTCTTCTTCATGTTATTTTTTCCCTCTTCTTTTTTCTGTCCTCTGCCTTCAAGTTCCACATCTGAACATGTGAATTGCAGAGTAAAAGGAAGATATAATAAAGGAATCAAGGAAAAGGCATTTGAGAAAAGGAAGGAGAGGGCCTGAGGTCATGGATGAAGTATGAAAATTAGACTGTAAAGGGATGTCACAACTCACCATCTAAGACCTTGTCCTGACTCCCCAGTTAAGTATATATAAATATATATATGTACGTATCTTTATATGAAAAAGAAAGGTTTTAAACATTATCTAGTGAATTACACATCACAGAGGAGTGGAAATGAAGTAAATTTGGTTTAAAGTCTCCCTGGCCTTCAAGTTGAGTCCCAGGTGCCTATCTAGATGTTAATACGAATTGTTAGCCAAGCTTAGAACCCAATTTACCTTGTCTTTATGGCTATTTTAACCCTGTAAGCTTCCAGCTCCAGTGTTTGATTGTTACTCGCTTCACACTCTTGACTCAGCCAAGCTTTGCATCTTTGACAGAATGTTTGGAAGGGAGAATTATGCTTCCCTTGGAGATGACAGCAGACAGCGCACACAGCTGTACTCTGGGAAGAATGGCCTGACAGGAATTGTGCAATACACCGTTTCTCGGGAGTGCTGCGCCTGCAGCCTCGGTTTGCACAGGGGGCTGGGGTTCAGTCTGCGTCCCCTGGCCAGGCAAGCACGGGGCAGTGCTGGGAGCCTGGGCTGGGGTCCCGGGCACCCGGGCGCTGCCGGCCCTGCCCGGCGATGCTGACTGCTGTGTGTTGGGTGTGCCCAGGTGATCGAGCTGCGGAGGCCCATGGACTCCCGCCTGGAACACGTGGACTTTGAGTGCCTGTTCAAGTGCCTCAGCGTGCGGCAGATCATCCGCATCTTCGCCTCCCTCCTGCTGGAGCGCCGCGTCATCTTCGTAGCAGACAAGCTCAGGTAAGTGCTGGAGGCACCTGAAGCGCACGCGCAGGACGGTGCCATCTCTCGGTACAAAAGGCTTTATGAAACATACAGAACGGTTTTCAGGTGGGAGGATCCTCTCACTGGAGGATTTAAATGTCTTTTTACATCCATGGCTGTTCTGTCTTACTTTTCCATCTGTTAAGTGGCAACACCAATTGTCACCTTCTTCAGAGTCAGCAAATGTTTGCACAGCATTTTGAAGCAATGTAGTCCCAGGAAGGTTTCTTTTCAGGTTGTGGACACAGTACTCGTAAAGAGTAGCAGAAGTTGTCACTGAGGTGCTTCACCTTGAGCTCATGCAGTGCTGAGAGCTCCCCTGGTTTGCTCCGTGCAGTACTGAGAGTTTATGTTGGTGCTGTGTTTCAATTCCTGCCCTACCAAACCCGTCCAGTGGGAGTGTTAAAATGCTATCACAGTCCTTCCCAACTATTTAGGATATTTTTCCTGGTGTTCACGTGACCTGAAAACATTTCCTTTTGGAAGCTCCATTTTGGGCTCCTTGCTACAACCTTTCAACACACCTTTTGCTTCCCTGCCCTTTGATTATGATCTCCCCTCTTTGGTTCCTCTGAAGCATGAGCTCACATCAGGGTGTAAGGAGTGAGGGTGACAGGCCACAACTCCACATGGCCTTTCCCAAGGAAATGGGAGCTCTGTGTAAGCTGCACCCCTGCCCCACAGCAAAGAAACATCCTATTTTTTAGATGCTTCTGTAATTCATACAGAAAAGTGTTGGCAATGTAAAGAAGACGTTCTTTGCTGTGGCATGATAAATAATAAAAAATGGCAAATAAAAATAAACCCTGTAATTTATTAGACTCAGGAACATCCAACATCTTTTAAAAGGACACCAGAGACTGTATGGGAGGTTAAAAACACAGATGGATCTACCCAAACAAACTCTGTTAAATGCTTTATCAGTCCCGACCTCCTCTGAATGACCGCCAGAAATAATAGCTGCACTTAGTGGCCGCCAGTGTATATAATAGCAAAAATACTTTGCATAGTAAAAGCTTTACAACCTTTAGCGGAGAATTTCTTAAAGCTGCAGACCCTTCTCAGGTTATAAAGTTACTTCCTCAGCAGTCTTTTTTATGTCTAGAACAACAGGAACATTTGATTTCATCCCTTCTCTTGTCAGTAACCCTTGGTTTGAATGACCATTTGGGATGACTTAATTTCACATAAACCCATGATGAGA
Organism: Machaerirhynchus nigripectus; assembly: GCA_013397975.1. Lineage (NCBI taxonomy): Eukaryota > Metazoa > Chordata > Aves > Passeriformes > Dicruridae > Machaerirhynchus > Machaerirhynchus nigripectus. The sequence continues at coordinate 1,069,702 of VZRQ01003305.1, forward strand.
ATTGTGTAACTAGTCCAGGGTTTCTGCAGTACTTTAGTAGATACATGAATCACACCAGGAATATTGGGGCAGGTAGCTTTAGAAAATCCTGTTGGTGCATTCCTTCTGGCTTTTCCTACTTACCTCATTCTGTCTGTTTCTGTTTTACCATTCTTTCAGCACCCACAGGTCTGACTTTAATTCAGACTGAGACAGCTCTGCATTCCTTCCAATGGCACAGTGATTTGAGTGGAAACTCACAGAAATGGTACAGCAAAAGTGAGGGCTCTGCTGTGCTGCTGCCAACCGCTGCTCTGGAGTTCCCAGTTGCTCCTCTGTAGTGTTCTGTGGACCATGGACACTGTCCTGCAGGAGTGGCTTGCTGTGGGAGAGATCCTCAGCCAGGAGGGATGAGACAGACAGCAGCCATTCCCTGGAGAATTTCCCTGGGACAGCTGGCCTAGCCAAGGTCATATAATGCTCTGGGCACTGTGCAGAGAAAATCAACAATTAAACCTACTTTGGCAGGCTCAAGGTAGCTTGGCATGGAAAACAGTCATGTTGCTGATACTGAGGGCTTGTGGTAAGCCAGGACTTCATCAGGCAGCCAGGGTTTTACACACATTGCAGCCCTGGCTGGAAGTTCAGGCTTGCCTGTGCAATTAGCTTTCTCTTGATAGCTGCCTAGTCCCACAGGCCTTGGAGCAGGGAGTAATAGAGTCCTGCTTACAGGCAGCGTGCTGCTCACCCTTTTGGCACACAGAAATAGGGCACCAGGACCAACAGGAACCAGAAATCATAAAGATCCCTTTTGGTAAGCACATATCCCTACGTTGTGCTCTCCTGCAGAAACTGTTCTCCAGTGAACTGTTATTTCTGTGTGAGAGGAGGCCATGGGATAGGGGCCATTACACAGGAGAAAAGAGAGGATTCAGGTGGATCTGAGAGCTTGGGAGGTTTTGTGGTTGCTCCTGTAAGAAGGGACAGAACTTTTCTTACAAAAAAGGCTTATGTTCATATGCTTTACTATATTCACAAGTAGTCTTTACTGTATGTATATTCTTTGTTTCATTTGATAAGATAATGACAGAATCTGATGTGGTAGATAAGGTTCTGGATTCAGACTTGTGAATCCCGAGCTCTCCTTCTGAACCCTCTGACCTGCTGAGTGTCACATGCTGGAAACATAGCACCTCTTTCTTATCTTTTGTCCGGTCTATCTGAGGTCCCAAACTCTCTGGGGTGGAGGCTGCCTCTTGCTCTGTGTGTGCAGCAGCTCTGCTTTATTTAGTGTGGTCCCTCTCAGCGTGGGGATCTAGGAGGTACTGTAAACCAGAAGCTAATAATGAGTCCTTTGACAAGGGCCTGGAGAAAGTGACAGTGGATTTAAATTCAATACTTACTGAGATTTTCATGGTTTAAATAGGGATGAAGTTTAAAATGAAACACTCTGGCTTTGAGCTAGTAACTGTCTTCTTGGAACCTTAGCCTTCTCTGACATGAGTTTTGTTTATGGGCATCCTGGCTGAAATGGGAGTTTACCAGTCATGTGGAAAAAAAAAAAAAAAAGAAGTGAAATATCTTACAGGTCCACTCTGTGCCCAAAGAACGAGAGCAGGAAATTAAAATGATTTTACAAGAGTTTGATTTCTGTATGTACCCAAAAACTAGCTTAGAAATAAATTACATTGTGGTTTAGGCTTCAAACAATAAGATGCAAAGGGCTTTTGTGGCTGCCTGTTTAACGGGTCTCCCAGCAATAAATGATTTCACACATTATCCAGGTTTGGGAAAGTCATGCCTAGTGAAGTGAGATTCATTCAATAAGTTGTTATTTATGGTTCTTATAGTGCCCAGAATGTGCCAAAATTTAATGTCCTTGGTCTTTGCAGGAAGAGGTTGTTGTTTGTCAACACAGAGAGTGATGCTCCCAAAGCAGTGAGGAGACAACAGTGAAGTTCTGAATGACAGCACTGTGAGGTTGCCCTGGTTAGATATGTGCAGTCAGGTTTGAGTATTTTCCCCTCCAATAAGCTGATTATGTATTTTTTCTGCTTGAAATTGGGTGAATAAATTTATGCAGCTCTTTGCTCACCTTCAAAAATGAATGTGAATCTGCCAGCGATCTTTCAGAATTTTGCTTTCCGTGAACAGTCAGGACAACAGGGAAACAAAAATAACGATAAAGAAACTTGGAATAATAATAATACCACAACTCTAAAAGAGGTAACTCAAGGCTCCAATTCCTTAAAAATCTGCTGAAAGCACAGCTGAAGTGGTATGTCCCATCCCAGTTCTAATCCCTGTCCCACTGGGAGCCCCTGTTTATGTTTCCAGCATTCTGCCTGGTCACCCCAACTCTGCAGCAGTCCCGTGCCTGCCAGCTGCAAAGGGGGAGCCGCTCTCCTGCCATCCTCTGGGGTTTGAAAGGCAGCAGATGCAAAACCAGTGGATCCTGGGGCTCAGGAATATTGATGTTGCTGCAGGCACAAAGGTAGCAACAGAAAATAAATAGAAAGCAAACAATGGAAGAAAAATATTTCTCTGCTTGTTTTAGTTTTATGCTGGGGAAACAAATTTGTGGACGTGTTTGCTGAGGAGGTGATGTATCCATGCGTGTGAGAACAGTCTCTTTGCCTTTTCCCCTGAATGTTTGGAGAAGGGGAAAGAAAGGCCCTGGACATAGCAATGTCCTTTTGTTATACCCCCATTTTTTAGAAATAAAAAATACTCCTGCTGTAATCCACTATATTGTGAAGGACTCTGAAAATACCTTTCTTACATTTCACATATGGGTCCAGTCCAGTGCCAGCCACAGTCAGTGGGAGTGTTTGGATGAGGCTTGTTTTTTGCTATGGATCCAAATCCTCCAATATTCCTCTCAGTGGTCTTTCGAAAATATTTGGGGCTGTGCAAGGCTTCTATAGAGCCCCTGCTCTTGTAAAAGACAAAGCAACTTTTCATTGTTGTGAATTCTGGTTTTATATGAGATATTTCAGCTACTTCTCAGTGAAGCAGGAGCATGGGCCTCAGGGAAAAAACCCTAACCCTACCCCTCCCTACAGTATTTTGAACTGCAGGAGGAATCTGTCTTCCAGCAACTGTAGAAAGTCCAGGCGGATCCCAGACCTGACCAAAGGTTATGGGCTGGAGACAGAAACACTGACTAATACAGGACAAAGCATAAATATGTAAATAGTGGGGAAGTCATCCCGCAGGCACGTCTCTGTTAACTCTGGAGCAAAAGGGGAGCAGAGTGTTCTTGCATTCAAGGGCAAAGGCTTTCAGAACAAACAGCAGCATTTCCCTATTCTCACGCACTGACACAGCTTAGGGCTGTCTGTGCTATGCCCAGCATGTTCAGGGAGTGGTGATGCTTCTCCTCATGTTTGAATCTGTTGTTTTGGGGCCACGCTAGAAACTGGCAGCAAGAGTTGCGAGGTAGCCTGGTCCCCATTTCTCAGTGCCTCCCTAAAAACATCCTTTAATCTAGCAGCCAAAATCATAGCATGATCTGGTAGCTGAATTTAAAATATGCAAATTTAAGTAAGAGATAAGTGGCAATGTTTTAGTAGTAAATCATTGCTCCTCAGTCCAGTGGCAAGGTCAAGTGGAAAAGCAAGAGTGGCTAAACTCTGGGGCAGATCACTAAAGTGCAAGCTCATTCCCTATTTCCTCAGTGTTCCTTTTTTATTAACAAAAGTTGGATTTAATTCTTACAAATGAATAGTGGCCATGACAGGTCTGAACAGCTTCACCTGCTGCCTGGGAATGCTCCTTTCCAGTAGCTGTCATCTTGTAGCACTAGAAAAGTCTGCCAAGCTGCAGTTTAAAAGGTAAAAACAAGTGTATTAGCACAGAGAGAAGTGTGCTTGGTAAACAGACATGAGCTTTGGCCAGCAATAAAGATTTTCTTTACTCTCCCCTGTCACAAAAACCTCCACAAAAAGAAGGGTGAGGGAAATTTGACAACAAATACATGCCAGAAACCAGCTTGTGAGGGAGAATTTACTGCTGCCATTCTCTCACTGGTTGGTACCATTTCTGAGCACAAGCTACAGGGTCTTGGTGGTTTTTTAATTATCAACTGTTAATTGAAGGAGATGTTTGGAGATACAAACTACTGTGCCTGTGGAATGTGTAATAGCTCACAGATCTTCTGTCTAAACCTGGGAGAGGTATGGATGGCTGACATGTCTTCTGGTCTATTTTTATCCAGAGAACTGGAAGTGCTTTCTTAATACTGTCAGGATTATTGTGCTTGTCTGGTCTGATATGCTGAAGATAAGCTAGAGAATTTCTTTCACTAATTTCTGCAGTGGAAGGAATGAGCCCTTCTATAATTATCCAATGTGCAATCATGCCTAGTAGACAGAACTTGCTCTACAGCAAAAACATCCATTTCTCATGTACGTAACCAGAGAGTTTCTGTTTCCTCCAGTGAGAGCCAGATCAGCCCCTGTTGAGGGGGCTAGCAGAGCTGTCTCCCAAGATTCTTGAGAGAAATTTTGCAGTTTACTCCCTCTTCTCGAGAGGTATTTTGTACCACTTGGATTACTTTCTCCAGCACTTACATTGTGTGATGGCTGATGCCAACAGAGCAGCTGTACATGGGCAGTAGGAAAATGTGTGTCAGGCAAAAGAGAGAGCCCAAGAAACAAAATGAACATTTGAAGTCTCTGGCTTGTTTAATATTCCACAGTCCCAGAGAAAACAACCTAATAGTGACATTTTTAATGTGCAGTAAACTCCAATGGCATTTTTAATATGCCATGTCCCAAGAAGGGTAGAGCTTGTATAATTTTCCTTTTCTTCCTTCCCTCCTCCCCTACTTTCCAGTGGTATTTATTTATGTCACTCCGGGCTTTGGCCAATGCTCTACAGTGAGAAAACATCATTTTCCCACTTACAATTTGTGCAAAAATATTCTCTCTCCCTTCCCCATGAAAGGAAATGGGACAAGAAGACAACCATGTGTCTTGGTAATTCCCTTCTAGATTGCTTATTGGCACAATATGGCGGTAAATTGCAACATCTTCCCAACTTGACTTCTTGCTCCTTGCAAGAGGATTTAGATTCCCTCTGTTCAGCTTTTAAATGAGAAGGATTAGGGATTGTTCTTCTCCTCATTGGTTACTACCTAGAAAAATACTTCATCCTGCTCTACAGCTGTCCTGCTGTTAACAGTGGAGCGATGGCCTGGGAATCTGAAACCCCCAGTATGAGCAAGGACTGGTGGGAGCACAGGTTCCAGTATGGAAAGAACAAGGAGTTAACTCTCCTCTGGAGCACCTGAGCCAGACCACTTTTGTTATAGATTCGTGCTAACAAATTGTCCTGCAGGAAAGGGATTGGATAACTCTTTGGATACAAAGGATAACTTTACACTTGGAAATGTTGGGTTTGTTTTTTCTTGCAACCACCTGACAAAGCTTGGGCAGGTAGCTGATGTGTCAGAGCAATGACTTTTTCCCTAAATCCCATTTTCTTGAAAGGGCAAGTCCTTATTCTGTAGGGCACTTTGCATGTGTCTTTCTCCAGGGGCTTTCATGTGCCTCACTTACACACAAGTAATACAGGAGCAAAAAATACTGTCTTTGTTAACACCACATTCCCCTTTAATCAACTGTTCTCTGCTTCTTTTAAATTAAGTACTTCAAAGCTACTCTCTGAGACAGAGAGCTCTCCTGACAGTGTGTTCTCTGCTCTGCAGCTCTCAGCTCCATGGGATGCAGCCTTGATCTTTGCGTGAGCCAGGGTTGTGCTCCGCAGGTTATCTGTGGGACCTCACACTGTCTGTCACCTGGGTGTTCCCAAAAGGTGGGGGCTGGGTTCTGAAAATGCAGCTCTTACTGAAGTAAAATGTGGCAAGTTATGGTAACTCTTGGAGATTTTTGCAAAATCTGGATGAAAACCAAAAAGAAAGCCTCCTGTATAGTCAGAATGAACCTGCACTTACTTCTTTTTTGATAGCGTCTCCTAATGAGGAGATTATATATTATTATATATTATTAATAAGGTTTAATTATCAGACATTGAAAATCTGAATTACTTTATGCGACTGAAAATTCCCTTGGCTTTACAGTAGGAGTCTCTGAGGGCACATGATCTTTCATGGTGTCCATCTCTGTTTAGCTGTGGGAATGTGTTCAGTCAGTGTCAATGATGGATCCATGCCGGTAGGGTAAAACAGCACAAACCAGGGGAGGATGTTGCACACTTAAGCAGGAGGGGATGTGGCCAGAGAAGAGTTTATCGATGAGGATGTTGCCCACTCAGTTTTCTGTCAAGTATGAGAAGGCAGGACCAGAAAAGGAACACAGATGATGATGCAAAATGTTGGGCAAGTCAGCTCCATGAACTGTGCTCGCTGATGCTGCAGCGAGGTAAACCATGGCTCTGTGAATCAGTCAGGGAAAACAATTCCAGAAACAGGGTTGTAACCTTTGCTTCATCGTAAAAAATCTCCTACCAGGAATCATCAGCAGCACAAAGGAATTGTTGCCTGTGCTCTCCGTAACTCACCTTCAGTAGTCACTGGAGCGTGTCCCATAATTAAGTGCGTCACTGGTGCCCCACTGATAAGGAACTGCAGCACTGCTTTTGCCAGACAGGTGAGGACATACTGGGGTTCCTTTGTGAGAGCTTTACAAGCTTGGCTGTTCTCCTGCTGCCCTGTAGAAAGCACCAGATAAAACCTGAAGTGTGACTTGTTTCTTGTAAAAGAAGGCTTGGGTTTGGGCTCAGCTCATTTTCATGGGGCAAAGCTGCCATTTGAGTGGTGTGAGGGTTAAGCAGCTACACTCTTGGAGCTGTAAGCATAGTTAAAAGATTCTGCAAAGGACAATAACTGATAACTGGGCTGATGTGATGTGGAAAATATGCATTTCCTCCTCAGTCGAAGTGCCCCCCTCTCCCTGCCAGTGTTATCACTTGTTTGCATTCCATGAGATATCACAAAGGTCACTTGCAGCAAATGTGTCAGCATTCAAATTAGGGGAGCCACTGTGGTTGGACTCTGCCCTGCACCCCTGGAAAAGCAGAGCTCGGTTCTCACTTCTGCAGCAGGCTGCTGCTCGCCAGGTGGGGGGAGCCTGGCTGGGGAGGAGTGGATGGGCCTGGAGGCTGAGGGCACAGGGTGCAATGGCAGTGCTGCTGGGTTGGCACAGCCATCACCCACCCTGCGAAGTGTTCACTTGTTGAGTAATGTTCTTGCTTTGTCAAGCTCCTGTGCAGAGTGAGGGGTTTTCATCTGCTTCTGGACTGAGTTGTTACCTCACTGCTGGCAATACATTTATATGTATGTGAATATATGTCAAGTCTGGGTAATAAATGTTTCGGCCCATAACACACAGGGCAGATCTGTTGTTTGTGCTTTAGGGAGCTCTTTACTGGTGCCAGAGATTGACTGTAGCAGTATTTGTTGCAGTGTGTATGATGATGAACTGGCTGCTGAATTTGAGACAGCCCAAACGGACCTGGCTCACCATGATCCTCATGTGAATTTTATGTGTTCCCATCCACCATCACATTTACACTGGAGAATTCCTTATTTGATTCTCCAAACACTAGGAGCAGAGCCTTCCATTGGCAGGTCTCCTGTGACATCAAGAGAAAAAGTAATCTAAAATATGCACATACAGATTTGTCTGTGTTTCCTGAAAAGAAGGATATCAGGTATTGATCAGCGATACAGTATCAGCTGCATGCTTTAGACCAACTTCTAAAGACCTCAGATGGTAACTCTTAGTTCACCTCTTATTAAGTGTTTGCTGTATGAAATAAATCACAAATCAAAATATTACTCTGGCTTTTACAGCCTAAACTCATGCAATTGTCCATGTATAATGAACCCACTATTTTGGTTTTTAAACATCTCATTGATTATGCTAGAGAAATCAGATTTATTAACAGGAAATCCAGCAACTTCAGAACTCTCTTTTAAGTCACATATGCAACCACTCCATCCTAAACTTCCTGCAGACACCCAGATTTTCACAGATTCACCTGAAGGTCAGGTGAGGAGAAGTGCTTGGCAGCAGCAGCGGAGTCCTCCTCCCTGTGTACCCCTACACACAATTGGACCTCTTACAGAAGGATTCTGCCACAGGGAATTCTCAATCCAGGACATTAAAATCTAATTATTTGACTTTAAAAATAAATTATATTCTTAAAATTAAAAAATGTATTAATAATATACTAAAATGAAACTGCAGTATTTATTAGCTTCAAAAATTACAGTCTCTAGTTCCAAACCACCTTAGAAAGGCTTGAAGGAACCTCTGTAGTTTGCCCAACCCCTGAAGGGCTTCTAGAAACGTAAAAAATTATTCAAATTTCCAAAGCTTCAACATGCCTTGCTGAGAGGCTGCCTTTGCAGCAGCCTCTCCCACAGCAGTCAGGGAGCTTGTGGTTCAGAAGGTGCTATCATGTCTTCAGGGCTGGTCTGATTAAAACCCAAGTGGGAAAAAAAGGTCTTTGAGGCTTCATTTCAGCAAAGTATTTCAGCACAATGGAAGTAAATTCAGGCTGAAACCTGTGCTGAATCAAAGCCTAAAACAGTAATTTGCCTGTCCCCTCATGCTTTAATTGGTGAGGCGAGGCATGAACTGATTGTAACTCCTGCTGCTCTGTAATCATTGGAAATAATTATTTTATTGGTGTCCAGATAATTTACTGGATCAGAATTAATTTGGGTCAAACAAAAACACCATGTTCTATGATTCTATGACGTATTCAACAATAGGTTAAGCCCAAATTCCGGTGTTTGTTTTGGTCATAATCTTTTTCCTCTCAGGTACAGGTAAGTGTATTTGTTGTGGAGGAAACTTTGCAGTTTGAGAACTTTTTCCTGATAAAACTGTGGGTTTGTGTCTGTCTGCTTAGCAGCAGTGGCTGAAGTGTAGAGTACTGGTTATATTTGATTTCCATCTGTGCCACCATTTCCATCTGTGCTTTGAGCTTCCGTCACCTTCAGCTGTCCTGCAGTGTGACCTTCCCTCCTGCAGCTGCAGCCCCTCTCGGCGTCTCTGGTACTGACAGAGGAGGGGCAAAGGGCATCATGTCCTTCCATCTGCCTGTAGCAACAGGGAGGAACAAGTTTCACCTTGGGACTTAATGATTTGGCTGCATGTGTGTGACAGCTTTAGTCACGTTCATATTAAATTGTTTTCCCTGGTCTTCGCATTGTTCAGCCCAGCCAGTCACTGTCTTGTCCCTTCATTTTACAGCCTGGCCCTTTGCCCCCAGTTTCCTTTTCACCTGCTCATCAGGCTCATTTTGTCTCCCTCTCCTCCCAGTTCTGCCTCACAGATCTTAATTTTACCTCCTTGCATTTAATCCAGCCTCTTCCCTGCCCTCCTTTCCTTTTCTTCTCATCCCTTCCCTCGGGTTCCCTGCAGGAAGAAGATGATCTCTTTCTCCCAGAGGAACCTTCATTTCTCAGTGTAGCCCAGGAACACAAAGGGAGGTCCTGCTTGGTGCTAACTATTTATTCTGAAGAAATCAGCAGCTAAATAAGTCTCTTTTTAGTATGCACAAAAAATATTATTTTTAAGATGGCTTCTAACATAGCCAAATCAGAGTGAGTTTAGACATCACTGGTAGGGAGTCCTTGGCACACAGGGCACTCCCTTCTGCCAGCCTTCAAGTCCTTGCCAAAGGATGCCACCCTTTCACAAAAAAAGTGCAGCAAAGATGTTTAATATAACAAAAAACATATAATTTCATTTGGTTTTGGAAACAAACTGATCTGATGTCATCCAAGAGGGAATTGGATCAGTTGATCTCCTGAGGTTTCTTCCTACCTGAATTACTATGATTCCATATAACTTTGCTTTAAATTGGAAAACAAAATGGTTATCCAGAGGCAGACACACAAGCTCAAAAACATCACTGAAACCAAGTTAAATTTTGAATACAGATCATGTGAAAATAGTGCCTTCCAAATGCAAGCAATCCTACAAATAGGGAGGTGTCCCAGAGCCATCAGGAATTGCAGGCCTTATGGGGTAGTTCTTCTTATTCAAAAAACTGCAAAAACATGCAATTTCTTTGATTTGAGTCAAAAGACAGGAATTGAAGATTTTTTTCCCCTTCTAAACATCCTAGAAGTGGTAAACAGAGAAACAGCAATAATTTTGTATAGGAAGAAACACTGTCATGTCTGATAGTTTTATACTGGCTAGAAAACTGGAGACATCCTGCACCATAATAGCAAATGAACTCTTGAATTCTTATTTTATTCCTCTCTGCCCTTTTTGGTGAATAGTTGGTGCTATCCGAATAACGAAAAATGTATTCTCGCAGCACAGAACCCCAGGAATGAAGGACAAACCACTGATGTGGAGGCTCAGGGGGCCTCAGGAGAAGAGCACTTGGGGATCAGGGGAGTCCTGGAGCTGAGCACTCCCACTGCAGAGCAGGCAAAAAGCAGTAACAGGGCCCCATTGTCAGCCAGCTCTTCCGACAGGCCAGGGATCTTCAAGGGCTCGCTTCAAACGCTGACCTGCAGGAATGCTGCAGGAACTCCCTACAGACAGCTGGAGTTTGGAGACTGTCACTTCTGATACTTAGAAGTTTTCATTTATATCTTGTCCCTGATGCTATTACTTAGTCTTATCAACCTGATTAATAATGCTGTTCTTATTTATTCTTGTGCACCCAGAGAAACCTTTATTTTTCAGAGCCTTAGAGTGCGCTGTATCTGGCACAGCACAGCTCTGCTCCGAGTTACTGCCAGCAACAGCAAGAGCAGTGCTGCCTGCACTCCATCTCCACCCAAAGTGCATCAGTCTGCCACAGTTTTTACTTCCATTTGCCCTTTAATTGATGCTTTTCAAGTTTTCTACTTTGTCCTTTCCACCTCTGCAGCCTGTATGTGTTGGAGGGAGACGGGCTAAGTCCTTGGCCTGTAGCCTTTCCCCAGAGTCCTCTGCAAACTTTTCAGACTTTTTTTATCTTGCAGAGTTGTTACAGAACTCTGTCAGACTGGAGTTAATCCAGGATCAGGAGAGCCATGGAAGGGTGGAGGGGAGTGTCAGGGATCTGTTTTTCTACACAGTTCATCAGTGGCCCAAGGGTAGGAGCTGTCCCAGAAAAGCAGGGCCGTGGCCTGTGGTGAGGAGACATCTGGGTGTGTAATACCTGTGTGAGTCAAGGGATTACACCTGGGAAGGACAGAGCCTCCAGACTCCAACCTCAAGTGGGAGGAAGCTCTCCCAAGCAGACAAGGGATGTGTGTCAGGGAGGTAACTCAGTCTCAAGGTGGTTGTGGCTGGAGCATGAATGTGTCAACAGGGCAGATGAAAGACTTCAGCAAATGTGGACAGAGCAGCATCATTTAATCAGCAGGGAGAAATGAGGAACATAAAAAGGTTGTGGAAAAGTAAACAGTGGAAACACTTCTTCATGAATTTACATTTTCGCCTACATTTCTCAATGTGAGGAAGCAGGGAGCCCCGATTTGGAGAGCTGGTCCCAGTCCAGGGCATGGTCCAGAGCACTGGCACAGCACAGAGCTGGCACCAGCCCTGGGTGACAGAGCTGCCATGTGGCTTGGCCCTGCACATAAGGGGTGGCCTCCCTCCTCTCCTGGCTGAGGAAGCTTGTCTGTCCCTGGGGAGAAGTGGAGGAAGGGAAGGGATATTCCCTCCTTCTCCTTCAATGGAAATGCAAAAATGACTGTGGAGGTGCATGTGACTAGTAAGGTGGGATCAGGGAGCCTTGTCAGCAAGTGGTTGTCTGTGCTAGAGGCTTAATCTTGAATTTGGGAAATGCTCACTGTGTGAGGCTCCCTTGGGTCTGTGAGAAATTCCAGGTGTGGAGGGGGAAGTGGGAAGGAATATGACTGTTGACTATTGTTATAAAGAAAAAGAGTTACCAAGGGTATTTGTGGAATATTTCCATTGTGAGTAGAAGGTGTAACTGAATATGACTTCAGCAGTTTGAGAGAGTTGGTGACGTGCAGTGTGCAACAAACCACAGTCCTTGAAACAAACACAGCCAGCACCAACATCCCAGCCAGGGCAGTGTCCATTCCCTGTCCAACAGCGTGTCCTTCTCAGAGTGTGCTAATTGTGCTGTCATAGATATGGATATAGCCTAAGCTGGGGGTTATTTGTTGGCTGGCCAACACAGAAATTGCTACCAGACATCCTCTCTATCTAAAGACAGAAAAGGTTCTTGTTAAGCCAGTGTAATTTGCTTTCTGATGTAGAATTAAACCGTGTTCATAAGCAGTCTCCAAAATTCAGTTGAGTCACAGCTACGTCTGAAATTCCGGTGCCTCAGCTCTTAGTCTGAGCTTGTGTCTGCCCAGCCAGCAGCACAGCAAGGAAAAGGTTTGTGTGCTATCATGAGAAAATTATTTGGGAAACAAAATAGCCCAGAGGAACATAAATCAACTTTGAGTGGGAAAGAAGCAATGTCATATTTTGGCTGTAATGTGATAAAGGATCTCTTTGAGAGAAATTTGTCATTAAGAAATGTCTCAATACACTTGTGTAATCTTGTATTACTACCTTTATGGGGAGAAGATCAAACACTGAAGGTTTTTTTTAATCTAGTGAGTAAAAGGCATAGGGAGAACCAAACCTTGGCAAATTCCAAATCATTTTTTTACAAGATGACAACCATGGAAATAAAGAAGTGTTTTCCAGTAGAACAACAGCTAGAACATTATACAGCACTCCTGCAAAACTGCACAGACCAAATGGAAAAGCCCACTCTCCAATCCAGCTCTCTGGAACTGCCCTAGAGTATTCAAAGTGAAAATATTTTGAAAATCTAACTTTGACTATTCTGTTGCTTTACTTTGTGTGCTTCACACACCTTAAAGAAAATAAACCATCTGACCGTACTGCTTAATTCTCATAAACAAAAACAGTTGGATAATGTGTGGGTTGCACATTTTGAAGGGAAAAACTGGAGCAGACTTGGTTTCCCAGAGTAGGCCTTTCTTTTTTCCTTTATTAAACATGCTCCTCATCAATAATATCCCTTTAAAAGGCTCTGAACTGTATTTTAGAGATTTAGGCTGGGGGTTCCCCTACACACATCATCTCTGAATTTTACCTTACAAAATGTGAAATTTCACTGAAGTGAAAGGTGTGTGTCCATTCTAAATATGAATCTTTCCAGCTAGGGCAGAGACACCAGCACTTTGTACAAGCAGGAGTTTGGTGACAGCTGTGGGAGTCCCACTGTCCTCTGTGGGAGCAGTGTCCAGGAGGTATGGCAGCAGGAGGTTCTGGGGGCTGAAAGCTTGGGGGGAATGTTTGATAGGGATGGGATGTCCTACAGGGAAAGATTTTCTGAGGCTGAATTTGAAAAGCTGTGTGCAGAGTCCTAAACCTCAGAGGCCAAAGTGCTGACAGGGACTGGTGTGACTGTCGTGGGGTGCTGGCAGGGCAGAGCCGGGTCCTGCTGCAGGACACCCCCACTGTGGCTGCTCCCTGTGCTCTGCTCTGCCCTGGCCCAGCCAGCTCCCGGGAAAGCTCAGGAAGAGATTCCAGTGTCCTGGGCTGGAGCCTGAAGCCTCCCCTAGCGTGGGAATAGCACACACAAGAGGATGCAGGGGCTGATTTACGTCACAGCGCTGCGTGTAAAACAACATGTTACAAAAGGGCATTTTATAGAAAGGAAAAAAATACTCACTGAAGAGCAGAAGAATGTTTGCCTTCCTGCTTTTAGCATAACATGGCTCTTTTTTTAGTTGCTCAGCTAAGATGACTGAATTTGTAGTAGGTGAAAATGCCAGGGAGTCATTGAAGTGATCTTGAGAAAGTGCTGGCAGTTTGTATCATCCATGGCTCTTCCAAAACACAGCACTGTGCGTGTTGTGGTAGATGCTTGAGACGAAAATAGGAGGCAATGGCAGCACCATTGCCTGTTTATATATAAAAACATAAATTAGAGAAATGCATCATTTTACAAGAACCTTGTGTCAGGCAACATATGTTATAAACCCATGCTGGGATTGTTAGATCTTAAAGGAAGTGTCAATTAAAACCAAACCACAGATTATTTGCAGCAAAAGACAAGTATTTGCTCTTCCCCAACTTTTTCTGTCTTTGTCCTGTAATTCTCACATTTCTCATTCAGCAAACTTCTAAGGTTAATCACTGACAGGAACAAACAGGTGAAACCTTTCCTGTGGCCTTGGAATAATCCACAACTGAAGTAAAAATGCTCATGAAGGTTTTTCTGGTGGAGGTCTGATGCCACCTAAAGTCTCCACCAAGTCTTGCAGTAGAAGAAATGAGCATCTCTCCCCAGCATTTTAAAGCAGTAACAGCTCTGCAGTTATTATTTATAGTTCTTTGTGGCTACATTAGGCACAGCAGAAGTTTGCAGTGTGAGAAAATTAGTTCAGTCATATTGGATCCAAATTTCTGTCATCTCAGCCAGCGAGAGGCAAACATTGTAGCTGCGATATGGAGAGCCTGTCTTTATTCCCCTGGTGCTAAAACTCGCTTGGTAATGATGTTCTTTAATTTTTAACATTTGGAAACCATGTGACTGCAAAAGGGAATCAGATTCAGTAGATGGAAGGACAACACATGCATGACATTTTCCATGATAATATCAAGCCTTAAAGTTTAGGAGATACCAGCTTGTACTTTGGAGTACTCTGCTGAGCAGGATCAACACCTTTATCACTCAAGTTGGTTAATAAGCCCTTTAAAATGTATTATAATAAAAATATGCTGTTGTCAAAAAAAAATACACAATATTTGAAAAACGTGTTGCTTTTACCGGCTTTCCTTTGGAATAAGTATTGATTGTTGGGGGCTTTTTAGATCTGATTTGGTAGAGTTTTTCTTGAGGATTTTTATTTCAATTTTATTTTACTTTTCATTTTCCTTTGTTCCTGCATTAGTGCTTGACTTAAGAACATTACTATTATGCATTTTTACTACTGATGTGGTCATAACAGCCAAGATCTGAAGTTGCTTTTGGATTTTAAGCACTGTTCAAAGTGGCTGCTTTTGAGAACACTGAATCTTGTCTTCTGGATAAATCATCTCCTGACTGCTACAAAACAAATGGATTCGAGTTTTTTACCTTTAGTTTGAAGTGTCCCGTGAACTACCACACTGCAGAGAGGGTAGGGATTGGAAGGGGACCAAGGCTGTCTGAAGTCAGAAGTGACAGAGATGGGCACTTGTATTTCAGCAGGCTGAGTCTCTCAGCAGGTGGAAGGTGTTCTGAAACAAGAGAAGCCTTTGCTAACCTGGTTGTTCCTCTCTCCCCAGCACCCTGTCGAGCTGCTCCCACGCCGTAGTGGCCCTGCTGTACCCCTTCTCCTGGCAGCACACCTTCATTCCTGTCCTGCCCTCATCCATGATCGACATCGTGTGCTGCCCTACCCCCTTCCTGGTGGGACTGCTCTCCAGCTCTCTGCCCAAACTCAAGGACCTGCCCGTAGAGGAGGTAGGAGCTGCCACCACAATTGTTTGCCTGGAGTAAAGCTGGCCTCTCCCAGGAGAGGGCTGCCATTGGCACATAAATCCTCATGTTTAATTTTTGATCTGCCTCTTTGTTTCTTTGCCTGATTCTCATGGGCAACTGCCTCTTGGCAAAACTGCAGCAGTAGCTTTACTCTTTTATTCTGCCCCTCTTCCATAATTCACACCTTGAAAGAGACAGGTGAATGCTTACCTGGTCACAAGTAAGTAGGGTGTAAATATGCTGATTTGTTCTGGAACAAGAGGAAGCCATCTGCTATGACACCTCTTAAGCCTAATGGAAGTTGTGCATGAAGCCACAGCCCACACAGGAAACAAAACCTTTAACAATTTTAACTTCTAAGACTTTGTTGATACTATATTGGAAATCAAATGAGAGTTGCACTTCATCAGCTCTTCCAGTAAAATACCACAAAAATATTCAAGGGCACAACTTCTCTCTTACTCCTATTAGTTTCCTGTCATTTTTTCTAAGGAATTTTCTTTTCTTGTGCTTGCTTCCAAGGCCCTGTGTGCCTCTGGACCATGTAAATCTCTGCTCCATTTTCCTTCCACTTCCCTAATACTGCTCTTCCACATCTTCCCAGCTCCATCTCTCAGCTTTGCTGCTTTGTTATCATGAATATTTCACACCCTTGCCCCTCGGAATCCCCACTGCCTCCACACTGTTTTCTTTAAACCCCTCTGAAACACTTTTCAACTGCATGGTAACAAAAATTACTAGCAAAAATTATTAGCAATAACTTGTGTAGATTTAAGAAAAAAGCCCTTTTAGCTTTTTAAATACATTAATCTAGTATGAGATATGTTGTATCTATGTTAAATTAGACTTGTAGCTCTAAAGAAAACCTTACTGTTGTTTCATAAAGCACACAACCTCTTGTTTCACAGTAGGAATTTGATTCATGCTGAGGCTTGTTCAGTAGACGATCTTTTGCTATTAAAAAGCAATGAACAAATGAATGTTTTCTTTATCTTCAGGTATATTTCACTGCAGTGTTTTCTTTTCTTTAGGCTTTGATGGTTAACCTGGGATCTGATCGATTCATCAGACAGGTAAAGTACAGCTCAGAATGCTGCCGCGCAGTCTAGCAAGCTGTTTACTCCTACAGTATGATTGGGTTTCTCTGATCAGAGAGATTTGGCAGGAATTGTGTGTGCACAGGGAAAGCAATTAGGGAAAAAAAAAGTTCTCATTTTCTGTTCCACCTGCAAATAAGAACTTCTCAGGTATGCAGAAGGGATTGAGGCTGAGACTGTCAGAAGGAATCGAGAACTGTATTCACAGTGGAAAGAAAACATCCAAAGATAGTAACATCACCTTAGCACGGAAACTCACACTGCTGGAGGTGAAAAGGACAAAAATTGCAAAGAGAGTTCCTGAGTGAGAGCACAAAGGTGGGGAATAGTTTCATGTGGTAGGAAAAGCAGGAGCCTTGTAAGGAGGGAGATGAGGGATCACCATCTCCTGACAGTCACGTGGCACTAAATAATTTCAAGAACAACAGTCTGCAGGTTGGATGAAGAAACTTTCGTGTACAATTCCTGGCTATGGCTGATGCGCAGTGGCTGCAGAGCTAAGGCTCCTGTGTCTACTTGGCTTCTGCTGAACAACCATTACATAAGATGAAGAGAGCAACAGGGGCAAGACCCAGAAAACAAGATAAACTGCAGAATAGTAAAAACAACTGTCAAGGACGAAAGGAGCTGCCTAAACCCAACTACAGCAGCTGTGTGTACACCTAGCAAGGCTTCACATGATGTGTATTTAGTTAAACACAACTATTTGGGCTCTTTGTCATGTAAAGAGCTGATTCCACATTCTGTGTTTACCTGTTCTTTGGATTATCATTCCTGACTTTATTCTTATTAAGAGTGACAAGACATTTTGTTTAGGAGTATTTGTTAGTTGCACATAGATTTTCATTATTTTATCTACGTAGCCATGACAGTAGCAGATACAAATATTTTTCATCTGAATTTTAAACCTTCTGCAAGTATTTGCTGTAGTTCCTGCAGAGATTAATGTGGCTTAAAGACTTCCTTTTTTCCTCTATCAGATGGATGATGAAGACACACTATTGCCTAGAAAACTGCAAGCTGCTCTGGAGCAGGCTCTAGAGAGAAAGAATGAACTGATAAATCAGGATTCAGATAGTGATTCAGATGATGGTAAGTTCATTTGGAAACAGGGACTTGTGTAAACAAACGTAGGTAGAATTGTGACTTTCCATGCAGGAGAAAGAAAAATGGGACTTGAGGTCTCAAATACCTTTGGTGACTTCAAAGGTTGTCTCTGAGCTCAGAGGGAATGAGACTGACGGCATCGACCCACAGTAATACCTCACCCATGACTGATTTTAATTTCTTTGTAAATGACATGGACTCCCGTGGGTCTCTCTGAACCTTTGCTCAAACAGAGCTTTGCAGTGAACTTGGCCCTAACTCAATCCAGATAATTCTCCAGGCTTAGGGGTGTGTCTGAGTTTGGAGTTGGTCTTGGCACTCGGTATTTTCAGGGAAGAGAGACAGGTATCACCAGAAAAGAGTTTTAGTGCAAGACGGGTTGAGTTGCCTCTGAAGGTTCATATTTCTCTTCAGCAGTGACAAAAAAAGCCCAGGGTGAATTGAGATGCCTGTCGTTAAAAGGTATGAAACAGGCCCCTATTCAGTTTTTGAAACTTACTTCTAGTCATATGTATTACATATGTAAAACTGTTTTAACATCTCAGAAACGATGAAAACCCAGATTCTACAACAGACCCTTTTTGATCAGTTTTTGGTACGGGCTTATTATCCTCAGGGAAACATATTTCAATGC
Source organism: Machaerirhynchus nigripectus (assembly GCA_013397975.1). Lineage (NCBI taxonomy): Eukaryota > Metazoa > Chordata > Aves > Passeriformes > Dicruridae > Machaerirhynchus > Machaerirhynchus nigripectus. Next base: position 1,087,972 of record VZRQ01003305.1, read on the forward strand.
TGAGTCACTCAGAAGTTTCTGAAGAGAACTCGCTCAAGAGTGAAAATAGGATGCATAGTTTTGATGAAACGCCCATCAAATGTTTAATTTTCTGAGCTGTTTCCGGAGGATTTGTACTTCTCGTTGACTTTTGGTCACGGAACACCAATTCTGCAGACTGACACTCGTGGTTATGGCGCTGTCACCCTCTCCATGTGCATCCAGGTGTGCAGGGAGCTGTTGCAACTCCTGCCAGTTGTTAGCACAGCTTCAGGGAACCGGGAGATGCTCAACCTGGCCCTGTAGGGATAATGCTGACAGCTCTGGTAGCAGCTGATTTTGGTGTCTTATTGCCGCCTTATTTTGCAGAATGTAACACCCTGAATGGATTAGTGTCTGAGGTTTTTATCCGATTCTTTGTGGAGACAGTTGGCCATTATTCCCTGTTCCTAACCCAGAATGAAAAAGGAGAGCGTGCCTTCCAAAGGGAGGCTTTCCGTAAATCTGTGGCCTCCAAGAGTATCCGCCGCTTCTTGGAAGTTTTCATGGAATCCCAAATGTTTGCTGGCTTCATCCAGGACAGAGAGCTGAGGAAATGCAGGGCAAAAGGTAAGGGTGGGTGTCTCCCCTGCGGTGCGGGTTTCGCTGTTCCGCTCGGGTCCTGCAGATAGCGGCAATGTCCATCCCCCTGCGCTCGCCAGGAAAGCGGAAACGCGTCCCCAAAATCCTGCCCGCTTAACCGGAAGGTCGCTGTGAGCGGAGGCTGCCGGAGGCACAGCCCGCGCCGGGGGCGGGAGTCGGGGCCGTGCGCCGGGACCGCGGGGTTCGGGCTCAGCCGGACACCGTTCACACCAGCGTCCTTGTCTCCCTCTGCCACAGGGCTCTTCGAGCAGAGGGTGGAACAGTACTTGGAAGAGCTCCCGGACACGGAACAAAGTGGAGTAAACAAATTCCTGCGAGGCCTCGGTGAGGAAAACCTTTAGAAGTATTTCTGAAATGAGTTTTCATGGTGGTGGTGGGTTTTGATTGTTTTGTTTTCGTTTTTTGTTTTTTTAATTTAAAAAAGCCTTACGCGAAGTGAAATGAGGTAGTCAAGCGGTTTCAGTATGTTAGGAAATACAAAAAGGAAAAAATGAAACCATAGTTAAGGGTGATACAAGCAGATTTAATTATGATCCTTGTTAACACTTTAATTTTCACTTGGGGATGGGGGAACCAAACCATAATCGAGGAGTGGAACAGGAAGGTGTCTGAGCAGTCGGTGCTCTGTAACTCAGCTCTCCCTGCTGGTGCTGAGTAGAAGAGTTCCCCCACAGCAATGACATGACAAGTTAGACCCATGTTTCCTTCTAATTAATTTACTTTCGGTGTCTGCTGGAGACTGACGGGGTGCTTTCCTTTAGGTAACAAGATGAAGTTCCTTCACAAGAAGAACTAGCTCCTTCCTGCTGAAACACCAACCCAAAGACTGTTAATGGCACTGCGCGAGACACCTGCGCTGTTCCAGAGTGCGGAGCGGGAGGAGAGCGGAGCGAGCTGACGGCAGCTCCGGGCGGTGACTGATGCTGCCGGACAGTTTGCCACGTGATGGCTCCTCCATGTGTTTGGGTAGTTTGTACATAATGTGCTGTAAGCTTTTGTAACTGATTTTGTAATGAGCGAGAAAACTGTGGTAAATATTTGTATATTCCTGAGAATAACAGGTGCTTGTTTTTTTCTTTAGTATGAGTTGAGTTATGCTTGGTGCAAAAACGAGTAGCTGATAATGTGCAGCTGACTGTCTCAGCAGAACCACTGACTTCAAGGGATGTTTGATGCCTGAACACTGCGGGGTGAATGAGCTTGGGTACGTGGGAGAGGTTGTACGCACGGGGCCGCTCTCGTGCGGCACAGGCGCTTGTCTGTTTGTTTCCTTCTAATTAATTTTAAAGGAGAGATAACAAAGTAATTTGTTAATAAGGTACTTGGTTCACATCGCAAAATCTCCACTTGGTTTGAACTCTGGTCAGTAAACTCCTTGTAACCCGTTGCGCGCTAAGACTGCTAAGCCTGGGGAGATCTCAGCTCTCTGACATGCAAGCTGCGGCGAGTAGGTACAGTACAGCCTTTCCTAATGTATGTATGGATCCTAATAAACTCTGTAAATAGACCTGTGTTTATATTCATTGCACACCTCTGCAGTTCCTCGTGTGGAGCAGGTACAAACCCAGCAACTTGCCTGTGATTTTTAAATGAATTTGTAATTAAAATGTAAAGTGGTTATTACGAACCTGTCTTTTGCTAGGTTTGCTATTTCACTACATGTAGTTTGGGGCTTCTTCAGTGTTTTTCACCGGGGCTAAGACAAGGCATTTTATATCCCTTTTTTAAAAATTTCATCCTAACAGAAGCATCTGTTAAAGCATTTTTTTCATGGGTTAGCAGCAAATTATTTTATCATTGTATCACAGATACTGCTCCTGAACAATGGTATTTTCAGGCTGACTCTGTGCTGTGCATGGTGCTCAAGGGTCACATTCATCCTTGACCTGGAAACAGAACTCCTGTTGAGGTTCTGTAAGTTTTCCCATAGTCTGAAGAAGAAATGCTTGAATATGTTGCAAGTCTGCCAGATAATGAAAATCAGCTAAAGCCTCTTTTACCTTTAGAGGAAACCTGCCACGCTTTGTTTTTCGGCATTGGCAGCACGATTGCTGTAGTTAGATTGACTTTGAGGCTTGCGCAATTCCTAACCTGACAGTGGTTCTGGTTTGCTATCAGCCTCATAGAGCAAATTCGAGGGGCTATTCACTAAAAAGGTGAAGTCGTTTCCTTTTTCAGTTATCTCCCTCACACTCGAGAATACACAAAAGCTTCTTAAATGTACATGAAATGTAAAATAAAAGGTGCTTTTGATTCAGGGGAAATGTCATCACAACCGGTAACTTCTATTAGTTTTACTCTGTAATACGGTCCAAGTTGCAGAATGATTCCCAGGTGTAATTCTTCAGAGTGGAAGGAATAATGTCACTTGTACGTGTGGCTTCTGGCCTTTTTATAAACAGCTGCTAGTAAATGTAGGGGGACATACTTACTCCTCTTAAGAAAAGGATGTATGAAACTCTCAGGACGTGCTGTGGAGTTACTGCAAAGGCAAGGCAAAGCCACGGAATGCTGATGGACAAGAACGTGGTGCTGTAAAACCCATCTCCTGTGCCAAAGCTGTTTTCCTCCATNATGTACATGAAATATCTGTAAAATAAAAGGGGCATTTCAGGGGAAATGTCATCACAACTGGTAACTTCCATTAGTTTTACTCTGTAATATGCTCCAAGTTGCAGAATGATTCCCGGGTGTAATTCTTCAGAGTGGAAGGNTTAAAACGTTTTATTATCTGTCAACATGTTCCTGCTTTTGTGATGTGAATCAGAGGATAGTACTGGACAAGCTGAGATCATTTCCCAAAAAGTCTGTAGGTGCCTTCTTGATCCTCACAATACAAAACAATATATAAAACAATCCTTGTGTTATCTGGAAGTCTGTGTTTGGAATGATCAGATGAACAAAAACCGGGAAGTGCATTATCTTCCCTACTAAATTAGTTGTTAAAACGAATGGTGTTCCTGAGCATGGAACATTTTAAGTGCACCAGGGAAATTCTAAAGAAAAATAAATTTAGTAACGAGACTTCTGTTTAAAATCGGTGAAGTTTTGTTTAAAATCTTAACAGTATAAAATCCATTTTAAAAAAACCGTAGAAACAAGCTTTAGGAACAGTAACAGTCCAGGAATTCACACCCCAGTGTGGTAAATAATTGTGTTTAAGGGCGTCGTGTTCATCTTCCCATTGCTATGGATGTTTAATAAAGTCACCAAACTTGCAAATTTTCCTAAATTCTGGTCAAAATGCAGCATTTCCGTGGCGGGAAAAGACACGGAGCTGTGGCCGCAGCGGCCGGGCCCCTCAGAGCTCCGCCCTGTCCTTCCCGCCTCAGCGATGTCTCGCGAGATCTCGGCCCCTCCGCCCGCCCCCCGCGCCTTTGCCCGCTCTCGCGAGAGCCGCGCCCTTTCTCTCCTTCGCGCACGCCGTCAAGATGGTGGGAGCTGCGTCCGGGCCGGGATGGGATGGAATGGGATGGGGACCGGGACGGGACTGGGACCCCGCGGCCGCCGCCCCTCGCTCCCGCGGCGGGACGGGCCTGCGGAGTAGCGGAAGGTGGTGGGGAGGCGCGTTTCTGAGGCCGCGGCGGGCGGGAGCAATGCGGGGAGGCCGGTCCGCCATGGCGCCCCGGTGTGCGGGCCCCGGGGCGGGCGCGGGGTTCTCCTGCCGCTCGCTGCCCGCCTCGCTCACGGCTGCCCTTCCCCTTCCCCGCAGCCTTCCAGGCTAAGGAAGACCCGGAAGCTGAGAGGACACGTCAGCCACGGCCATGGCCGTGTGGGTGAGTGGAGAGGCGGCCGCGGGTGGGCTGGGGCACTTCGGCGGCGCGGCCCCGCCGGGGCTTCCCCAGCACTGAGGAGAAGCTGCTGCTGCTCCCGGATCCCAGAAAACTGGGGCTCTGGGTGCAGGGGCTCGCCCGCACTTTGGGAGGTACCGAGCAGTGCTGAAGGCCGCGGCGTGCGGGGGCGGCTGCCACGGTGATGGCCTGATCGAGTCTTGCACGTTTTAGACTCCGTGCATTTGTAACTTCAGCGGTGCTCAGCCGATCAGTACTGGATGAGCGACATCTCAAACTTACCGGGCAGTGCAGTCTGTCTTCCAAGTCTATCCTTTCCTACCTTGTCACACCACAAGACAGAGTAACTCGTTTAATTAGTTTAATTTGGTATTGAAAGTATCTCAAAGTATTATGTGTGATACTAATGTAACAAACTTTAAATTTTTCTTCTCAGGCAAACACAGGAAGCATCCTGGAGGACGTGGTAATGCTGGTGGTTTGCACCATCACAGGATTAACTTTGACAAATAGTAAGCTAACATTTTAAATACCTACTAGCAACATGCACACTCCTGAAGTAGAAGCAACTAACTTTTATATATGAATAAACAAACTGTCCTGCAGTCCTATGTGTTTTTTCCTTTAATGGGAAGTGTGGCATTATAGCTACTCATGTCCCCCCTTACCCTGAAATTAAAGGCCTTTTCACCTGGCATCTTGGCATTCAGTGCAGCATTAGGTTAAGTTGACCAAATTTGCCCGATACAGTGTGGTCCCTGCATAACAGTGCACACACAGCAAATTCAGAATGTGATGTTAAATCCAAACTGCATCCTGTTATCTGCACCCTGGAAAGGAGAGGGATGTTGTCAGATTCCCGAGACTATAGAGTCACATCTGGGCAGTGCCTGTGGTCCTGGTGTGCTGGAGTCCTCGGACAGGAACCACTAATCTCTATTCACTGGCTGTGCCATTCCTGGCTCAGTCAGTCACCGGGTTAGTGACAGCAGTGCCAGAACTCCCCAGGCAGGGCAGCCCTCCCTGGGTTTGTGGAGCTGGGCCTTCCCTGGAAATACAAACTCACCAGTGAGGGGGGTTGAGTTGTGAGTTCAAGGGAGAATAAACACTTGGTGTAATTTTCCCTTAGTTTGGATACTAATCATTATTACAGCTAAATCCTACACCTATTAATGTGAAAAAGGGTGTAATGTGACACTGTGATGACTTTGATCACGTAAGATGCTTGTTTCAGTGTTAGTTTATAGTTCTGCTTGTTGGGGATGGATTAAAAATGTGATCTAATGCGGAATGTGTTTCTTCCACAGTCACCCTGGTTACTTTGGAAAAGTAGGCATGAGACACTATCACTTGAAGAGAAACCAGAAGTTCTGTCCCACTGTCAACCTGGACAAGCTGTGGACGCTGGTCAGTGAACAGACGAGGCTCAACTACGCCAAGAACGAGGCCGGACTGGCCCCGGTCATCGATGTCGTGCGCTCGGTGAGTTCCTGCTCGGACTCAGCCCTGGCATTCCTGCTCTCCCATGAGTGACTGAGCTTTGCCTGTCCCACTGGGGAATTGTTGAACTGCAAATCAGCTTTAGTGCTCAGAGGTTCTGGAGACAGATCTCTTGGGCTGTAAGTAGTTACATCTTTCCCTGTGAGAACAACTTCTCATACTGGCGTGTGTTTGCGGACAGGCACTGCTATCCTTTGGGTAGATGGTGAAGGATAGCTTGTCTGAAATGTTCCTGAAGGCATGTCCAAAACCCTGGTGGAACTGTTCTCAGTTACATAATGTCACTTGTCCACCCTCGAGACTAGAGTCACATCTCCACATGTATGGTTGTCTTGGTGTGCTATAGTTCTCGGACAGAAACATCTGATCCATATTCACTGGCTGTGATGTCCCGTGTCTCAGCCAGCCACCGAATCAGGGACACTGCTCTGCCGAGTGCTGATGTTCTGCCTCCCAAATCAAACACCTGTGTTGGCCACTAGGGCCCCACTTCTCAGCAGCAGTGACTTCAGCAGCTGTTGTATTAATGTCGTGATTGTCCTTTCATGTAAGGAATTGCCTGGATAAGGTCATGGTGATCATGGTTTTGGTTTTAACGGGTGTGTGCTAACGGATCTGAATGTAGGACCCTGTGAGCTGATTACAAACACTGAACTTCTTTTTTAAATCTTTCTAGGGGTACTACAAAGTGCTGGGCAAGGGGAAGCTGCCCAAGCAGCCTGTCATTGTGAAAGCAAAGTTCTTCAGCAGAAGAGCAGAGGAGAAGATCAAAGAAGTTGGTGGTGCCTGTGTGCTTGTGGCATAAAAATTTTCGTTTTATTCAAATTTTTTGAATAAACACAGTGCATAAAATGACCTGATTTACAGAAGTTTGGGTTGTTCTGATTTTTCTTTGTTGATGTGTCCAAACACTGTTCACACTTCGGTCTTACCTGGTCAGTTATTTCTGGGAGTTTTTGCTCAGTGGTTGCACTGCTTCTCACGTCACTGTGAAATTGCCTGACTGCAGTTTGGTACCTGCCATGTGCAGATACCTCGTAGTTCTGTCTTTACAGGATCACAAAATAGGTTCTTGCTCTGCTCATTTGCTGATGATCCTTTCTACAGCTATCTGTGAAAAGGAAACTTGGGGATTCTTGTACCCTAAAGTGACATCCAGGGGAAATCTGTGGGGCCATATGGTGCCTTGGCCTGTGGGAATGGAGCAGCAGGAGCGTGGACAAAGAAATGCAAGGGTTTTAGTAGTGTGCCAGTAACTGCTCCTGAACATGTGCAGTTTCTGCCCTCCCCAGGCTGGGTACGCAATTCCTGCAGTTCCCAGGTGTGGGACAGAGTTGGTGCCAGTATCCTCCAGCTGGAAAAGCCATGGCACAGCTCTGGAACTGCTGTGTGTGAAGTTCTGATGTATTTGGTTTAAAATGACTCCCTAAAATAATCCTTGCTTGGTTGTAACATCAAATTAGGACTTCTGGTGTCTGCAAGGCTTGACCCTGCCTGCCAAAGCAGGATTTAATGGTAAAAAATCAAATAACTAAAGCCAGTGAGCTGGTTCTTAAGTGTCAGACCAAAAGCCTCTAAACACTGTCACTTAATTTATGCTCACTGCTGAAGTCTTGAATTATTGTTGATAGTTGAAAATTACCTTCTAGTATGTGTGATAGAATCCTAGTTAATCAACTTCTAACCTAGTGTTTGGCAATAAATCTAGAGGGCTTTTAGGGTGAAGTTGCCGTGCATTTCATTTATAAAATAGTTCCTGTTAGCCAGTGGTACTGCTACTTGTGAACAGCTGTGACATCAATGAACAGTTTGTTCCAAAATAAGGAGGTGAGCGTGTGAGAACTCTCTCACTGGCTCCTGGGACTGCTTTCCTAATATGTGATGCTGGATGCAGCTCCATCCACCACCACTCTGGGCCCAGCCATTCAGCCAGTTCTTGAGTGAGCAGTGCACCCCTCCAAGCCACGAGCAGCCAGTTTCTCCAGGAGAATGTGTAGAAAATGGTGTCAAAGGCTTACTGAAGTACAGCCTTTCCTCCATCCACTGAGTGGCTCTCCTTGACAGAGAAGATCAGGTTGGTCAAGCAGGACCTGCCTTTCATAAACCCACAGTGACTGGGTCTGATGCCCTGGTTATTGCTCAAGCTCCACTTGATGGTGCTCGAGATGATCTGCACCATGACCTTCTCCAGCACCAAAGCCAGGCCTGTAATTCCTTGGATTCTCTTTCTGGACTTTGTTGTAGCTCATTATGTACATCAGCCTTCTCCAACTGCCCAGCTACTTTGCATACCTGCCTCCGAACAAAATTTTAAACACATTTTTATTGCTCTCATTTTTCCCCTTCCTACCAAAAAAATTCTGCACAGTTCTGTATGTTGTTCAAAAGGCATACCTTGAAATTTGCAGTAACCTGCTGCTGCTCATCCAGCCCCAGATTTGGCTTTTAAGGTGACAGAGCATTTCCCAGTATCGGGCTTTGTTTGCACTGATTCTCTGTGCATGGATGCTTTGGGCTGTGGTTTCTCTGTGTCAACATTGTGGTAGTTTCAGACCTCAACTTCCTACTGCAGAAATTACATGTTTTTGTAGGTGCTACTTTGTCTTCTTAGCAACAGGAGCTGCAAGAAGTGACAGAGATGGAGTGAGCTGAGACGCTGTGCTGCTCTAGTGACATTTGCCTCTGGTAGATGGTTGATGAAGATGCACTGTAAAGAGTAAGCTCGTGTAATAGGCACTGATAAAATGTTAGTTAAACCACAGGCCCAACTGGCCCAGCTCATTTCCAAAGGGACCTCTGGTTATGGAATTAGAGTATGAAGCTTTAGTGGTTGGTTTGAATTTATCTAAGTAACTTGTCAGTCCAGATGGTGGACATTTACCTAGTAGAATGGGTCTTGGGTATGAAATAGGATGCAGACTTTAACATAGGGTCCATTTTTTCCTCTAAAATATTTTAAATACCAATGGCTTCAGGATACAACACTTAAAAAAACTACCGGTTGTTAATTTCTGAGACGTTCATATTTTTTTTTGCGATGCAGAATAAAAACCCAAACCCAGAGCCACTTACCAACCATTTCCACCGGAATCTACCAGAAGACAGAATCCCTCAGGAGAACAGATAGCCCTGAGATTAGAGCTGCTGCTCTTCTGTGCTGGGGAAATCTGGAAATTGCAGCTTCAGTTGCATCCTGGTAGCAGGGCCACCATGCCAGGGCAATTGGCAGCTACATGGGACTCTAATCCCAGGAGGTTGGATCAGCTGGAAGAGTGACTCCAGAGGAAATGAGGCTTCATTTGCTTTTTCTTCTCTGATACAACTTGCAGGAGTTACCCGTGGCAGTCTGTATCTGATCAACATCTCTCACAACCTCAGAAGTGAGGATGAAACATGAACTGCACAATTCTCTGTTGACCTTGGGGAGCTTAGGCTGGTGGGAGGAACACTGGGAAGATCAGGTTTGGTCTATAATGTGATCTGTGGTCATCTTGATAATCCAAATTTGATTACTTTGAAGTGCATTTCCTATAAAGAAGATTGTCAGCAGATGCTGTACATTTTTCAAGGCAGCTTTCTAACATGCATTGCTGAAATGATGGATGGATGGGTATTATTTTCTTTACCTGAAAACTGTAAAATAATTGAGTGAAATTGTAAAGGCGGTCAGAGAATTAAATCATTTTAACTGCACAGTTTCAGTGCTTCTAACAGGAAATGTGCAGCGTGTGACAATTCAGCTTTGTAAGTAGATCAATAGAACAGATTAGTTCAGTTTTTACAGAAGTTGCAACTACTAGAGAGATAGTGGGATCATGGTTTGTAAACCTTAAACCACACTTTTCCTGCACAACAATTTGCAAAGATACTCTGCTCTGCGAAGCAGGTATGTGATTTTCAGCTGCAAGAAACTTCTTTTTTCACAGGGGCTAAATGAATGTTGTTTACTTGATCGTGCATCCCGTGTTGCCCGCTGGTTCGCGCTTGAGCGACCAAGCGTTTTGTGAGGTGCAGGGCTTGTCATGAGCCATTTTGTGACTCTTCGTGTTTTCGGGGCCAGACTTCAGCCAGCAGGAATGGAGACCCTGGATCTGCTGAGGAATTGCCTGGTGTGCAAGTGGGACCTGCGGAGGAGGGAACCCAGAATGCTGCCCTGCCTCCATTCCTTCTGTAAGGACTGCCTTCCGGATCTGATTCAAGGATACAGCTGTATTCCCACTGAGTATGAAGTTCTCTATGAAGGTAATACTTAAAAATCTCTGCCTTGTGCTCTTTGCAATACAGTATTATAAAAAGAGATGGATTGAGAAGTACTTTTGGAAGCCTATTCTTCTACAGCATTATTTTAAATTGATAAACCAGGAGAGTCAAGGTTGGTGTGAGCAGAGAGTGGGTTGGGGACAAATCTCCTTCCTTATGTTTTTCATCCAACAGCAGTGTTTTGAAGAGAAATGACACAGTCAGGCAACATTTTAACATTTTTCAAAATGGGCTGAATGTTTCACTTATCAAGTTGACATTATGAATATTTGATATTCTTAGCTTAATAAATGAATAAATGCTACAAGGTAGCTTCCAGACCAAACCTTTTCTGCAATCTTTTTGAAATACTGGACCTTTCTATGGTCCATGGCTGTGGTGAGAGTTTTGTTTTTCCTTCACCCTTTCCTTCAGTGCCTCCCCAACAACAACACAAAAACATCCAGTTCTTTGTTTCTAACAGAGGTCATAATAATTGTTATTAGAGTATGTGTGTTCTGGTGCACTGAAACTCTTCCTTTTTATCTCTTTGTGAATGTTGTTTCTCTCTACCTGAACCCTTGTGGCTGTAACTCACCCTAACAAACTGAGTAAACTAGGGAGGATGAGAAGCATTTCTGGCTGTGCCTTTTGAAATCCTGAAGTTATTTGTTCAGTTTTTGGTAGTGATATTAACAGAAAATGTGTAACTTTTTTTGGAGTAAAACCTAGATGACAGAATGTAGTAATTTTAACTGAATGAGTCTTAATTGCCATGGGGAAGCATTCCAGACTCATTACTAATTTATAAGAAGAGCAAAGGCATATAGATAACTTTTATTTTCCCAGTCTTTGAACTTTAGTTGAGTAAGAGGCATCATTTATAATCTCTTCCACAGCAGATTTTAGAAATATGTAGGAAGAGAAGATACCTTCCCTGAGGTGACAGTGATCAGAACTGATGAGATGGCATAAACTAGAGTAGTTCACGTTTGAGAACAAATGGAATCAGTGTTAAGAGGTCGCTGTTGGAAGGCTAGCAAAACACAAAAGCTAAAGGGAAAGGCTGTTCATGTGCAGGGTACAGACAGAGAAAGATGTGAAGGTAGGAGAAGGAGAGAAAGAGAGCAAGGCAGCCATTTCAAGTAATGTCTCCTTAAAAATTTTAATGCTCAGTCATAGTAGGCCTAAAGTCTCAGGGACCTCTCTGTAATAAAACACTGTTGAAAAAAGCAGTCCATTACTTTTTATGTATCCTCGTTTGACATCTCAGCCATTCCTCTCCTCCTTCTTTCTGTTTACTAAGTGGAAAAGTGAATTTCTACCACTTGCTGATCTTGGATGAAGTGCAGCTCGAGGTTCTCATGAGTTGTTAAAATACTGGATATTTCTATAAGCTGGATCAGGAATTCAAGTGGCTCAGGAATTGTTTGCCTAAAGCAAAATGGAATAAATACTAGTTTATTTCTGTATTCCTGAAGTTTCTCTGTTTACTTCTTCATTCTTGTGTAGATAGGGAACTTCTGTGGGAAAGAGCAAGAGTAGAGAAAAGAAATAATGAACAGTGATGACCCAGTAAATGAAGTGAGACAGCAGGTGCAGAGACTCAGTTAATCTATGAGCAAGGAAAGCAGCAAAACCAAAACATCTGTGTCTCTTAATTAAGTCAGTGACTGAAACTGCAGCCACCATAGGTCAGGCAGGATGAATTTGTGAGCTCTTTTGATGGCATGGTGTTAAATGTTGCTTGTCTTATGTGCACTGATTGCTGAGTTATGGGCAGCACAATTCCAGTTTTCAGTGTTACCTTTAAGTTTGATTAGATATAGGTGCCAGTGATAAACTGTAAGTGCAAGTGCTAAACCATTTTAGCTGAGTAAATATAAAATACTGCCTGGAAGACAAATGTGTTCCTTACTCACTGTGAGTTCCTCAAGCAAAAGGTAAGGGTGGGAAAAATGAATGTATTTGCAAGTGAAGTCATTCTGACATTTGTCACAAAAAGATTGTTTGAATGTGCAGGTTTCTGTATGCTTTACTACAAGTAGTACTCTGCTAACTGTTATTGTTTATTGTTTTGTACTGAAATTGCTGAGAAACTGAAGGTTAGGGATCCTGACATTTGATGGGGGTTGGTGTTGGAACTTACTTTTATTGCTGTGTGTTTAAGGTGATGAATGAAAGCCCTGAGACAGCAGCCAGAGCTCCTATGGAAAAGCTGCATAGACATCAGAATTTATTCATAGCTGTGAGACCTGAGAGTTTGGGAGTAATTTGAGTGGAAAAAGAAAGTTACCTTTGTGAGTTTGGCTCCTACATATGCTTTTTCTAGAGAGGGAGCTTTAAGATTCTCAGTCTTTCTTTTCTATTTTTATTTTTCTTTTTTTGCAGGCCAGTATTGCTTTCCTATTTTTATTCCTTCTCTTCCTGTAACAGAGAATCCACATTCTCCTTCTCTGCAGATCTGCATGTTATGTGCTTCCAGTCTGTTTACTGCATGGGAAAGAATAATTTTCAAGAGAGGGCTTGGGTAAGAAAAGGAGAAAGTTCTCCCATCTCCTGATGAAAGAGATGGAAATGTCTCAGATGAGGACTTTCCCAGGCTCCAACCTGTGTGAATTGCTACTTGTGGTACAATGTTGGCTCCTGCTTCCTTGGGTCTGCCTCTTTCTCATGAAGTTCAAAACCAGATTCACTCAGGTTCCTGTGTTTATCCCTCCTCCCTGAACTGGAGGTGGGTGCCAAAATAAATTACCCCCATCTGCAAATCTTCCTCTTTGTAAGATGTTCAATGATATAATAAATTGATTTAGTGCTTTAAATATCACCAACACATTAATTCCAAAAGTGGTCAAAATAGAGGTGCATTGCTGTCAGAAGCTCATGTTTTTGCAAGACTGTGTCAGCTAAAGGGCTTGTTTTTTGTTTTCCTTAAAGAAAAGAAAAATCAAAGGTAATTGCTGCTCAGTCGCAGTTAGGACCCCTGAGAACCAGGCAGATCAGAAAAGATACACTGATACACCTTGCAGATTTCTGCTAACTGATATCAGCCCTGGTATTAACATTTTGTGACCAAACTGAGCAATTAGCCTGTAAAGTAAAATGTTATTAGTAGTTGCTCAGTTTTGTAAATTGCTTTGTGAAGTGATGGATTTAATTGTATTATGTTTTTGTGCTGAACTTGTGTGTTGAGCTATTACTTTCTGCAACTTTGTTTTCAAAATGTTCTTTGCCCTTTTGTACTTCTCCTGGCTGGATAACAGAAATCCTGGAAAACAGCTGCATAATTTCTGTCCATATTCTCTGCATAAGTCAAAAGCTGTCCATGCTTGTGTTGTGTTAACTTAATGCCAGGAAATATAATAGGGATATGTATTAGAGACATGCAAACAGACTGGGTAAAAACAAGAGAAAACCAGACTTCTAAAGAGAGCAAATGTGCCTTCAACTATTGACGGATGTCCACTTGCAGCAAAAACCTACTTCCTGCTGAAAAGAAGCAGTTTTCTGCAGCTTGTATGGTGGGTGCTACATTTATATATATATATATATAAAACCTCTGGATCCCTAATTGTGAATGCTTGTTAGTGAGGCATATCCAAAAGTCAGCAAGGTGTTGGTCAGAGATATCCTCAGGGGGGTTTATTTCAGGAAAAGGACTGAGCTCTAGAACTCCTTTGGCTCCAGGCTCGTTTTCAGTATGAAGTTTTGGCACGGGAAGTGTGGTGCACTGGCTTCAGGATGCTCCAGGTGTCAGCACACACTGCCTTAGCTTGTATTCAGCCTGTGTTTAAATAATAAAAAATGAACAGACAAACAAAAAACATCCACGGAGCTCTTTAAACCACAGTTTAGTTTGCAGTGAGGCAGCCTGGCTGCCTCGGCACAGCTGTGGTATCTCCGGGATACCCAATAACCTTGTTTTGATGCACTCCCATTAAGGCAAGTCGTGCACTGCAGTGGTCTATTAGTTCTGAAGGAGAACACCCTTTTGCCTTAATTGGAGCCACTTAGCACCAAGTGCGTGTTTTACTTCTAAAAAGGGAAGTAGAAAGGTTATTCTAAAGAGAGAAACTGTTCATAATGTATATATTTAGTCTGCTTCAAATGGGTTTAAAGTTAGTCAGCCCTTTGCACTGTGTTGTTTGGCTGCCAGATCCAAAAGGCAAGTGAAACAATGAGGGGTTTAGTTATGTAAATATGAAACTGTAGAGTGGGAGGTTGTCTTCAGAGCTGTTTCCTATAACCTATAATTGGGTCTCCAAGGAAGTGTAAATTCTGCCTGCAGCTTGAGCTGTAGTTAATGCTCTCTGAGAATAATTATTCTGATGGTTGTTGGAGGAAAAAGAGCAGAGGAATAGGTGCAACATGTGGCCAGCAAGTACAAATGTGGTGTGTGTGGTGGCTCCACTGTTTGTTTCTTTATGCTAATCGATTCTCAGGATAATAATAAGTAAATTATCTGCATTGATTTATTTCTGAGGCTGTCAGCTTGAGGGTTCTTTCTGTTTAAACCTGACCAGACTGGAAGACCTTGAAACAAGACTATGAGCTGTGGCTTTTCATGTACTTGGTGTCCATGGGTGGTGGAGAGGTTACAGCTGGCACTTCCAGAGATGATTTCTGTAAGTGATCCATAGCTCGGTCACTTACAGATTAGATTGCTGAAGTATAGGTGGTGTCAAAACCTTGGAAGCACTCAGAAATTCTAGTTCTTTCTTTATTTGTACTTTTACAAAGGGACACTGTCTGAGTGTTATTATTGCTGGGTCCAATGCAGTGTGGCAGCTTCCATTAACAGCAAAAGTGCTGTGGGATGTGAGGGATCCGACCTGTGGGGAGCTGGGGCTTGAAGAGGATAAGACAGAACCTTGTTGCTTTCCTGAAAGCTGGTTTTGGATATCCCAGGTGTGGAGTTGGAGTGTCCAGACTGGGCTTCTGTGTCTGACTAATGGATCCACTGCCTCTGAAATTCCATTTTTTCCCCCAGCCCTCTATTGAGTTACCCTTGCTGATGGGAGTGTGAGACTGGAAATAAACATGGTGGCTGCTGAAAAAGGGCTGCAAAGTAATTCAGCAAAGTAAATGTCTGCTGCTGGAACTTTTCAGGGCTCAGAGGTGCATGTACATAATAAACACAGCCACACACAGAGTTACACATCTCTTTCCAGTGCTGGTGCCTTTTGTGGTGATGTTCAGATGCAAAAGCCCTCTGGGGATGGGAGTTACAGGAGTAGTGGGGCCCTGGAAGGATGTAGGTGTAGGACTGTTCCTCCACATCCCTCACGTGGTGACACTTTGGAGGAGTCTCTTCAATACAATGTGGTCTCCAGTGATTCTTCAGTACTTGCTGATAACTCAATACACTGAGAATAGCTTATATATGTGGTCTAACCTGCATATAATTCTGAAGTAAGGCTTAATTCTATGCAACACAATGAAACTGGATGTAAATCCAACATTAGAATGCTTGCTAGCCTTTCTAAATTTGTGGTCATCTCTTTAGCAGTGAAATGGGATGTCATAAATAACAATTTCAAGTGCTAAACAGCAGGAGGCAGTGAACTTCTAAAAGATAATTTATGCAAATGTTCCTACCTCCTTCCTACCAATTTAATTTCCATGCAAAAATAGAATGTGTCAACATCTCTGTCAGCTTTTTGCTACTTCTAGGGGTTTTGGTATTAATAATGGCCTCCCTTTAGGCATCCTGATTGTACCACAGCTGATTTTGGCTCCTGATCTCTTAATATGTGAACTGTTATTTGAGTCCTGTAATTCCTGGTTGAGTTGCTGTTTAGCCCCAGAAATTGCATCATTCTCATACGTACAAACAGTGAGTCTCCAGGGCTTCTGACTACTCTTCCCTTCACCCACAGTGCTCTAATAATGATATATTTAAATGAGCTGTCTGCAAAGTGCAGGTTCTTAAAACAGATTATCGGTGTTGTTTGGAGGCAGTGGTAAGGTTGGAAGGCAAGAAAAATATTTAGGGAATGGTCTTGCAAAAACTACTGTGGGAATGAGTGGCATTGTAAGACGTGCTGCTACCTGGATCTGGAACATCTCCTCTCTTCCCTTCTGCCCCAGCCTTTTCTGAGGATTGAGTGAAGACCCAGGCAAGAAAAGAAGTAGGGCACCGCTGTTCATTTTGACTATGGGATTTTTATTTGGGAAAAATACAACCAAGGCAAGATTTCAGAGGCCTGAATAAATCCTAGAGGCAAGGGCAAGAAAGACAGCAAGAGGAAAAAAACTCTGCACCTTGTGATGGATCAGCACATCTTTCTTGCCTGCTGACTTGCCAGCATTCCTGGCCAGAGAAGAGGGAGCAGCCCCAGGTAGACCGGCAGAGGTGGAGAGATTTCAGTGTGCACCACGGCACTGCCTGATTCTGGGGAATTCCTGCGTGTGCAGCCCTTGCCACCCACCTGTCCCCCCAAACAGGCGACTCTCTGGGCAGCTCTCTGGCTCTTTATCCAGAGCACAGGTAAGGGGTGTCCAGGAAAATGTGCCTTACTGGAGGTTTGCACCCTGAGAACGGGCACAGCGTGATGCTGCTTGGGGCTGTTTGTAAATATGTGAGTTAGGTTTGCTTAATTTCAGGTTAATTGCTCCACAATCCATTTTGTAGTGTATTTATTATGCCAAGCTAACTTTTGACTCTTTGGGGAATTTGTATTGAAAAAGACAGGGCATTTCCAGGGAGCACAGGTTTTTATTAAGTGGAAAAGGTATCAAATGAGCCCAATTAGCTGAACAAGTGTGACCTCCAGAGCCACCATGCTCAGGCAATCCCTCTTTTAGCAAGATACAGATTCGTCTCCTGTGTTTTTAATAAAGTTTTAGATACAGAATTCAGTATTAGGTGTTTGTGATTAGCCCACCTATGAGTAGAAAATGAGTTCCAATATTCTATTGCCATGGTGTCCCATTATATTTCCTGTTAACTGTCATGCTTTTTAAAAAATTTTTAGATTTTTTTTTAAGTGAAGCTGATGACTCTGCATGTCTTATGTTCATCTCAAAGGAGTTTTAGATTTGAAATCATTAGAATTTACAGTTACTTGGATATTTAAGACACACTCTGACATTTACACAATCAAAGCTGTACTTGTAGGTCTGTGGTAGTCAGTCTGAGACAAAGTTCTGACCTGTGCAACTTGCTCCATGTGTATCTCTGGAACAATGCTGATTTTAGTAACATAACTTGGATCTAAAACTTGGGAGAAAACTGTGCTGTGCAATCCAGGGCACGACTTTTAGATGTCCCTTAATATTAATCAGCAGTAATGTCATTTACCTTCAAAATGTTGATTGTGTTTCTCAATATATATAAGGGAGGCTTTTGTACAGAACTGAAATCCATGCATGATTTATGTTTTCTAAGTGTGAAAATTATTGAAGTTTTCTTTATTTTTTTAAATTTAAAAACACTGAAAAGATTTTCTTGCTCAATATCAAACTAATGCATTCTAATTACACTGTATTCCATGCTTCACTGGTTTGTAACAAATTAGCAAAATTTAAAGCTCACATGAAGGTGCCTGAGGCCAAAAAGCATTCCATGAAGTATCATTCAATTGGTGTAATTCGATTTAACATTCTGCACTAACAGAGCACTGTTGGAACACAGTGAAATAGTGACTTCAATAGTAACATTTTTTGCCTTGTGTAGTGTGTCAATAGAAGTTGTCCTTGCTGTGACAGAGCCCCACGCCTTTGTTTCCCAAGTAAGCAGCTGTTCCCAGAAGTGTTCAGTGTGTGCTCACCCATATGGCACATAAATGAGAGAGTGACTGTGAGAGTCGTGGGTTTCTTGCTTCAGAAAGTCACCTGTTGGCTATTTCCCTTTTGGTCAATTTGCAGAGCATTATGTACCCTCAGTGGGGAGGTTTTCACTCAGTGTTAGCCAGATCAAGAACTGCTAATGCTGTTGTGGGAGAAAGAAACTGATTCCAGGTCTCCAAGGGCTCAGGGCGACTCTGTGAAGTCAGGAGCTGGTTTCCTACCGACTGCACTGAGAATCAGAGCGTGTCCCGTGAGACTTGTTTGAGAAGCTGCTTGCAGAGTAGGTATCTTGCTTCCTAGCTTATCAATCGGAGTGGGTCTCTCTTTTTATTCCTGCTGCTGTTCCAGCTGTGTCACTCATACAGGGCTGGCAGGGAAACTCGAGAAGTGTTTCAGCTCCCAGGAATTAGCACTGCAGTTCACAAGAACTTGTAGTAAGCACCAGTTACAAGGAGTAGGAGGCACTGTCAGTGTAAAAAAAAAGAGCTTGTCTGACCTCCTCCTGCTTTTACATGTCTCCTGAGGACGGAGCTGCTACCAGACACCTGGAAGTCTCACCTACTGTAATTTGGGAAAGCATGGAGAGGTTTCAGTGCCACCAATACAAAAGAATTGTGATGTGCTAGGGTCTAACACGTGAAAATGTGGTTAGCTTCAAAAATTGTAGGTAATTCAGATACTTTTTCAGCTGCAGTCCCTATATGAAGGATGCAAAGCAGAGGAGCTGTCTAAAAGACTTCTCCAGCTTTCTGCCATCGTGGGCATCTTTATCAGATAATTTTTTAGCGTCTTTGTAACTCCTGCCAGCGAACACCCTTAAACAAGGCTCAGTTTACATGCCTGATGAGCAGATCACTGGAAATTGCTTGTGTTGCCCTTTCCCCTGGGGTGGCTCCTGGCTGAGTAGCACAGTCACCTGTGGGTACAGCCTGTTCCTTCTCATGTCTGCATGAGCACTCAGGATTGTGTGAAATGCACGGTTAAATGAATAGTTTAGGTAGATCATAGTCTGCTACTTGGGCCCCCAAATCACAGCTCTGTTGTAAATGCAACCTTGAAAAATAGAAAACAATTATGCTTTTGCTTTTTTTTACAAGATTTGGGCTAAAAAAGATCTAAACTTCATAGAAGTGGTTCTTAGTAAGGGATGCTCTTCAAAGGAGATGTACCAGAACTCAGGTTCTTCAAAACATTTGTGAATGGAAGTGAACGTGTTCAGACATCTGAGGGTGTAGTGCTTTTGTCAGAGGCAGTAATGTAGGAATGTTTTGGGGTCTGTGTGTCCCTGTCAATGTAAAATGCTGCTGTTAAAGTTACAGCAGCCCAGCTCTGAGATTGGGAGACATTCAGAATTAGCATTCTCCCCCTGCAGGAGTCATGTCCCAAGGGACAGTTAATACTGAGAACCTGGAAAACAGGAGAGTCTCTGATAATGGTGTGAAGAGTAATAGACACTTTAAGGTTTAATTAACTTACAGGCCACTCTCCATGTGCAAAAATAATTATGAGTTAAGGAAAAAAAGCACATTGAACAGCAGAATGTTGTCATTGATCTTGCTTTAAAACCTTGCTTTGAGTTTAAACTAGTTAGTCATAGTTAGTTACATAGTAAGTAAAATACTGTTAGTTATCATAAATAGATGACTTGACAAGGTGAGCACAGCACTGAAATTCTGTTCTCAACAGGATGGAGAAAACTTGGATAAAAAAAAGACACACCTCATCAAGGTGGAACAGACTGACACACCACCACCATCTCTAAAGGACTGTTTTCACATCTACAGTAGTTTGCAGGAATGTGGCCAGAAACACTCAGTGTCCTTTTACAAAGAACCCCAAACCAACACACTGGAGCTTCTAGCCAAATAGAATAGAGCTCCCAGCCCAAAAGAGTCAAGGAAATGAAATGGCAGAGGTGCAAAAATGCAGCTGTGCAGTTATGGACGCCTGCTTGATCTCTTGGTTCTCAGCCCAGGCAGACACTGAGATTCACCCCAGTTGTGGTCAGTAGTTAATGAAGGTGGAGCCAGGTTTTGCTGCTCACGTTGCTTTAGGGGAGATCATGTTTTGCCACCTCTGGATGTACTATAATAATTTTCCTTATGAAACTTTTTTTATCCTTTGTATTTTTTTCTGACTTGTTGCTTCTTCTAGCAGCATGTTACTCCCATCACTTCACTTGGATTGCATCCTGCACTGTGGAACTGGTACTAAGCAGTGTGTGTTTTATGCTTGGATGCCCCCCTGGTGGGTAAAGCTGGTCTAGAACTGTAGAAAGTCTAACAAAGCAGGAGAAGATCTGTAACAATGGGATACAGTTTTAAGTGCAGCTCAGTTGTAATCATCTCTAAGTCAGGTGAGAATTTGGACATGCAGATATCATCAATAAACACTGAAAGATGGTGTTTTTCTAGGAATTTTATTGCTTTGTTTTTCTTTTCTACGTACTGAACTAGGCCTAGCCACTTAGGCCTTGAAGAATGCCTTCGTTTCCTGGAACTGCCCATGTGATGTAAAAAGCCACGATACTGAAGTGTGGTTTATTTCATTTCCTGGTTCGCATGGCTGGTGTGCATTTTTTTATTTGTGGTGGTTTTCTTTTTTTCCTTTTTTTTTTTTTTTTTAATTCAGGTATCCTTTCCTGCCCTGTGTGCAAACAGACCTGCTTTGCAAGGGATGTAGTTGAGAATTTCTTCCTCAAGGACTTTCCCATTGGTGATTCAGCTATGGCAAAGGTAAGTGAAAGCCACCAAGTTGTGGGTTGTTGAAACACTGCCAGATGAACACTGAAAACAGAGCAAATCTCATTTTGAGCAACAGGTTCTCTTATAGTTTGCTTATGCAGCACTGTGATTACTTCATTACTAGAGATGGACCTACCGCCTGTGTAGTAATTTTAAAGCTTTAGCTGAAGAATGAGTTTTACTCTCTTTGTTTTATATAGTCCATTAAAAATACAGATACTAATGTGTCTGTGATAATCAACATATCGGGAAGTTACTGAATGTCTTGGATTCCTCATTGTCCTCTTTCTGCTCTCATTCAAAACAAACAATCACAGAATTGTCATGATTAGAAGGGATCTTTGGAAATCATCCAGTCAAACTCCCCACCAAGGCAGGGTCACCTGGAGCAGTGACACAGGAACACATTCAGGTGGGTTTGAATGTCTCCAGAAAGGGAGACTCCATGATCTCCCTGGGCAGCCTGTCCTAGTGCTCTGCCATCCTCAACGTAAAGCTTTTCCTCATTCTGAGGTGGAACTTCCGGTGTTTTAGTTTATGGCCATTGCTCCTTGTCCTGTCCTGGGGTGCCACTGAAAAAGGTCTGGCACCATCATCTTGGCACCCACCTTGGAGATATTTATATGCACTGATGGGATCCCCTCTCAGCCTTCTCTGGACTAACCAGGCCCAGCTTCTGCAGTCTCTCCTCATCAGAGAGATGCTCCAGACCCCTCATCATCTTCGTGGCTTCTGCTGGACCCTCTCCAGTAGCTCCTTGTCTCTCCTGAGCTGTGGAGACCAGAACTGAGCACAATACTCTGGACGTGGCCTCTCTGAAGCTGAGGAGAGGGCAGGGATCACCTCTCTGCTGGCCTCAGAAGCCGACTCTTGACTAAATGGTTACACCAACATCACCCATGTCATCACATGGTCATGTGAGCAGTTATAATTTTCTGATTGTCTGTTTTAAAGATAAAAAAACTCACATCATATTGCAGTTTCCCACTGGGGAAAGGATTCAAAGGAAGGCATTTGATTATGACTTTTGCCCTGTATTGACCTGTATATAGATGGATTTCACTTCTGTTAAATACCCAGCGGACAGGCAGGACTATTCTCACAGCTTTGT
Source organism: Machaerirhynchus nigripectus (assembly GCA_013397975.1). Classification (NCBI taxonomy): domain Eukaryota; kingdom Metazoa; phylum Chordata; class Aves; order Passeriformes; family Dicruridae; genus Machaerirhynchus; species Machaerirhynchus nigripectus. Next base: position 1,109,769 of record VZRQ01003305.1, read on the forward strand.
AGTTGCCACTAATTTGGGTGGGCAGGAGGGACAGAGAAAGTTGGGTGTTGTTAAAAATTTAAAAATATGTAACCTAATCCACAGAGTTTTGGGGAGATAAAAACAATTAAGGCAAGAAAAGTGTGTTGACATCTTCAGGTGTACATTGCTTGTAGAGTGCAACGTAAGTTGATCTAAGACAAGAAGGGGTGTATTCACATGCACTCTCCAAAGAGAGGAAGAAAATTCATAAGATACTGCTGAGTGTTTAAAATGCACTTATTATACTGGGATTTCTTAATTACTGTGACTTGCATCATTTACTTTTCAATGAGAATTTGTGTAGAAAGGAAATCAAATGAGAATATCTAATGTCTTCAAAAGCATTAGATTATTTTTTCAAACCATCCTTAAAAGAAGTTTTTTCTTTTCTGTAATCCCTCAGGAGTCCTAAGAGGAGTTCAGTAATGCAGATTTCTCACTGGAGCATATGAGTACCCTAGAGCAACTCGTGAACCTTCATAGTTTTTGGCTTCATTTTTATTAAGTCAAGTCATGTAGCTTTGCTTGCTTTCTATCTTTAACCATTACCTTTACACCCCAAATTAAAGCCACAGTTTCACCACCAGTGACATCAAAAGGAGAAGCACCAGATCATCCAGCTGAGACAGAGCTGAGCTGCCATCATGGTCTTAATTTTCCTGATATGTTCAAATGGGAGTCTGTCAAGGCTTGTAACAAAGTGTTTGGAAGCAAGATGTCTCTCAGTGTGTGAGAGAGTGAAGCATGAATGATAGAATGTGCTACATGCCAGCAGCAGGAATTTCAAAAATATGCAATTCAGAATCTCTTGCCCAAAAGCCCATTTCCACATCATAAATAATGTAACTCTGGGAGCACTCGGCAGATTAAAAGCGATGTTAACACAGTACAGTGTCAGTATAAATTCCAGTCAGACTGACAGCTGAACTGTTACAGGTAAACCTGTGTTTAAGCACTTTTGGTTATGGCAGAGAAGGCAGAGCATCCCTCAACTTTTTACCTGACCCCTAAGCTGGACCTAGGTGGGTACATTTTGATGTAGATGCTTCTTTTTATATAACAGTCTTTGTTCCCCAAATTAAATATCCTTGCATTTTGGTTATATAAGTTTTATTAGGCTTTTTGGTTTAAACTTTTGTATGTACCTTTCGGAAAACATTGCTGATAAGCAAATGGCTAAAATAGGATATTGGCTTGCACAAACAATTCCCTCTCTAGACAATCAAACATTTAAAACTTTGCTTTGTTGTCTTATTGTTGAGAACTGCCCAATCTGTTTGAGAAAGATTGTGAATATTTAGAAACTCTTGAGTAATGGCTTGATAAGAGACCTGTTGTGAGATGCCAGACCTACAGAAGGGAACGATAAAATTTAAGTTAATTTTAGCAGAACAAAAATTTTTCTTCTTGTGCTGAAGTGAGTCAGAGCTTGACTCACTTGTGTCTCAGAATATAGGTGGGTATGGATGTTCCACTAAACGTTAAAGCTGTGATTTAAAACTGAGACAACCAGCCAAGAACTGCAATAGTTCTTCCTTCAGACTTTCTATTTCCTGATCCACCATGAGGAGAAACTCTTCCCTTACACTCACCAGAACCTGCCTCAGGGGTTATGGGCTGAGCACAGGCTGCTGCATCCTTCTCTTCACATTTCCTGTCAAATACTTGGGATGCAATCATAGCGGAACGGAAGATAAGCTGATGCCCAGCAGAAAGGACACCGTAGGAAGTGATTTTGCCATCTATTCTTATTTGCTTGAGTAGCCCTGAGTAGTAGCAATACTGAGGAACAATAGTGTGTACAGCAGATAAATTGTAACCTTGGAGGAAATGCTTCAGTTTAATAAAGTGGTGGTAAAGCCTTTATGCTTTGATGGTGGTAAATTCACATCACTGTGCTCACTCTGCCCATTAGTACCTATTTGTGGCTGTGGTGAGTCAAAACTGTGAAAACTGGGAGTTCTGAAACAAGCTGTTTTATGCCTAGAGCAAATCCTTTTAAAAAGAATTATCATTGTAGCTATCTTGAAATGACTCTTGAGTTCATTCTGGTTACCAAATGTTGAATTACCCACTTAATTTATGTGCTGCTCTGTTAATTTCCCCCTTAGTGACGTGTCCAGGCAGCGTGGCCTGTAGAGCAAAAGGCATTCCCTAAGCTGTTGAATCAATAGAGAGAATACTTAATTAAGGTTTCCAGTTTTCTCATGCTCCTGTGCCTTGTGTTTCCAGTTCACCACATGTGATATCAAGACATAAATTGAGCTAATTCCTGATCAACTCTTTAGAGGATAGGAGCTATGTTTTTCACTAACAGTATGTGGGTGTCCCCATGTTGTTTGCTAAATTGTCTCACCATTGGGATGTTTTACATATTTTTCTGAATGCTACACAGTTACAACCAGACTCTTAAAATAACTTGAATTGCTTTAGCCTAAGGGCAAAAAGTATTAAGCTTAGCAATCTGAATTACAGTTTATTAACGATAAGAGTTTGTACAGCTGATTTGTTTATGCATGTGTGTAATTGCACTCTTTCTTCTCAGAGCTGCTCCACGTGCAAAGAGAGGAGACCTGCCCACAGCCTCTGTACAAGATGCAATAAGTGGTTGTGCAGCTCGTGCACAGAGGAACACAGACATGGCAAGGAACCTGGAGACCACTTCCTGTCTGTATCCCTGAAAGGCTGCACAGGTACTGGGGACGCACTGGAATTTTGTTTCTTCTCACATCAGTTACTCGGTCGCAAAAGGAGCAGTTGCAGGCTCTGTGCCACAGACACCAGGCTCCGTCTGTGTGACTCAGAAGGATATGTACATGTCAACAAGAGATTATGTGATTTTTTTCTTCAACTTTAGGGCCATTGCCACAATCAGCATTCCACAGTATTGGGAAAAAGTTTGGATATTTGTGTTTTACAGACAGGCTCTTTTCCACGTGCCTTTCCAATCTATGGAGTGATGGGGCAGGGTTGGGAGGGCTACAACAGCAACAGGCCTTGCCCTTTCAGTATTTCTGTCCCAGTCTGGGTAACTTCATTGAGGAAACCATGGCAAAGCAATTCCTGTGCAGACGGACAAGGTGTGTGAGGGAGTCACAGACAGCAAAACGCTGTGATCGCTACAGGATGTTCCTTTCCTAGGCCTGGAATGAGAAATGTCTCCTGAGTGTATATGAGCAAGCATAACCTAAGCCCACTGGCAAATACGTCTCATCCCTACACAGTGGTGATCTACAGAAAGTTTTACCATCTCCTATTATTACTCATTATTTTCTTTACTCATATGTCAGAAATCTGCTGCAGAATATGCTAACATAAACTGGTATGAACAATTTTAAACTTAAAATAAGTATCTGTGCTCCAGACTCATTCTTCTTCATAAGGAAAATGAAGGACAGAAAAAGGGATAAAAATAGCCCACTGATTATTCTTTTTAATTTTATTTTCTTTTCTTTAGGATTTTTCTTGTCAAAGTCTAGGCTTGCCATAGATGGAGTTTTTAAAGTACAGGGTGGTCATATCAAACAGAGTTTGAGGCACTTGAGACAAAAGATGCCATTGCTAAATAGAGTCCAAACAAAAGAAGTCCATAAGAATGGCAATAATAAAAATGCACAGAATACATTTAAATGTTGGTTTTTTTGTCTTTTCTAGAGAATAATATAAACTGAAGTCCCCCAGTCTCCCCTCCAAATGTCCTGATTGGGTGGACAGTATGTTTTGCTTCTCGAGCTGATGACAAGATAAGGACACTGGCTTTGAGGCTCCAACTCTTTATAATTTTGTGTCACTTTAGCTAAGATTACCAGCTCATATTGTTGACAAATACTGCTAAGAAATTATATGTGTGGCTTAGCTGTGGGTTTGTGTGTGTGCTACATAAATAAAAAGATGCAGACACATAAAAACATGAGAAAGAATTTTAGTTTAGTACTAAATTCCAAGTGCTGAACAAAACATGAACATGGAGGTTGGTAGTTGATATATAGACCAGTTAATATAGAAATCATTTGGAATGTAATTTGTGCTTTTTTATTATTGTTATTATTATTTATGTAGGTTTTATCTATTTTGGACATAGACATCCCTTCAGAATAGTTCAAAGAAAGCAAATACTAGGATGTACTAGAACTCAGACTGGTTTGTTTTTTTTTCTTCTGGAAATAAACACACACCATCGTCAGTCTGTGTAGGGTGTTGTGAAAACAGCCACCTTCTTTGTGAGCCCTTGCAACTCCTAAGAGGTCTTGCACCTTTAAATTGTTCTATCTTTTGCCATTTCCCTTGTAAGGGCCAGACCTTTTGTCATCTGACAAGTGTTAGATTTCTTGGGTCAGAAATGAAGGAAAGTAGCAAAACACCCTCACCAAACACATGAAATCCTTCCTGTTTCTATTAGTTTTTTCTATTAGCTAAGATGAGATTGCTTTTCCATAGTTGACATCAACTGATCAGAAGAACAGAGAGAAAACTTCCTGTAAATTATTCAAGAGATCCACCTGAGATAAAGAAAATACTGGCTGTAGAAAATGGTGAATCAAATGATGAGTTATCAGAGTTTAGGGCAACTGAGCTTTCTCTGGTCACCAAGTGAGCTGCTTTTTAAGAAGCTAACATGGATAATTGTGGTTAGATATCTGCTTCTAGAAAAAACAGGGTTGTGCCCTTGTTCAGTACCTGATTTCTAAGTATTAAACTTATTTCAAAACTGAAAAGTGTTGCTCTGAGCTGAGTAAAAGATAGGTGAAGAATGCCATGGTCCAGTGGCAGTTCTCACTGATATGCCAATGGAGTCAGGGGATTAGGAGTGGCAGAGGCTGTGGGTCTGTGTTGCAATTAGATAATACTGATTTTGTCCTTAGTTTGCATTTGAAATCTGCTTGTCTCTTAAATCTGACGTGGTATTAAAAAACCCCAATGAGTTCTCTGGGATGACTGCAATTACCCAAAGGCTAAAGAACCCTTCAGAGAGAGAAATAGGGGGAAATCACTGTATAGGATTGTGACTTCATGATACATGGACCTTAAAGACCACACCTCATTATAAGTTTGAGTTTAATATGGAAAACTTAATCTTGAGTTTACAGAAAAACAGCTTGTATGCTCTGCAGATACTGAACACTTTGAGAGACTTTTCTGGTCCATAAACCTTCAGAAAGTTATTATGGTCTGTTTTTTCCTTTTAAGATGTAAAATCTGATCACATAGGGCATGATCTTTGACACCCTCGTTGGATATATATTGGTTGTGCAACCTCCTTATTTGCTTGTCAGCTGCAGGTTTTAGTACAAAAGTACGTATTTGCAGTGTAATCAGAAAAAAATTTGCTGTCAAGGTGAGTTCAGTTTGCTCCTTTCTAGTACAAAATATTGGAGTGGGTTAAAAAAACCCTAATCTAATTTCCTCCTTTATTAATGCCAGCTATTAGCATTTGATTCTATAATGATATAAACCAATCAGTTTCCCTGAAGAATAAAGCATGATACGGCAGTAAATAATTCATAACAGTGTAAGATGTGTAAGGCTGTTACATAAAATCTTGGCCTAATCTGTCACAAATTATGTTCCTGCACATTGTTAAGAAGGTGGCAGGAAAGCCAATTGAACTGGAGGAAATAAATCAGCCTCCTCAGAAATATTTAGAGTAGGTAGCAACCTAAAAACTGGGCAATTTGACATGTGTTTTTTTAGAGAGTGGCGTGGATTTTCTCCGTATTTGCATTGTCATTTTTAGCCATGAGATTTTCTTAGCCTTTCTACTTCTCTGCTGAGCATTTTCCAGTGTGAAAATGAAGTGACTGAGCCAGTATAGCCTGCTGCACTCTGTGAGTCTGTGTTACTGCAATAGTTATCACTTCAGAAGCTTGATTCTATAAAAGGCTCCATTTTGCTAAGGGATGAGAGCATGGTCTCTGCCCCGGGTTGGGGTTTTTAAAATGGTTAGGTAAGTACGATAGGCTTGGTGCGGGAAAATGGAAATATTTCTTCTCATTTCATATGAGCAAATAATGATACATAAATAACTAATGTTTTTATGTAATTTAAAGTACTTATCAGTAAGTGTTATCTAATAATGATTGTTTTGTTTAATTTCTCATGTGTTGGTAAAGAATAATGGGACAGGGCCTTTGTTGGAGTACTGCGAGGAAGCAATGAAGCTTCACCTTGGTGGTAGAGGGTTTGTTTTGCCGTGGTTTAGCTTTGTCTTTTTCTGGCATCTTTTGTTGCCAGAGTTCCTTCTTTCTAAAGCAATTCCACCATTCAGGAGAGAAGGCAAGAATAGATTGTATAGAAGCAACGCGTCTACTTTGCATGCCCACTGTCTGTCCTTACTCTTCATCACATTACTCTTCAGAAAATCCTTTTAAGAACCGATTTGAGGGCCTCATATCAGCCCCAGCTGCTGAAGTTTATGAACTGCATTGCAACAAACACAAATTTGGGAAAAAATTGCTCATGTGACTTTTTAGGAACAAATTATTTCCTTGCTTCTGCTGTGACTGCAAGTTTGTCATGTATTTGGTATTCTACATTTTAAAATAGTTTTGTCAAGTGGTTTACCAAAGCAGGGCATTTAAAGTTGTGAGGCAGATGCTCCAAATCATGATACTTAAAACCCTTGAGAGTTCAGAGGACAGTATGGTTTGCTTCGATGGCTTGCTCCTGAGCCCCTCTGGTGTGCTCAGTCTGTAGGATGTATAAGGAAAAAATGCTAACAAACCCAGCTTCAGATAATCGGATGGTTCCAGGTTCTGTGCCTTTTAAAAACACCATCGAGGCTTTCCATGAAATTGTGAGTTTGGTTACGCTTTTTCTGAGCTCTCATCCTTGTCAATGACCCCTTGCTTTACATTCCTCAGCAGCTGAAGGCGAAGCAAGGGAGTTGTCCTTGTTTTGTCCAGCGCACCCTCAGGAGCCCCTGAAGCTGTTCTGTGAGACCTGCGACACCCTCACCTGCTGCAGCTGCCTCCTGTCAGAGCACAAGGAACACAGGTACCTCACTGCTAATGCAGCTCATCGAGATTTAAGGCTTTTCGTCTGTGTTTTCCAGCTGGTGGTGCTGGCTGGTCTGAATTTAAAAGCCACAGAAAACTCCGTTCAGTTGTCTCACTCCCAAGTGATTTAACAGACGGCTCACTGCCCTCACAGAGACTTTCCCTGTTCTCACCTGTTCACTCATGAACACGGAAAACCACGGTGTGACAAAATTTCCCCTTCTCTCACAGGTTCAGGCATCTTGATGAAGCTCTGCAAAATCAGAGAATTATCCTGGAGAATGTCATAACTAAAGTGGAAGAGAAAAAAAATGGGATTCAGGTTTCAGCTAAACAGATTGAAGACAGGTAATTGCTATGCATGATGTTTTTTTTCCTGAAAGTAGGTGATCTGTAAAAATAACATTTTCACTAAATGTAGGTTAACAGAATTAAATGCAGCTGCTATATTTTTTTTTCTTGGAGGGTAGAAAATAATAGGAAGATTAAAAATATCAAATTAATGTTTAAGTGGTACTGACAAGTCATGGCGTTGTAATACATGATCCCATAGTCTTTGTAAGGCGTGTGACAGCTGACTTCAGAGTTAAGATTTCTTTGTATAATCTGTTTATGAACTAGAATTTGACAATATTAGAAATAAAGATAACTTTTAAAATACCTTATTTCTTCAAGAAACCTCAAAACAGGCTGCAATTGCAGTCAAGACTAATAGAAATGAAAATATTTAATTATATTAATGGGATTTTAGCTACTGATTATGCATTTAGTAGCTGTTGGATCTCTCTTCTGCATTCATAAAACCGTTTCAAGAGTACAAATCTATTTATACTATTTATAATCTAGTATAAACTGGAAGTTTTGGATATATTATGTATGTATTTGTTGACAAAGAACTAAAGACTGTTCTTGGCATGATGTTTGAGAGAATCCATCAGCATTAGCCTGTCACATCCAGAGAGGGGTGGTCAGGGTTCAGAGAAGTGGGGGAGAATTAATGGGAAAAAAGACAACTTTCACTGCGCTTCTGCCAGTAGACAGACCAGTTCTTGTAACAAACGGCTTCTGAGCAGTGGATAAATGACTACAGTTGGCTCATCCAGGGATGTGTACCTCTAACCCATAGGTTGCTTGAAGTAAAACATTTGTATAAAAAGGTGGAGAACCAAATAAAAATGGCCAAGATGGTTCTGATGAATGAAATTGATAAGCGAACCAATATCCTCCTTGAACAACTTGAAGTAAGTAAGGGTGGTTTATTTGATACCTTGGGAAATTAAACTAAATTAAATTTAATCCCAGTGCCAGTGGAAAGAATATAGACTGTGGGAGCTATTGTTCCCTTCCTTATGTTTTCAAATATCTGGGTTGTTTTTTTTTTCTGCAGACTTTTATGTGGAATCAAAGGTTGACAAAGATTCAGGGTGAAGTTGCAAAATGTTTGCTTATCATGAGTTAACCACAGTTTCTAATGCATTCACAGAGAATATTGTGTGCACCTTTTGAGAATTTAAAAAACAAACCAGCTTCTGATTTTAATGTTTAATTTGTAGGAGCCCCCTAACAGCACAATTAATACCCTGTTTCAGAAATGATTCTTTGGTCTACTTTCTGTAACAGACCTTTCAGTTTTGAATCTTCAGTTTTTGGATGTCCAGTTGAAGTAGATAAGATTTTATTTTGAAATATGCTGAGGACAAATATTGCTGATCAGAATTTCCAGCCAAGAAAGTGGTCCAGGTGCAAATTTGATCCAACTTCCAAAGCTTTCTTGGGTTATGTTATTCTGTGAAGCCAAGGCCAGAATGATGCAGGTCGTTTGCTCCTGGGGATGCCGCTGTTCTTCCTGAATTCAGACGTAGCTCCTGAGTCGGATTTGCTTTCTTTTAATGATCGGTGTTTAAAGAGATTCTGAAGAACTCTGTCGCTGCAAATACTGCATAATATAGTGCCAGTGATTGCATGCTTTACGTGTGTCTGAAGAATGATAGCCCTTTTCTACTGATTCACATTATTAACAGAAAATCACCAGCGAGAGGAAGCAGAGGCTGGAGCAACAACTGCAAGGTGTTGTGGTTTTAGGCAGACAGGTGGAACATGTCCAGAACTTCATCAGCTGGGCCGTGTGTAGTAAAAAAACCATCCCATTTCTCTTCAGTAAGGAACTGGTAAGAGCAATGCTTGTTGTGCAGTAATTGAGAACTGTTTTAAGGCTTTGATGTTGCGCAAATAGAACTTTTTTCATGATCTTAGAACTGTGAATAAAGTCATCGTCCTTTAATGTGTCACCAGATTGTGTTTCAGATCCAGCGCTTGCTAGAGACAAACTGTAACACAGACACGGGCCCTCCTCTGAAGATCAGATTCACTTGGGATCCCTCCTACTGGACTAAGCAGCTCTCCAGTTTGGGTAAGAAAAATATAATAGGCAAGTGCCCAAATCTAGGCTAGACAGACATAGAAAATACAGCACCTCCCCTAAAGGGCTCTCCTTTTGTGTTTTGACATCCAGTTTTGAAACTCCTGTGTTCTGAAGAAAAGTGAGTGTGGCTGAACTTCCCTGTTTTTCTTTCCACTTGAAATCCGTTCACCAAGAGACTACTGAGCTGTCTGGTGCTTTCACTCTCTTAGTGGCCAAAGGACCTGAGCAGTGTTGAGACACTTGCAATTGACAGGCACAAAGATGGCTTGTAGACACTGACTGCACAATAATTACAGTGTTATCTATATGACATATAAATGTGCATGGTGTGAATTTGTTTCCCAGCAGCTACAAATCTCCCAACTGCAATGGGTTTTCACAACAAATTCAGCTGAGTGGGCTGATCACTCATCTAAAAGATCAGCTCTCCTCCCATTTTAGGGTATTAAAAACTAAAAGGGGTAAAATACTACCAGGAGTGTTGCAGGGAGTAATCTCTTGATGAAAAGCATGGACAAGAAAATTTCATAGGTCACTTCTATTTCCAGCCTTTATGAGTCTCACCTACATAACATCCATCTCTTTTATTTTTGTCACTTGCACGCTGGAAGCTCTCATTTGGACCTGTGCTTATGGACAAGAAGATAAGCTCATACTTCAGTAAAAAATGAAAGTATAAGCCATATCCATCAGTTAAAATAAAATAAGGTCGATTTTTCAAAGTGTTTGCTGGGTAATTCAACCATGAGTTCCACTGACATCAGTGGGAGTTTGGTGTGAATTGAAATAACTAGATAAATATTGGAAAATTTGTCCTGAATGTATGTTGGCAGACTGTTTGGAGATGATATTTTAATATATTTTATATTTGAAATTGGAACGATGGTAATTTCCTTGTCTATGGTTTTTATTATGTAAATTTGTCAAGACCATAGGAGTGAATAAATTCACTGTTTTTTCCTAGGGGGTTTCACCATGGAAGGTGGACACATTTCTCACCCAGACGTGCTACTCTGTGGAAATATTCAAGGGTTACAAACCTCTCTGTATCACGGGCACCACTCCCCGGCCTCACAGCTGGAGAGCAGCCAGCCACACCAGTTCCCACCTGCGATCCAGTGCTCTGCACCTCTCTGCTGCTCCCACTGCCTCAGCATTCCTCACCCCAACAAACCTCAGCCTTCTTACCAAGACATGAACCACCACAAAAGCTTCCACCAGCCTCCTGCATTTCATCAGCAGCACTTCCCTGTGCAGTACAGCCTGCAGCACCAGGACAGAGAGCCACGGGGTGCCCCTCAGCCCGTGAAGCTCCCGCAGGCTGGGCTGGAACAGCAGCCACGCTCAGAGCCGGAGAACGTGTCCGGGAGGGTGGGGAAGCCCTTCCCACCCCAGCAGCTGCAGCAGGGTTGTGCTGTTGTGTCACACGAGGCTCAGCAGGTTCACACGAGCCACCCACAGGCTTCTTCGCAGGCATCAGCTGTGGGAGTGCAGCTGGGCCATCTCCAGAAGGTGAAATCTAACCACGTGCTGCAGCCACCCCCGCAGCAGCAGCAGCTGCCTCTGACACCCCCACCGCCAGGGCACGACGAGAGCACCCACAAGCAAGTCATCCAGCAGAGCCTGGACATCATGCACCACCAGCTTGAGCTAGAGGAGATGAAAAAGGATCTGGAGCTTCTCCTGCAGGCCCAGGGACAGCCCAGCTTGCAGCTGAACCAAGCCAAGCCACCTCAGCATGTTCAACAGACCATAGTTGGTCAGATCAACTACATAGTGAGGCAGCCAGCCCCAGCACAGCAACAAATCCAAGATGAAGCTCAAGTAAGTTCTCTCAAAGTCATTTCCTACTGCATTTAGTGAGTGCAAGTTCAGAAATGTGACAGAACTTTGAGATTTCTCTGAACTTTCTGTTGGTGTCTTGTCTATATATGCAGCAAAGAGGCTTCATGCCTCATGCAGATTGGGCCAAAATTTTCTGTAAAGTGCTGCATAAACACCCTGGATCCCAAAGATCTGAATCTCTCAATAGACAAGGTGAGCAGCAGTGTGGGAGAATAAAAGCATCATCATTCCTCCCTTGTAAATAGGTGACTGGAGAACTGCAGCAGTTTCGCTCTCCATTTCAACTCTATTTTTTACTGGAAACATTAGGCCCCGAGTCCTTAAAAAGCATTAGATTTGAAATTATTATTGAAGAGAGTGAAGACAATTTCTTGGCCTGAGAGTTATTTCCCATTTTGGTGACTGCTCTTGCTGCTGCACCATGTCATTTAAGATTATCATCATTATCCACACATGCTGTTGTGCTACAGCTTTGTCAGCAGGGCTGATCTCTTCCCTTTTCCTCTGTTAGTAAGAATCCTGCTTTTGAAAGAGGGACAGAGCTTGGTGATGAGCATCCAAACGACAAGGCAGATCAGCTGCAGAACAAGGTGGCTTGGAAATTAATTTAAAACGGTAGAAAGGTGGCTCAGACTTCCCATCGTGTAAACTCTGTGGAGCTGCCACCTTGAATAGTGCTCAAAGTAGATTACCTGCAAGGGCAGACTGCAGGCTTTTGGTATAGCTGTACATTTCAGCAGCTTTACTGAGTCTTTTTAAAAGTAATTCATTAATGTCTGAGAGAAATCTTTCTCTGTTTATCTCTCTGTTTAGGGTTGCCTTGAACATCTCTGTTGTTTTAGAGTCTTTTTGGGCTTGTCGTAATGTGTATGCTGTGAGCTGATGCAAATTTGTTATGGTTTTTCTTTCTGAGCTGTTGAAAAGACAAATTCTCATTTGTGATTTGTAGGTCTGTGAGAGCTCCACAGAACCTGATGGCCAGAAGCCTGTCATTCCTCTTGACAAAAGTGACAGTCCCTCCCTGACACAATCATTAGATGAAGAAGCCAGTGTCAGGAGCCACTCCCCTGAGAGCACACTGCAGCAATCAACTTTCTATCCAGTGAGAAAGGTATAAAAAACTTCTTTAAAAAAACAAAGGGAAAACGTGATTTGATGATGTTGAATATGGCATTGGAGTTTGCAATGAGGTGGAACAAATTAAAATGCAGTAAAAGTCAGCCAAATGGTTGGTAATTTTGGAAGACAGTCACAGCCTAACCTTGTGTGCATCTCCCAGTCAGGTGCCAGGATGAACAACTCTTCTCTAGGCTGAATGTGTAGTGTTTAGGTCTGGCTGGCATGATTGTTAAGCTTGAACTGGCAAATAAATAGGAGCTCTGTTTCTTCACTGCTTAAATTCTGTCTAGCTCCTGTGTCTAGGGATTTAATTACTAGGACTTGCTAACTGCCATACTATAAGCAGTTAATTCGAAAAAAAAAATAAATAAAGCAGGAGTCAGAGATGCTGACGAAATCAGGCCTGAGAAACAGTCTTCAAAAAAGTTGCCCCAGAAACAACACCACTAATTACTGCTGAAGGTGGGGTGGCCTGAAAGGGATACAGTTCTGTTATACTTCTTCTCATAGTCCGTGTGTAGGCAGAAAAAAATCCAAGTTTCTATGTATCTAGAATATTTTAGTACATAATAGAGCCAGGCATTGGTCTTTGCACCTACAGTGAGGCTCTGACTATTGAAGAAGCAGCATGAACTGTACCAGGAGGGCCAACACTTATCAGCAGACCTGTGGTGGCTCTGGATATCACCTGTGCCTTTGAAGAGGAGAAGCTGCCTTTTACTTGTCTGTGCAGTTTTTTTTAATCACTCCAAACAACACATCATATTCTGCTTTTTCAAATCTGTTTGTTACTTCAGTGCACAACTCATTTTGTGTACTCTGTAGAAGACTTTCATGGATATTTTTTCCTTGGAATTTGTCTGTGGAATTTTGTGGAAGTATGTCTTTCTATCCTCGAAAAGGATGTTATTTTTCCTTCTTTTGTATGTGACTGGGTTGATGCAACATATTTATGATGCAATACCCATCCAGAGAATTGTTGGAGATCCCTTTGGGAGCTGCAGAGATATGGGCCTGGAAGCAGTGTGCAAATCAGGTTTGAAAACCACAAAGAAATCTGTTTTACGGACCTGTAATGGAAGGTTATTCCCAACAGCTTAAGCAAGAAAAGTCAGAAAGAGGAAAGAAAATGGAAGCAGATGTGCAAGAGAGAGAGACTAGTGTAGTCTGATGGGAAAAACAGGAGTAATAAAGGAAAAAGGGATGATTTCTTGCTGTAGAAGTTAAGAAGGTGGCGAGAGGAAGATACTCCTAGGAAATAAAAAAGGGATTTTTTTTCTAATGGTGCTGAGAAGTGTGTGCTCTTGTGCAGATAGCAGTTTGGTTTTTGAGGTGCCTGGCAGCTTTTCAAGAAATGAATGTTCAACAGCTACAGAACCCCATCTTTGCTTGTATTCATCTCTTCTAATGAGCTCTTTGGGATAGAGACATCTGAATGGGATGAAGATATTGATGGCTCTGGTGAGGGCAAATTAGAAATGATGAAGGGAAAAAGCACAGCAAGTAAACCCTTGAAATATATTCTTCAAGACTGCTCTTTAAAGATGTCTGCTTTTTCTGAGAATTGGATTAAATCTGAGTTGAAATGGGAGATTGGTTCCTGTTTAAGAACAAGGGAATGTGTCTATTCTTTCTCATCTGGTTCACCTGATTAAATGTTTCCACACTCATCTCCAGGCAAAAATGTCTGCGTAGGTGTTTGTCCATGTGCTCTCACATGGCCTGTATCCAGAACATTTCATCTCTCTCAAGGTCTTGGGAGACATGGAAAAAGTGAATGTGGACAAGTCTGAAATACCTGAAAGAGATGGTAGAGAAAGTGGCTAGATAAAACCTACTGCCTGAAGAAGAGCTGTGTTCTGTCTTTTGGAGAATAATTGCTGTTGGACTTCTTGGCCTTGTGTTGCATTTCTGCTGAACTCCGACAGCCTTCAGCTGGGCACAGTATTCCTAGTGGAGCACATAATTCCCTGTCTGCTGCGATTCTTTCATTAGAGAGAAGGCAGTGTGCACCTGAATTAGCTGTTTAGTGATATGGTTGCCAAGATCTGTCCTGAAAACTAAAGAAATAAAAGCTTTCTTTAGCTCAGTGGTTTCCTTTGTTTTGGAGTGGGGCAAGGCTTGATTGCTCATATGATTAAACCTCTGTGCATTACTTTTGAAACATGTTTATGGTATGAATTTGACATTATTGACTGGTAGCTAGATGAATTGTCTGCATACAGAGTTATATTTATTTGTAAAGCAATATAGATAAGATGTTATTAATAGTTTGTGACGGTTTTCATTTGTTTTGCTTATTTTGGAACATTAAGGGTGATATTTTGTCAGCCTGTCTTCCTGTGTATTCCTCTAACTATTCTTTTTCTGTGAATTAATTTTTTGTGCAGAATAAATGTTTCTATACTTAGACCATTGATTGTTTGATATAAGTACTGCACTTTGCATAATTTTGCCTTGATTAGCACCTTTTTAAGAACGCAGCACTAGGAATGAAAGTTTTCTGTTGATGTGGAAAATGGATATGATTTTCTCATCACATTCCCCTGTCAGAATACTTCACTCACGTAGCCAGGACCTCTGTTTTGGACTGTGGAGTTGTTCTGTCTCTGTGCCTGTCAAATACCCAACCTCTCCAGTAAGAATGCCCCCAGGACAGAGAACAAATTTCTGCGTAACTTTTGTGCTACCTGCTCTCCATTTCCAGGGAATTGTGCCAAGCTCTAGCAAACAGATTTTCCACAAGCTGTGGAATTGCTGAGTTGCAGTGTGAAGGAATGAGTACTCAATTAGTTTACCAGTTTAGTGGAAAGGGTTACCAACCTTCACCAATGATATGATCTTGCTTCTTTTACATAGTTTGGTATCAAGTTACTAATTTGTGCACAGGACTAGAGAGGTCACTTATTCTGGAACAAAGGTGAGAATAATAAGGTATTTTGGGCCTAATTGTGTTTTCAGGACTAATAATAGGAATACAGTCTCTGTTTTGTTTGCACGTACCTAATTGTAATTTCTGGCTGTGATGAGCAAAGAGGTCTAAAGGCTGCATCTAGCATAAAGAAATGTCATGATTACTGTACATCTAGAGCACAAATTTGTAATTTGAGCCTCAGGCACCACTGTAACAGACACTGGTGTTGATGCAGGGCCAGCTGGACATCTCTCCTCCTCACTCTCCATAAAGTGCACCCCTTTCTGTAGTTTGGAGCAAGACCCCTACTTCTGTTAGTTCACCTTCTGCTTAAAGTGAATCTCTGAATATGTTCTGCGCTGTATTAGTAAGTTATCACTGAGCAGCTGCATCTGATCATTTATAAATATAGCCAACAGCAGATCCTTAGGGAAGGGCATCAGAGAAAGACAAATATAAACTGATGGTCCACTGTCCCAGATTCTGAAAGCCAGCACTTCAGGGGCTTTCTGACCTGAAGGTTGTACCCAAACAATTGTGTTTTGGAGCTCTTTATGGACCTCTCCTCTGTGAATTTGTCTAATTCACTATTTTGAGTCCATTTTAATACCAGTATAGAATACTCCTCAGCATTCAACACCAGGTGAGTTTTGCATTGCATGAGAAGTTCCTCTGTTTGCTTTCCTTAAGTCTGTGACTTGATCGTGCATTCAGATGCATTCTAGTTCTTGTGCTAGGAAAAACAGTGAATAATCACTCTATATTCACCCCATTCATAATATCTGTGTTTTATAGGTCAATATTTAATTCACTCTCAAAAGTTTCTTTTTGAAGCTTAAAAGTGACTGCTTGTCTCTCTAGAGTTGGGTCTTTCTTTCATGAAAGCCATTCTGTACTTTGGTTCTTCATGTCCTTGGCCATTTCCCCCATACTTTGTGGTTTTGAGAAATGATTTTTGAGGCAGGGTGACCAAGATAGTAATGAAAGTGCAAGTTGTATATTATACTGCATTATATAGTGCATTCTATTTGTTGTATTGTTCTTTTTGATTCGCAATGAGTTCCAGCTGCTTAGTTCGAGAGCTCTGTTTGTCTCAAGCACCATAAAGTACCTGAGATGGGGAAATCCTAGGAAATATTCCATGCCATCCAGGGTGCACTCTTCAGAGCACTCTGAGAAGCTTCTATTTTATTCCAAATATATGCAGCGTGGTGGCATTTCATACAAGACTAATATGGTGACATTTCAAGGTGGAACTTTTTTGTTTCCTTTAAAAACGTGAAATTTGTGGAAAGGGGGCTGGAGGGCAAAGTACAGATTTTATTTGATGGTCGTACTGCACAGAGCATGTTGTGATTACTTAGTGACTGGAAGTAATAATAATTTAATATCCAAGACTAGAACTTCAAATCTGAGCTTGGGACCAAAGTGATTTCATTGTTGCTATTTTTTCCCCCTTAATTACTATTAATTCTAGGGGAATTAGTGATGAAGGAAATAACAGCCTGGAATTTAGGATCCTCCGACTTTCTAAAGTAACAGAGTATGTTTTTTACTTTACAGAATTGAACTGTTCACAGCACAAATGCCTTCATGCTTAATGCAATTAGGTACATTTCCCAGAATGTTAATTTTACAAAACCTTTTTCCTTTGACCTGAAAAAAAAACCCCCATAAATAAAACATGATGCTGCTTGCTCCATGCAATCTCTTCCTCCTTCCTCTTTAAGCCCGCTCCAGTTTATTCAGACAAATTGTTAAGGAAGATTTGGATTCTTTTTCTCTCGTGAAAGCGGGAAGGAAATCCTTCGGATTCTGTTCTGAAACTGGGAATGGGAAGCATGTGCAGCCCGTGTTATCAGTGCTGCTGTGTTAAGCAACTGGATTGGAGTAGTACATTTGTTTAACCTTCCAGCATAATGAGCTGCCAGGGGGATTGCTCCACTTAATAGCAGCCGTTCATTACTCTGCAACCATTTGCAGCGTGGTGTTTCTCCCATAGCAAAGAGAGTTGGCGGTTCCCAGTTTTAGCTTCCTTTATCAGTGACACTTAATGTCAACAGCCCTGAGACTTTGCCAAAACAATCCTAACAAACCCTAATCCCACTGTTTCAAGGTAAGTATTTGCTTCTCAGAATTCTTCTGTATTGGTGCTGCATGTTTACACTGGACCTTTTTTGAATGCAACAGTGATCAAAGAAATACTTGAACTGAACCATTTGTTTATTTTTTTTGTTCTCTGAAGGCACTTTGCATGTTCTTTTTTCTTACCTTTCACTACCATAGCTAAGAAAATTGTGGTAGAAGGCATTTTGGGGTGGTGATGCTGCTGCCATTATACTGTAAGGATCATCAGACCAAAATTAATTATGAGACAATGAGAATTCCATTTATAGTGACACAGATGTAGTTCAATGTGACAGACTGTACATTAAAATGTCAAAAAGTTCAAAATTAACCAACAGCTGAAGCCACCCTCTGCCCAAGAGCATAATTAATGCTTGTTGTTGTTCAAATGTTGCAATGTAAAAGCAAGAGAGCTTTTATAAAACAGATAAATCCTTTAAAGGCATCCCATTTGCAAAAACTAGCTGAACTGTCAAGGGAAAAGAGAAATTTTTGCTAATGGCAAAAGAAATGATTATTTTAGGGAGTGAATTAATAGTCTATTAATGAGCCTTGTTCCCAGTGCATTGTTCACTTCACACTTGACAGCAGCTCCATGGATCAGGATGGAATGTGTCTGTTCTTAACTGTGAGTTTTAATATTTTGCACTGAAAGATCATAATGTTGCTTCATCATTAAAATAACCACAAAATTAACTTTTGCCCCAAGGGAAAGACAGATGGCAGTTTGATGGCCTCATTATTCTTTTTAACAAGAGTAAGGTTTTATACTGGCTTATATAATCTAAAAAGATCTCTGAAGAAACTGATGCTAGCTAGAAGAGTAAAAAGGACTTAGCTGTACCATGCAATTGAATTTCACCTTTCTGAAAATTACAGCTATAACAAAATCTTACCTGTGTGTCTCCATATTTTTTTTTTCCTTCAGTAGGAGTCATCCCAGTGACTACTCTCAGTAAGTAAACTTGTCTCACTGAAGCCAGGAGCAATCCTACCTTGCCTTAGGAGGGGTAACATTTCACCTGAGTTGCACACAGAGGGTCAGGTCTCAGTACATGAGATGATGGCATGTGCTTGTAAAGGAAGATGTGGGTGGTGATTGGAGGAAGTGAGTGGCCAGAAGGTCTCCAGTTAATTTGGGTGCAAATTTGGGTGGTGTGCCTGCCACGTGTGTGCCGCAGCATGCCCGTTCCCAATGGAGCACAGCTCCAGGTAGTTCCTATTGACTCAGGATTTGTGGATGCTTCATGCTTTGGAGAACCTGACTAAATAAATATTTAACTACCTCACAGGGGCTTAATTAATGCTCACGGTGGACTTTGAAATAAGGGGAAAAGGTAAGGGCTGATTACAGTTCATCTTCAGCTCAAGCACAAATTCTGCTTGTTTGTTTTATTTTTTGTAAGTGATATGGGAACAATTAACACGTCAATTTTGTCATCTGAAAAAGGCTTGTGATAAAAAGAGTGATGGAATGAAACGGAAAATGTGTACTTGGTAGGTCGCATTTGCCACTGCATGTGCAGGAAGCAGTCACAAGCAAATTATGATGCAAATAAGCACCTTTGATCTTTGTGGACTTTAGGATGTGTGGCCGTGGAAAGTGGATTCCTTGCTGACCTAGGTGTACAACTTTGGTTTGAAGCAGCAGCATCCTCAGGAATGCTCTGTCAGACAGACCATATGGCAAGTTGGGCCTCCACTGGTGCATTTCCACTTTGGCTGGGTTCTAGTTTTCGGCTCAAATGGGAGGTGGGAAGAACACGTGTGACTAGTTCCAGCTGCTTCCAAGAAGTGTTTCTGGCTCAGACAGCTTAGATTCAGGGGGGTCCATTTGACTCAAGAGGAGGACAATGACCAATTCCCTGGCTGCAGGAATCCAGTGCTCCTTGGGACGCCTTCTACATGGGGGGACTGTTTAAAGCAGGCTCAATGGAGCACTATGTGGTTGAAGGGCACAGACCTTCCCTGGCTCTGCAGAAGAGATGGCCTTTTTCTGTCTCAAATGCAGACTTATTTTGTCTCATCAAATTAAGTGGTCACTGTCCAGGCAAAGCTCCCGCTGTAGCATCTATTGCAAACTGACAAAAAGGAAATTAAATTGCATCCTTAGGTGGAAATTAGAGTCTGTGGGCAGTGTTCTCTTAGCACAGAGTTGCTGTGATTGCAAGCAGAGGAATTCAAGATTGACTTTGGCATGATGTAGGATTTACACAGACAGATCTGGCAGATCTCAGTCTGGGCTGCAGTCTTTACCACTGTGGGGTTAAGATGGACAAAAGTATCAAAATCTAAAATGGAGTATAAGCTGAGAAAAATACTAAGTAAATTTAGGAAACGGGTCCTGTCTCAGATTCACCTCTGAGTCACAGGCCTCTAGCAGAGAAATAATTGCAACAATAAATTTAAATTCTAATTCAGATGTAATGGACACATTTCTGTTGTCTTGATTTGTATTTCAATGAGTGCCACCTACTGTATTGCAGTCAGATGGAAAGGATATAATCAGTCAGATGTCAAGGGTGAAACACCAATGAATGATGATGAAATCAAAGAACAATTGCATATTCAAATGACACAGATCTGTACACTTCCTAAAACTGCTTCTATTTCCTTCATATGGATGCTACAAGAGTCTTGTTTTCAATGCAGTAACACATTCCTGGAGGTGAGGCAGCTTAGGGAAGTCACCTAGATGGGTGGGTTTGCTCTGGTTTGTGTAACAGTGTCTCTGTGTGTTTGGCAGTGACAAACCATGAGACAGTAAAAAATGCATATTGATACTTTGGTAAATATTCCCTTTTTTTTGGAACCTGGACATGTTTCCTCATTAGTACATGTAGGATGTTTCTTACTCTCTGATATTTAAGGGGGAAATGCCTTAGTTTTTAATGGGACTCACTAACTAGTATAACATTTTCAGCATCATTAACAGGAACAATATCTTCATCCACTTGTGTCAGAGTTAAATCTTGTTTCTTCTGAATCTTCTTTCTCAAAGAAGTGATCTGGTGATTTTTTAATAAAATGATAAAATTTCTGATTTGAATCTTATTTCTTCTGGGAAAATTAACGGAAACGAACAGGGATTAATTTGGCACAATGTTCTACATACTTAGATTTCCCAATCATTGTAGGAGTTAAAAATCAGAATCCCTTGAATTGATCTAAGGAAGACATTTTTTTTTGTAAGCCACAGAAGAGTAACCCATCCTTTTCCAGTTTTCAGTTTTGATGGTGGAAAATCTAAAGCTTTTGGAAATAGTATAGGATTACAATAGATTCTTACAGCTCTTGTGACACAACTCTTTGATTATGTCAAGCTGAAACAGAGCATCTCATCTATTATAGAAAGAACAGTTGCATTTTGCTGCCGAAAAGCTTCTTAACACATTGGATTCTTTTTTCTTTTTGCTTTTCCCAGCGTTCAGCATCCTTAAGCTTCGTGGGCTTTCCAAATAGTTCAGACATGGAATTATCTCCAGCAAGGTTATCCAGCTCAGCTGACCCACAGGTGAAAGGTGCAGCTGCTGTGACACTTGGCCCGTCCCCAAACGCCCTCTGTGACTGTGATACTCCACCAGAGCCCCTGCCCAGCTACAGCCTGGCACTGGGCAGAGCTCCCCGTGACCCGAGCCCTGGGGCTCCTGCTGGCCACACACCAGGTGATGCACTCCAGGGAGGCACCAAATGCAAGGTAGGGATTGCTCAAACTCCTCTGCTGAGAGGGAATCTGCTTTCATTTACAGCACATGTTACTGTTAGTCAATCAAAGTAAATTACTTTTTCAGTGAGTAAAGTTTTTGTTATCTGATATTTGAAGACCGATTACAAATTATTTTCTTAACATGAAAAGAGAGATAACTAATAATAAAATTCTGCATTTCTTTCTCCCCCCACCCCCTGAAGCAGGAGAATGAAGACCTCAGTGCTGTAGATGGTCTTCTAGAAAACAACTTGGCTACTGCTGGGCAAGAGGTAGTTAATGAATTAACTCTTTCTATGCAAAAAGTGATGGAAGAACCTATTAATCTTTCAATCAAAAAGTCTCAGCATTGCACTTCTCCTTCTGAACTGCTCAGCAACACTTCTTTCCTGCCTGTGAATGCCAGAATGAGACAACCTAGAAGCAAAGAAGGTACCAGGCTTTTAATTATTACCTTTAGATTTTGGGGTTTTTTCTTTCTTAGCACTGTGCATTGCAAGCATGGCAAAGCAGTATGCTTATTAATATACTTACATGTAAATGTGCTTTTTCAGCAAGCTTCAAATATTATCAGAGTACTTAATCCAATGGAAAAGTGTGTTTGATCTCATTTGTGGAGGAAAAACATGGAAATTATATGCTTTGAATTTGTAACATCCCTCATCTGTGAAGCAGAAACGAGTGTGACTGTGTGAAGTACCTGGAGTATTAGTTCTCTTAGAAGCACTCCTGTTAATGAGACCTGCAGTTATGACTATTGAAGAGCTGGTTTGAAGAGTCCAAATTCAATTTAAAAAACCCACACTACTTCCGAAATGTAATGTGCCTTCTGCTAAGTCCTTCACATCAGCAGCATACCAAATTTTTGCTAATACGTTGCACAGTATGTGCCTTTGCTTGGCTCTGTCTGCTGTGGAACACTCCCTTCAGCCAAGGCCTATTTCTTCAGCCCTAATGGAGAATTAGACTTTACTTAACTCTTTTCATGGGCAAATTGCCAACATCGTTGTGCTCCACTGTAAAGCCTCATTCCTGCAAACTCTGAAAGTCAATGGGACTATTCATGCAAGCAAGGGATTGCAGGATCAAGCTGTTATCCCGTGACTTATGCCAATATTTGGCTGCATTTCTCTATAAAGGATGAATTAGTATTTCTCTCTCTGTGCTGTATTTTTATTCAGAGAATTCTAATTAGTACAAAGGAGGCCTAGCCCAGTGAGCCAAGGAAATGTATTTGTCTTCTCTTCTATGTTCTATGCCAAATCATGGCAATTATGCCACAATCACTTGTGTGAGTTGTAAGAATCAGGAGCACCCCTACAAAGCTGTGCCTCAGGCTCAAGTGTCTCAGGGAGGAGCAGCTTTGTAGTGTCTGGTGTGGGTTGCGTGACACCACGCACAGAGGCAGCCCCAGAGCTCAGAATCTCACTGTCAGTAGTGGATGCTATAAATTTGCTGGGTGTAAAGTGCAGGCCCTGTTGTGAAGGGGGTGGGAAGCCTTGAGTGCTGCATTCAGTGCTGCTCCCTTTTCACAAGGAAGGATCAGGAGTGAGCAATTCCCGTCCTGCTGTCCCTGTTTAAGGGCGTGCAGTGAGGGGAGACCTGAGGAGATACAGTCACCAGTGCACCATAAAACATGAATTCTGCTGCAGAGGCAACGTTAACTCTGCTGGTGGCTCTCGGTAGGGCTTGCTGGCTTCAGCATTGCGGTGCTGCCAAGCTTCATTCCTTCTGGTATGTGTCTCCAGTGACTCATCCTTTTCTAATAGCAAACCTAAACATTTCAGCTTAATTTAAAACAAAATAATTCTTATCCTAGGCACAAGGGATGTGGTAAAAATTGTACAAAATGTCATCATTTTCCCTCTTATGGCCACTTTTTTTTTTCTTAAGACTTACATATAACACCCTCCCCTCCTCTTCTCTTTCTTAGACTAAACAAATCTGATGGTTTCAGTCTCTCCTCATGAGTCAGGGGTTTGATTTTTTTTTCAAAACCACCTCATTCCTGCTGTGCTATTTTGGGTTCTCTGCAATTAAACAGTGCTGCCCACAGCAAAACGCAGTGCTCAGCTGAGGCCTCTGGGGTGCCATGTGGAATCAGGGTATCAGCTCCTTGTGTTTTACTTTCATTGCTGCTGGTAATACCCTGCAGGATGGCATTCCTCTCTTCTGCAGCAGCAGCAGCAGCATTAGGTGGTTGACTCGTGTGTAGTGAACAGCCCACTTTAACCCTTAGTGCCTTCCAAGAGCATTTTCCTAGCCAGTTGTTTTCCATTGGGATCATATTCATCTGACCCTTCACGAGCGTAGTATAGTTATTTCAATTCAGTCTTACTGATTTAGGAGATTTTTTTTCTCTGATGCACTAATGTCTATTTTTAACTGAAAACATTCTCCTCTAGTTTGTTTTTATTCACAAATTTTATAGGCACTGTTGTTGGACAGGCCCAGTTGCTGATGGAAATGTTGGTTAATGTAGGAACCCAGCACCACTGGAACATCTTCTGCTTTGACAGTGTGCTGTGAGAGCTGCACCTCCACCTCAGTGTGCAGTCTCCCTTCAGTAATTCTGTCCACGACAGGGCTACCCACCCTTCACTTGAGCAACAACCAGAAGTGAATAATGCTTTAGTTGTGATGTGAAATGCACCTTTCCTTGTTAGTCTTGATTTTCTTCTGTTTCCTGTGGTAGGAAAAAACAGAGTATCCTAGAGGCACATTGCTTTCAAGCCATGGCTGAGGTACCATTGACCTGAGCTAGATTTTCTTTTTAAAAGCATGTTTTCCTGGACCTCTCTTATCTCCTGATAATCATGATATTACATTTGTTTCTTCTTAGTATTGGCTACGTCAAACTAATTCCTAACAAAAGAAGGTGAGATTATGAAATTTTTCAGTGGACTTGTATTTATGAGGGCGTCCACTGGGACATTTGTCTCTACCCCGTCTCCTCTCCCCAGAATTGTGTTATTACTTGTGTTCAATACCAGTCAAAAACTGCATCTATATGCTGATATAGCTACATAAAGCTGCAGCTAAATGCTTATATAGCAGATAGTTCTGAATTCATGTGATATGTTACAGACATTGGAGGAAAGAAAGGAATTATAGGGTAACTTTTGTCCCGTGGTGGCAGATGGGCTTTCTTCCTGTTTTCAAGTAACTGGAATTATCCAGAAGCGTCTTAGCATGGAGCTGGAGACCACAGAGATTTCCTGAGCCTCAGGGGTTCAGACCTCAGTAGGTCTGTTTTCCTCAAGCAAAGGCTGTATGGCAAAGAGGATTACTTACGTTGTTCCATGTATATGGATGAATGTGATATGGCTGTGTACATATATAATTCCCTGGGAATGAAGCCTTTTCCATGAAATATTTTGTAAATGCTCCTCATATTTAGCTCTGCAGAAGCTGTGGTTAAAAGTAAAAAAGAAAGACAAAGGCTCTACACCAGAACAGAAAATAGCATACACATTTTCTATACATATAGATGAAATGATTCCATAATTCACTTATGATATCATATTAAACACCAGTCAGAAGTACATGAATATTGAAGTACTTTCTACCCTAATCTGCCTGTGATATTATAAATATTTTATTCGTTTTCTTATCTTCTGTTCCAGATTCCAATAACTGTGAAAAGGAACATTTTGAAATGGATATGAAAAGCAATCAGAATGTCAGGTAGCAGAGTCTTTTTTTATACAAAAGCACTGGCTGTGAAATTTTATGCATGTATTTAGAAAATTTGTCATACCTAATGATGATGGAGAACTTAAAAAGAATTCTAGATTCCTTATAGATAATAGTTCTGAAAGTTGTAAAATTGTAAAGCTCTCAAACTTGAAAGCAACAATGGAAAAGAAGTGGTGAATTCGCTTATTTCCGTGTGATTTTTCAGAACGAATAAATATCTGCAAACCTATCTCACCTGAACAATTAGAAAATTTTAAGCACCAATGAAAGCTAAAAGATATAATAGGAACAGGATTAACATTACCTCAATAATTTTATAAAATGTAGTTTGCAGCCACTGCCATGATGATAATATGGTAAAGCTGATGATGTGCTGTGTTCCTGTTGAAGCCAGCTACACTGAAAAGTATCAAGTATGACTTTAGTTGGGGTAATTAGGACAAGAATATACAGAGCAGGGCAAAGCTTTAGCACAGAAGTGAGTAATGTATTTACACATATGATTAATTTAAAGTGATTGCATTCACATTTCTTAAAGAATTGGTTTGTGAAAAAATGTCCAGATTTTCAGCACTTGGCCACCAGAGTCACAGTTACAAAGGAACAGGAGCACAAATGATGGTGCGTGAAACTGAGTAGGGAGGAGAATTTTGTGGAATATGGATGAGTCTATTCATGTGTCCTTTTGACTCTAGAGCTGCCCCTAAGGAGCAGAAGATCCCCTATGTGCGACTGGAACGTCTGAAGATATCTGCCTCGGAAGTGGGGGAGCTCCCGGTGTTCAGGCTCCAGCCACAGGACAACGAGCAGGAGGGCAATTTCCTCCTGGTAATTGAATGTGGGACACGGTCCTCAAGCATGTCCATAAAGGTGAGTGGGATTGCCTTGAGGTTTTACCTGCCTTCTCCCCTTTATCCCACTGGTTTGTAGGCACAGTTTCTGGAATATTGTGTAGTAAACAAGTCTGTTGATTCGTTCCACCCTTGGGTACTTCTGTGATGGGTTGAGGTGAAGACAATACAGCTTTTAGCTTCCTGTGGAGCTCCCTGCATCTTCCATTTCCGAGAAGTCTGTCTCTGTAGTGTT
This sequence comes from Machaerirhynchus nigripectus, assembly GCA_013397975.1. NCBI lineage: Eukaryota > Metazoa > Chordata > Aves > Passeriformes > Dicruridae > Machaerirhynchus > Machaerirhynchus nigripectus. The sequence goes on from VZRQ01003305.1 coordinate 1,135,703, forward strand.
TTCATACTCTAAGAAACAACTTGGCTTACCTGTCTGGTTGCAAATACAAGATAAATAGCTTAAAACTGGCCTAAGTGTATATTCTAGTGACAGGAACCAATCCCAGAAATAACAGTGTAAAAAGATTTTCAAAAGCTTTTTATTCTATTGCTTCAGTGGAGTCTTGAGTGAGAACTTCTTTCCACAGAAGGAGACAGGAATTGCTGGTGGGAAAAAGACCTATACTGGGTTTTTTGGGGGTGGGGGGCTTGAGCTGTTTACAGTAAAATTTGCAAGTAAGATTGTAGAATATCCTGTTTCTATTGATATCATGATGATTTTTTGCTTTTTCATATACCCCTCTTATATATCCTTTAATATATGCTTTTATACAGCTTATATGTATCCTTAGTGCTTTCAGCCCACATACTTGTAATTCCCCTAGTCTGATAACTAGCTTAGATCCAAAGTTCTGTTAAGCCAAGAGACCAAACATCTTGGAAACCTCGCAGCTGGGGGTCAGAAAGCCCCAGACACCAAGGTCCTCTCCAGAACACATTCTGTAAACCAAGATAGGCCCATCCAGGGGGAAGGTTCCTCAGGACAGGGGCTTCTCTCGAGCCTCTCATTGGGGAATCCATGATAGATGTGCTAATTTGCAAGGTCTATAACTGTGTACACAAATCATCGTGTGGGTGCATTCTGGGGTGCATTTTGGTGCATTCTACCTGGATGAGGTGCACCTGAGGATCCTTAAATAAATATCGAAGTAAAACCTTTTTTTCCCCCTCTAACCATGTTTAGCTTTTAATTCTGAGCCCAGGGAAAGGCAACACTATCACCTGTGGTGTAGAATCTGCACAGCTCTCTCTCAGTGCTACTACACTCTGGTACGTGAAGGAAATGACCTGACCAGGGTGACCTGGCCAGCCAGTGGCAGATGCCAAGAGCGTGGGCCTGCTGAACCCCAGTGCCCTCCCCAGTAGAATTCACTGCAGAGAAGTACTTGGAAGTACTTTTTGGAAAATCGTTGGTATTTTTGTCTGCCAAATACAAGAAGTACTTGGTTATCTGCAGATAACCAATGATGTTTTATGCTGATGTATGAAAATGATGATTGTGTGATCCCAGATTTTTCTTCCTTCAAGATAAATAAAGATAGCCCAGCTGAAGGACAGAAGTCCAAGGAAGAGAGCTCAGAGGACAGAAGATTTCTCATCTCCCAGGCTGCAGGACAGGCACAATCTCCTCCTATAGATACTCTGTCTGTTGATCAGAAGCTCAGCAATGGCATCTCCAGCACGAAAAAATCCCCAGTTACTCAGGAAGTCAGTCCGATTGAAAACGAGGATTTCTGTGCTGTGTGTCTTAATGGAGGAGAACTGTTGTGCTGTGATCACTGCCCCAAGGTCTTCCATCTCTCCTGCCATGTTCCAGCCCTGCTCAGCTTTCCAGTGTGAGTATGGATGACATTCCACTAACATGCTGTTCCTGCTCACTGCCTGGGGGCAGAATATATCCTCAGGGACGGATGTTTCAGCCTTGTACAAGAACTGCACCTCTCACTTGCCTTTTTCTGATGCTTTTTTGTCTTACATGCTAGGAACTAGATGAATTATGAAAAAGAACTGTTTCCAGCCACCAAGCCCTTTCTGCAGTTAACTGCCAGTACAGCAAAGGACAGGTGACAGACCTGAACTTAAAAAGCTTTCATATGACTTACTGGAGAAAAATAAAATCCTAACTCTCGTGTAACATCTGGAGTGTAGACATCAGCTCTTCTCTGCAGAACAGAGACTAGCACAAGGGAAGGGCAATCAGTGAATTTCTATTCAGTTTGCTAGAAATTTTACGGGAAATGGAGGATTATCAGGGCTTTTGTGGAAATATTTAAGTCATTGGCTTCCCTAAGATAGGTTCTCCAGCAACTTGTCACAGATGGATTGTATGCAATGAGCCAGAAATACATGTCCACATACCAAACTTAAAAGTGAGGCTGAATAATGTGCATTATTGTGGTGCACAATTCTGAATTCTGTTATAAATCATTACTAAGTGGAACCAAAGTCTAGTTCATTTGAGCCAAGCCCAAATAACTGTCTCAGCTGAGAAAAAGATGTTGTAAGGTATTAATTTGGAGATTCTGGTTTGTCCTTTCTGTTCAAAAAACAGGGCTTTTCAGCTCTTGGCTTTTCATTCTTTTCTCTAGTGGAGTTATGATTACCTTCTAGTTTCAAAGCAATGTGAAAACCAACTTTTCCTGTTAGAATAAACTTTCTAGACAGAGTTAAACTCTAATGAATTAAATTAATTCCCTTAACTAAAGTTTTATATTCATAGCTCTTTAACATATCTTAATCTATAATTATTCAGACCCTGATGCTGCGGAAGTTGCATCACTGCCTTCCTGAAATCCTTCAAGAGGTGTCTGAAAATGTATCTACTAGCAAGGACACACATGCCCTTGCAGAATTATGTCTATTTGGTTTGGGGACCTGTGTATTATCACACCTTTTCTGATAATGTTGATTTCTCAGAAAAATAAGTCAATTATTATATCAGTTGATAATAAATATCTTGATTATCAAAAGGGTCTAGGTTTGTCTTATGAACCAATTGCTCCCTGTTTTTCCTTAATATATTTTTTCAAAGCAGCCCTTGAATCAGTGCAGCTGCATACACTGATGGTAGTTTATTTCAAACATGATTTTGTCATTTTCTTTTCCATTGTGACAGAAGAAGAACCGTGAATAGAATGTGAAATGATTAGACTTTTAACTGGATTCAAATCCAATGAAGAGTATCTAGTACAATGGGCTTCAGATTGCCTGCTATCGTAATGCTAGTTAAGGATGAGGCTTTCCAAACAGTGATTTCTGAGATTTGCTGTTTGACAAGGTTGTGGAAGAAGTTCCACGTGAAATTTTTGGTTCCTTGTTTTGCAGGGGAGAATGGGTGTGCTCGCTTTGCCGTAACCCAGTGAAGCCGGAGGTGGAATATGACTGTGAGAACACACGCTACAGCCACAGCTACCATGCACAATATGGCCTTGGTGACTGTGACCAGAAGGTGGGAATAACTATACACTGCACTCTTTAGAGCAGGCCACCTGATCTCAGCGTGAGGCTTTGCTTTTTCACGTGAGAGAGGTGATGGTTTTGACTTGGCTGCTACTCAAATGTTACACACAGTGCTAAATACAACAAAAGCATTGTTACTGTTTGGTTATATCATTCTCTTCTTTCCAGACATTGCTGTTCAATTTAAAAATGAAAGTCATCTTATAGAAAGATGAAGCAGGCAGGTGTGGAAATCTTTTCTCCTTTGAACAGGGAAGTCACACTCAAGAGCAGAGCTTCCCCAAGTCAATTTTGCCTGGTTTTTCGACACTGAATCTTTTTCATTTAAAACTTGGCATCTTCTCAGACATCTGCTTCGGCCAGTGCTGTGACATTTTTGTGATGAAGGCATTTTTTGATTTTCAGTTGGACTGAAATAATCATACAGTCTTCAAATGTCCCATTAGTTCCTTTGAAGACGACATTCAGGCTGTTAACTCAGCCTAGATGAAAACTTAACAATGTACATACCTATTATTAGTTTCCCCGACCAAATCTTCCATGAAAACAGTGTCTTTTCTCAAAGTCCTCTTGGTATTTGAAAGGCACAAATTCAGAATAGATGTCCTGTGTATATTGGTGACAACTGGACAGAGAGGAGGAGTCAACACAACTGAGTGCAGATGCTGAGCTGGCCCTGTTTCTACTGATTCGGTACAACTGGACAAAAATTGTTGGGATTTGGATCTTGAATAGTGAAGTCCTATTTAGAAAATTGAGTTGCTTAAAAATTCCATTGTTTGTGAGAAAATATGGCTTATAATGTTTATGTAGTGTGTTTTGTTTTTTTCACTAATGAAAGAGCCAAAGACAAGTATAAGTGTTTTACAAGTTAATGATGACTAAGGGGAATAGTTTTCATACAGTACTACCAACTTACATCTGTTTGCATGAATGGATATGAGCCGTTGCAAACATTGCCCATTTAACTCTTTCCACACTGTTGCTGCCATTCTTTCAGTCGAGAGCCAAGGAATAGATCTGGAGTGTAGAAAGTAAAAAATGATAGTGATTAATTCCCAAAAATTTCCAGGGAAATCTTTCTCTTGCATTTCTTGGCTATCCTTATTTTCCAAGGTATAACAATGCTATGAGGCAAAATGTCCCCCAGGTTAGAGTGAAGTGTGCCATTTTGCATCAGAAAAGAACAGTCTACCTGAGAACTCTCTTTTAATTAAGGGCAAAAATAAACTCACTTGTTTTGAATTAAAATGTGTTTCGATTCTGGCTTCCACAGAAGTGTGAAAAGCTGGTGCTTTCCCTGTTCTGCAGCAGTATGAGCCTCCCATTCCATGAACCCGTCAGTCCCCTGGTAAGTACTGCACGTGCAGGGATCAGAGGGAATCCAGAGAACCACACAAGTTTCTCCTTTGTCTTCTTGAAATATATTAATGAGGGTTTTTTCTGAACAGTACTGCTTCCTAGGGATGGGTGGGTGTTTGCCTCTTGCAAGTGCCTTGAAGGTGTCAGGCCCAAGGCAGGTGAATGCTGACCAGTTTTCAGGCCAGGCTTGGGTGCCAATTTAAGATGCTGGTAGAATGGTAAAAGGTGTATGTGGGGTTCCAGTGATTGAAAATGTTGACTTGCCACATACATGGAGAATTTTGTACTGTCATAAGAGAGGTCTGCTCTAGAAGCAACCTGAACTCCCTCTTTTCTGGTGCTGTGCACAAAGAGGGTGAATGTGACTGTGTGCAGGGGGAAGATGTAGGGACTTCTGCTTCTCCCCTGTACTCCACATTTGCAGTATTATCTGTCTGCTGTAAGGGAGATGGAGACTCACACTATTGTAATGATAGAACACAATGTGATAGAAGTTAAAGGGGGGAAAAATAAAGATTTTATGTGAAGGACTAGTCCAAATAATGATATAAATCTCATTCCACCTAATAAAGCTTGCAGTGAATTTAAGGAACAGATTACCTAACAAGTAGGCTTAGACCCAGAAAGATTTGAGGAGTGGGATATCCTGGTGGCTGATGTCCACTGAAAAAGACTTTTGTTGAACTTGTAAAAGAGTGCACAGTACCATATTTTGAGTCATTCTTGACAGACTACTTCCCACATTATCAGCTGAAAGTATCCCAGCACGTTCTTTTTGTGTTGGCTTAGGGAAAATGTCAGCTAATTATCAATGTTACATATATTATTGATCATGGTTAAATTGGGGCTATGGTTATCTGGGGATAAACTTGACAAAGTGCAAGCAGCAGAGTTCTCACTGAAGTGTGCTGTTTTCAAGATCAGTCTTGCAAGCAAATATGTTTTAATCAAGACAAAAAGCACCCAGGAAGATGTGTAGGTATAGGAAGTAAAAGATTACAGCTCTCTGCCCTGATGCAAGGACTTCTCTGCAATGACTTCTGTCCAAACTTGCATAGAAGTCACTGGAGAGGAAATATTTTAATTAAAAATGTCACATACCTGTGTTTTATTCTTATTGCAGGCTCGGCATTATTATCAGATCATCAAAAGGCCAATGGATTTGTCCACCATACGAAAGAAGCTGCAAAAAAAGGACAAGTACCACTATTCTGCACCTGAGGAACTTGTGACTGACGTGCGTCTCATGTTTTGGAACTGTGCAAAGTTCAATTATGTATGTTTCTAGTATGCGTGGGTGGGGTGGTACACAGCAGGGGCTGGCTCCTTCGGTGGCTGTCACTCTGGTGCAACTACTGGTTCCACGGAAATCAGATATAGGATTGGGATAAACAGAAATATGAATCCGTTTGATTCTTTGGAAATTATGTTAGGTTTCTTTAATGACAGGACTGAAGTTTATATGAAGTTATATGTGTACCTGAGAACTTGAGATACATACGGACCTAAAATTAAAGAGGGGCATGTTCCTGGACAAGTCTTTGGCATGTTGTTGAGTTTGCTGGGAGAGGCCACTCACAGCCAGCAAAATACCTAGGGAAAATCAAATGCTTAGAAATTCCTAAGCAGTGACAACTGCTGTTCTTTCTAGTTCACTGCACATCTCTCCTTCTTAGAGGTGCACAAATGTGTTCCTTGATAGCAGCATCTGGTTTTTACTTACACTGGAAACGCAGGGGGACTAATGGGCTGTAGAAAGTGTGCAGAGACTAATGGAGATGTAGCAGACAGAGCCAAGGTGGGATGTTGGGGTGGGGTAGTTATTTGGGTTTGATCCTTGATGACTTCTGCGTGTGGCAGCACTGAATGGCTATCCATTCCCTTACAGCCAGATTCCGAGGTTGCTGAGGCTGGACGATGCCTGGATGAGTTCTTTGAGGACAAACTGAAAGAGATTTATCCGGACAGGCATTTCCCTTCAATGCAACAGGATGACTCTGATTCTGAAGACGTGGAGAGCCAGAACAGCCAGGTGCCATGCCAGGATTTCCAGTGGCCATCGTACGGGCAGGAGTGCGTTCAGCCCAAAAGGAAACGGCGCCACGCTGTAAGATTGCAAAAGCAAAAGCATTTGGTTGCTAAGTGGCCACCCTGCTAACTCTGTTTACAGTTACTGATGGGAAGTTTTGGCAGGGCTGTCTGGGAAAACTGTCAAGCTTCTATCACGGAGGTGTGATCAGTTCTACAATCTTATGTCAAGGTCCCTGGAGTGGAATAAAGTGTCAGATGTGTATAAATGTGTGAGCAGCAGCAAATGAAGCCTCTCAGGCTGCACAGTTATCTTCCTAGCAGAAAGCTCAGTCAACATTTGTAAAAAGACTAAGCCCTTTAGCTATTCATTGTTTTTTCCTTTGTACACAGGAAAGCGAAAAAACTAAAAGAATGATGTTTCAGCCAGCTAACAGCCTTCCTCAGGTGTGACCTCCTCAAGATACGAGATTTGAGGAATCCAGCAGCATGACTGGCAGAGTTAAGGTGTGTGGGAGGAAAGCAAAGCGCTCGGGCTGTTTATTTAAACTCTCCTGTTCTGCTGACCATATGCCTTATTTCTAGATCTTGTGGATAGACAACAGATCCAAAATGTTTAAATCTGTCAATGGTCCATCTGTTAAATCACTTATATGTCTTGCAGTGTTTACACTGCATTATTATACACATTCATTATAAATGAATTACTAATGTTTTGGTCATAGGTAATGATAAATAATAATAAAAGTAACATAATATCTCATACTGCAGTACCGTTTCATAATCTGTTCAATGTGACATCTCTGTTTTATAGAGCACAGGTAACCATGTAATAATCTTGCAACCTCAGTGTGAATGTTGGCCATTTGTCACTTGCTTTGTGACAAGTACAACGTGTAGCCTTTAAGGCTGTAATCCTGTTGTCTTATTCAATGATTTTCCTGGGAGCTTGGCTGCTCAAAGCCTATGAGATACAGTATAATGTGATTATCTGATTAGCTGTTTCTTTTGAAGCACAGCATTTTCATTAGATCACGAAGGAACAAGTGCTAATAGTGCTAATATAAGGGCTCTGTGAGAGCTGTTTCTCAGTGCATATTGGGTGCTCTGTTTGCAAGGCATCATTCTTCTGGAATCTAATTCATGCTTGGTAAAGCAGTGCGGGATTTCGTAGCTCTCAAAGGCAGCATTTTTATACAACCCAAGGCAGTTGTTTTGCTATGAAGCAGATATTGGAATCCAGTAAATTAACTATGCAGCGAATTACATGGTTAGAGAAGTGCCTATAAAATAATGACATTTATTCCTGATCTTCTCTGTGCTTATTACCTGTAGTTGTGATTACCAGCAGTACTAGAAGATGATGATAATGCATATATGTGTAGAAGCTCAAAGAGAAAGAAAGGATGTCTAAGCTGTTTTTTAAAATTTTTTTGCTAAATTTCACAATGCATAGGCAGAACACCACCGACAGCAGGTTTAGAGTTCACTTGAACAAAGGTTGCATGTCACTGTAATGTCTGAAGGGTGGGATGGGTAACAGGACATCACACCTGAGCAGAGAGTGATAGTTTGCAAGCTGCTTCCCACCCCTTCCAGCAGCAGGTGATCCACATCTTTGCATGGCCAGTGCTTTCTTCCTGAGTGTGTGGGGCTTCTTCCTCCTTAGAGCTCTTCCCTGCAGAATATCTGGGCTGGGGTCCAGCTCTGAGAGAGAAGGTTGTCGCAGACCTCAACCACCATTAAAGTCCATTTTAATTAGGTTCCTGTAAATATAGATGATATTTTCAGCATAGTTTATATGGGCTATTTTGTCTGGTAACCATGTATGTTATTTTAGATAACACTTTAAAGTAAAAGGTTTATATATGAAATAATAATAAGACATGAATGTTATATTCTGCTATCTGTGTGACTCACTGTTTGACCTTAACTTGGTAGTGAGCTAATTTTTTTTTTTCTTTGAAGAAATGAAAATCTGGATATTAGAAAGCGACTGGCAAACTGTGAGATGAAGGGACAGCCTTCACATTTTCTAAATGTGAATTCATATATGTTTGCTTTCTGTCAAACTCCTCAAAACAGTAAGAGTCTTGGCACAGGGCAATGAGTGCAGGTTCATCACTGAATTATTCACCCTTATCTGTGCTACAGGTATCACTTTTTCTCAGTTCCTCCACCAAAGACCTATCTTTTACCATTAGTAGTGCAAAAATTATATGCTCTCTAGATAAGTCCCCATCTAAGAGCAGTGGTAGAAACGTGAGAGATTATTGATGGCTTCCTCTTTTCCTGGAAGAGCAGTCATCAAGAGCCTCCTTCTGTTTCTTAAAGGCTGTAAGGTTATTAACTGTACCATTAGTTTTGGAGCAAATGTGTTTTAATGAAATTTATCTAGGTTATATTATGCCTTTATTAAAAATAGACGTTTTCCAGTTTGTCATCAAAAATAAAACACCTTTTGGGTGTGTGCTGGTAGGACTGAATGACCTGAGCACTCTTAAGGCTAACTTAGATTCTGATTATTCTCTAAGACTGGTAACTATTGAAAAAAAACCCTCATAAGCCTCGTGTCATGTTGATAAGCAGAACAAAAATGGAAGTCCTACCTATGACTTCATATACTTTCAAACATGAATCCATGGGTCAGCAAAGTCACAAAAGAGTGCAGGTTATAAGAGCAATATTTTTTCCTAGATGTAATGGGTTACATGTAGAAAGGGAAAATCCTTTCTGTGTTTAAACACTTGGAAAAGAGATTAATTGCACTTTCATAATAGGTCTGTGAAAGAAGAAATGGCAGCTACAGATTTGGCTTTCATTCACCCCCAGACACTTTCAAAGACCTGCTTGTTCCAGTATCATGACAGGAGAATGGCATCACAGTTAATACAAACAGGTGTCTAACCATAGAGATTAACCAATGACTGCATGTTTATGTGTGTAATGTGCATTGCTGAACAATAAAACATGTGAAATGTCTTTTTGCACATCAATCTGAAATGTTTGCTCTCGGTACATCTGCTTTCAGTTCATGTATGGATCATATAATATCATTTAACAATCGTTAGCTAAGTCGCTCATAACTTCTGATAGCAAAACAGCAGTTGTGAAAGCAGCTATGCTAGCACAGGAGACAGCTTGCTATTTGTGCTAATATTTTCAATACCAAGTAGATGTTTTGCCTTTTTGTTTTTCAGTTGCTCTAAGTTATTGAGAAACAAACATGACATGAACAAGTAGCAAAGAATGTTTGTAGTTTAAATGTCTGTACGCATAAAGTGCCAAGGAACATGCTACTTATTAGTGAGAGGAAAACCATATTGTAATGCATTAATCTGGACGAATCAGAAGAGATATTCTAGAATCTAAAATGCCAGAAATTGGAATAATTTACCAAAAAATAGAACAAAAATCCTCTATTGGCAGGAAGTCAAGCAGACACTGCAAATGTTTCAATATTATTGTTGTTGGTTCCTCTCCGTTTGGTTTGTGGGAAAATAAAACTATCAGCATCAACTTTCTGACCTGGGGGCCTATTGGATTGAGGGGTAAGGGTTCTCTCAGGGTTAAACCTGTGCTGCTCTTCATAATAGACATAATTAGGAGATAATTTATAGATAGAGGTTACTTTTTTATTGTGTAAATAGGAAAATGCAGAAAAAACGTCTGGGCACGCAATTCCTTCAAGTGTTAAATACAGGCAATAAACTGTATTATAGACAAAAAGCTAAATACCAGCTGAGTTTCTCTGATTTTATTTAGCTATCAAATGAGATAATCTGTGTGAAATAAAGATAGGCTGTAGTCACAGGCTGAGGAGGATGCATATCTTTTGGAGCTGTATTTGTAGACCAGGAGCAAGAAGTAAGAAGTGGATGGTTTTTTTGAGAAATGTTTCTGTTCGTTACTAAATATTTGTGAAAGTACATTTTAGTGTGTAGTTATGTGTGTTTTCATGAGAGCATTTAGTAGACTGGTAGGATTTACACTAAGGGGACTTCCATGGAAGTTTATATTAGGATATGTAACAGTAGGAACACAGTATTTGGATGGGTTTTTTGGGAAAAGTGTTTGCTGTGGTGGGAATATTACTGTGGAGATGGGAAACTGCAGCGTTCAAATTTCTTGTCAGATATCCAGGTCCAGTTGCTTCCTTTTCATTCCAAGTGTCTGAAAAGAGGTTCTTGAAAGAGAATTTTCAGAGAACTTCTTCCTGCTTAGGATGTAATTTGTAACAGACTCCCTCTAAATTTTCAAATCAGAGCGAATGTTTGGCTTGTACCTTTAAAATGGTGAGATTTGCACATTGCAGAATCAGCTGCTTGCCAAGTCTTGTGCTGACTGCCTGCACCAGGGTGAACATGTCTCTTGGCTGAATGAACAAACACAGCACCCTAACAGGGCTTCTGATATGTTGAACTATGCTCATAGAAACTCATAGAATTTAATGTGGTTTTGTACGGGGCCCAGCAAATGTCAGTGTTTAGAGATCATTAAAAGCATCAGAATTGTGATATCTTCAGACAGTGACAGTAAAACAGATAAACAGTGTTGTACCAGGATATTTTATGCAGCTATTCCTAGATTGTGTGGTAATTTATAAGTTAGTGTTCATTCTGTAAATAATCACATTTTTGCTATTTATTACACTTTAAATGTTTCTGGCAACAGAATTAAAGCAGACCTAGATATAAGTCAAAGAATTAGTTTATGCGCATGTCTATACCACACTGTGTAGCCTGTTGTGCACAGTGAAACTCTCCTGAATTTACAGCCCACTGGGCCAAGCTAAGCAGTTTTCTGTGGCAGAACAGTAAATGGAAAACACCCTTGATTTCTAATACTGGAAGTATTAATAGAATGGGATGATCACTATAGAACCAGCAGACTGTGCAAATGTTCTGTATATCACAGAAATTAAACCAAAACCTTATAGGATATTTTATTCTGTGGTATAAATAAAGGAAAAATATAGAGCTTAGATAAAGTGAAAATCAATTCAAAACTAATCTTTAAATCCTACCCAAACTCTGTCCTGCATCTTACATGTAATTGTGAATACCTCAGGCATCTGCAGTGCAGTATATTAACATATACAGGTGGGCTTTGGCTTATGGAAAATAACATTAAAGACTTCAGTGCTTTAAGCAAACACTGGACACCCCTCTGTTTCTTTTTGCCTGTGGCCTCTGAGGGCTTTAGAAACATTGGTTAACTGGTTCTCATCCATGTTTGTGATGTACTTATAAATATTTCCCATGTATAACTGTGGAAAACAGCATGACAAGCTGATGGAATGAGTGAGCAGCAGAGATGGAAATTGAATACAGCCCTCGGATTTGGATGCAGGATTATCATGGAGCAGTGTTTAATGAAAGCATTGTGAGACATCTCAGGTTTGGGATACTGAAACCTTTCATTATGGAAGAGGGGATTTGTCTCTGACAGTGTGATATGAATGATGCTCGAGCTTAGCACCTCCAGTCCTGGAGCAGTGTCAGGAATCACACAGAGCTTGTCTTACCCACAGGGCAGTTCTGTTCAGTGAGGGGGAATGGGGCAATGCTCAGTCTTTTGCTGCAAACTCACCACTGCCTTACAGCTCGGGAGCAGCGGCGGTGGCCTGGGCCATGCAGGTACTACAGCCATAACCTCTGGCTGAGCCAGGTTATCTCGGGGATGTTACAAACAGCACGGATTTTCTCCAGGGAAGGAACCACATAAAGGCTCCCCAGAAGTGATATCCCATACCATTCAAGAAAGCAGAAAGTCCTTGATCTTTATTTTTGATCTCTGCACTCTTAACTGGAGTGAGCCTGCTGGACAAGGAGTTCACAGCAACGACCTCTTGAGGCTCACTGCGCGTTCTGAGCTATTGCATCATGTCCAAAGCTCTTCCCAGTTGCTGTGTTGCATCGTGCCAGCCTGAGCCTGGTGCCATGGGGCCGGGAATCCCTGGGGGGCCGGCAGAGACAGCCGGTGGTGGACGCATGCTAGAGAGGTGGGAACACCCTGGAGACATTCAGCCCCTGGGCTGGGAAAAGTGTTGCTCCAGCACACCCTTCGTCTTCTATCTAGATGGCTCATACTGTGAAAGGATATTTAATGGAACGAGAATATGCAAGTTCCTTCCTTTCACTGGTCCTAATTAGGGCATACTGTAAATATATGAGTATATTTATAGCCACAGAACTCAACCTTTTACTCCACTCATGAGAATATACCTGCAGAATTAGCCTGATTCTGTGTTTATTGGCTTTTACTGCTTCCAAATAGTGCACACTTTACAAATAAATTTACATTGGTTGCCCCACCTCTTCCCAGATGTCAGTACTATAACACCCTGCTCCTTTTGAGTCAAGTTCTCCTGCATTATTAATTCAGCAGTTTGTAATTAAATGATTAGCTAATCAAATTGTTTCCTCCTGAGTACATGTGCAAATGCATTGAAGACCGATTGATTTAACTGGGGTCACTCAAAGATAAATTGAACCTTAACATCATGAAGTGTGAGAAACAAAGAGGCTCTCTGAGAAGAGAGTAGGAGGACTTGTGTCTTTTAGCCTTGTGGATGTTGTAGTTCCAGTGGGGAGAAAAAAAAGGGTTCTGGATCTAGAGATCCAAACATTACATGGGGTTTTGTGTTATTACTGTTATTACTTTACCTGCTAAAACTGAGGTTCTGATTTTAAAATGCACATGACAGTGTTAGCTGTTTTCTCCTTTGTTTTACACTGCCTCATCATATGGGAAGAAAATGAAAATTCTTTTAATGGAATTGAAGGTGAGTAAACCCCAAGGGTGATACTGAGGGGGCACTGCAGTGTTGCTGCTGGTTTTGTCAGAGAAGTTAAGTTCTGTGTGTAACTTTCCTCACTGATTTGAGCCAAAGTGTTTCTGCAGCTCGTGTGAAAAGATAAAATGCTTACACAGACGTAAAGGCGTGGGAGATAAAGAGAAGGTTTTTGTTTCTCTCTCAGTTAGTTTTGCAACCAAACGGGTGTTCTTTCAGGTTCCTGGGGAGCATTTAGGTGCTGCTCACTGCCCAGGGGTGGTGGTACAGTCTGAATGGGTCGGTAAACTTTAATGATGCAGGAAAGCTTAGCTTTCCCAATATTTCCTGTAAAACGACACAGCCTCTGGGAACAGGAGATTCACCCCCCCGGGGTAAAGCAGGTGGAGGGCCGGTGCTGGGCTGGCTGCAGGGCATCAGAAGCGCTGGTACCGCTGAAACAAGGCAGGTGGCTCCCTCTGCTGCTTTCAGCACGATTTGAGTCGTTTTGAGCAAGGAGAATTTGCCTCCTCCAAGTCCTGTGGGTTCCAGCATGATTGCGCCTTCTGGTTTTAATATGGTTTCCTTTTTTGGGAGGCAGATACGAGGCTGCACGTTCCCCCTTAGCCTAAAACCTGTACAGACCTTTACAAAGATTAATATATGTATTTATAACTGAGAATCAAACTGTAATGTGGCAGCTGAGTGTAAGCATTTTAGGTAAGACCTCCATAAAACTGTAATTACACCCATCTGTTTCTCTTAAGTACCCAGCAGAAAACAGTTAGCACTTATATATCTCTTGATAGCTCTCTCTCAATCTGGTGTTATGGGGAAAGAGGGAAGTTAATTTCCCCCTTTATTTTCTTTCTAGAAAAAGATAGTGCTTAAATTCAAATTTACGAGAAAAGCAAGCTGAAAGTATTTGTCAAAGGAGCTTAATTTGTAGATGGAGAGTGTCAAACCAACAGTTTTTCACGAGTCTCTCTAACCCTAATGCACTAATTATGGAAAAGACAGAACAGGCACATTTTTAATGAAGCTGTGACCATATAAATAGATATTAACAACAAAAACCCCCACATATTATTTCTTAAAAATACGGGCAGTTTCATCAAAACTTTCGGATGCAAAAAGTGCTTTGCAAACAGCTGTAAACTGAATTCTCATTGACAAGATTCACAAATGAGCCTTCCCCTTATGGCCTGTCTGTTCTGTGATTATTTGACCAGATTCTCACCTGGGGTAAATTGCTGAGCACCTCAGTGGAGGAGGGGTGTGAGAGGCCAATTTCCACTGTGGCAGGGCTGATGCACTGACTCTGGAACTGATAAATTTGTATAGCAAAAAAAGAAAAAAGAATTGGTTTGAGACACTATTGGGAAGGAAAAAACATGGACTACAAGAAAGTGTCTGCTTGTGGAGTTTTTTACCACTTGTTGATAACCATTTTGGAGACATTAGAGTTAGGATATTTGATACTGCATATTTTAAAGTAGGGTCACCTACAAGAATGTGCCTACCTGAGTGCAACTAAGTTCCGTGAAGGTAAGCTCCTCATGCTTTTTGGAACATCCTCATGTACCATAGCACCTGGAAGTCGCTGTGGAATCTCAATGACATTTGAGCTCATTTGAAGGAACTTGAGGCCTTCCACAGTTGGATGATCCTCGGACACTGCAGCCGGGAGTGGGACGACCACCGGGAGCAGACGGTGCTGTCGCTCCGTAGGGTGACCTGGCCCCGCAGCAGCAGCAGCTTCCCAGGGAGGCTCGCGTTAACCCTGAAGTGCCCGTGGGCCGGGTCTCCTCATGCCGGGCGCGTCCGGGACAGCGTCTCCTCCTCCCGCCTGCCGCCTCCTCCACGGCCTCCCGGTCCCGCGGCGCCGGTAGGTGGAGCTCCAGGATCCCGATTGCTGAAGGGACCGTGAAATCGGTGTCGCAGGGGCAGGGCACACCTTGGTATTTTCCTGTGGTGCTGCCGTTTGCCCTTTGCCATGCTAATGAACTTGCACCGAGACGTGAATACGAGCGCAGCACTTCCCAGGATTTGAGAGTCAGGTTGGCTAAAAAAATTTTTCTTTTAGCACTTCATAGAATGATAGAACGATTTGGTTTGGGAGGGACCTTAAAAATCACCTCGTTTCCATCCCCCTACCACGTGTAGGGACACCTTCCACTAGACCAGGCTGCTCAGGGCCCCATCCAACCTGGCCTTGAACACTTGAAAGGATGGGGCATCCACAGCTTCTGTGGGCAGCCTGTGCCAGTGCCTCACCACCCCCACAGGTAAGAATTTCTTCCTGATATCAAGTCTAAACCTACTGTCAGTTTAAAACCATTCCCCCTTGTCCTGCCTCTACCTGCCCATGTAACCAGTTCTTCCCTGTCTCTCTTGTAGCTCCCTTCAGGTATGGGAAGGCTGCAGTTAGGTCACCCTGGAGCCTCTTCTTCTCCAGGCTGAACAATCCCAATTCTCATAGCTTTTCCTCATAGAGGAGGTGCTCCATAAACTTGGTGGCCTCCTCTGGACTTGCTCCAACAGGTGCATGTCCTTCCTGTGCTGGGGAACCAGAGCTGGATGATACAGTGGGGATCTCACCAGAGCAGAGCAGAGGGCCAGAACTGCCTCCCTCAATGCTCTGGATGCAGCCTGGGATAGGGCTGGATTTCTGGGTTTTCGCACTGCTGGGTCATGTCTGGTCTTTCATCCACCATTTACTGCTGCGTGTATCTGTCCAAACACTGCTTGCCAAATTTCACTCACTGTCAGCGGCACTGCAGCTCTTAATGCCAGATTATCACTGTCAGGGCAATTAAAAGTATTGGCACTTAAGAAGCCTACTCTGCATGTTATGTCTATGGAAGTAAAAGTCCATCCATATTTAGGCTCTCACTAGAATCACACTAGTGTATGATTAAAGATATCATTTCCATCTCAGGGAACCTGTTTCCTCTGGTGTTGCTGGGCAGGGTGGCTGGTGGCACTTTATCAGCTGTGTTATTTCATGCCAGACCTATCCAAAACAGAAATAACTCTCCTTAGGCCCAAGGGAGAGAGGCAGGTGTACTCACACCCCCCAGGATAAATATTTAGATAAACAGCAAGGATATCTAAAGCCCTATCTAAAGCTTTCCCATGGACTGTCTGTTAGTACACACTTGTGCTGGATTCTGTTCAAAGTGCAGCTAAGTAGCACAGAGCAGTCAGAGCTTTCTAAATTCCCCTTTCAGATAAAGAAGTTTAGATGTCACATGTCAAATGTAATGTGACCTCGGGGGTTTCAGCCTAGTCTTTAACAGGCATTTCTCACCCTTGAGAAAATGCCTGGCTTTTGAAACAATGCCTGCTTTCAAGAACTTTGGCTTAATATTGTGGCATGAAGGTCAAGATTGTCTTGTACTGACTGAGAGGAGCACAGCAGCTTTCACAGTGGTTCCTTTCTTCATGTGGCTTTTGCTTGTGCTCAACATTTTGAACTAGAAAATGAGAAGAATGAGAAAGCATCATTTCCTTTGTGAGGCTTTGGTGTGTTTTGTCTTTTAGCCTCACTATTGTTGTCGTACTGTCATAATACTGAATTCTTATTCTCCTATTAACTGATGCCCTTCATTTGACAGGAGTGTTTACTTTTGTTGGTGTTAAGTTTCTGGCAAGGTACGCAGACAATTTCGACTTGAACCTTTCTGTGGAAGGACACAGAGACAATTCAGTGTGTCTCCTCTTTGCAGGCTACCGATGGAATAAAGAAAGAACGGACCTGTACGAGCTAGGTCGGCTCAGCCCAGACACAATGAAGGTAAATTACAGCACAGATAGGCTGGGAGCAACCACCAGAAGGCTTGGAAAAGGTCATGTTGAAATCTCTCAGGTCCGAATGGAGGTTGTAAAAGCAGCCTGCAAATTGTACGTGTGCAACTGAGCCCAAGGGGCAGTTAGCCAGCAGACAGCTGGCTGGGGACAGTGGGGCAAATTCCCCTGAAACAGCCCTGCTTGGCTTGGATTACACATCCTTGTCATCACCCACCCTGTATGAAGTCCTTTCACTCTTGCTCTGGGTGACTGTCAGGTGGCTGTGTGAACTGGCTCCTGGCCTGCTTTCCTGGGGTGGGACAACGTGCCAGGAATAATGCACTTGTCTGGCAGCTGTGGATTGGAACATGAATCTGGACCATGGGTGTCTTAGAGGAGCCCGTGTTGCTCTTGATTCACAAGTCACAGTGGTCAAACAAGCAATTTTTATTGATGTAGCTGGCATGTTTTGTGTGACCTCTTCTACTGCAAGTGGCCTTTTCTCAGAGGTACCTGAGTCACT
This sequence comes from Machaerirhynchus nigripectus, assembly GCA_013397975.1. NCBI lineage: Eukaryota > Metazoa > Chordata > Aves > Passeriformes > Dicruridae > Machaerirhynchus > Machaerirhynchus nigripectus. The sequence goes on from VZRQ01003305.1 coordinate 1,153,242, forward strand.
CACTGTCACCTCAGGCTACACTTGCTGTGATGTGTTTTTTTCCTCAGACTGAAACTGAAGTAATTTAGAAAGGATGCCTGGAAGGACAAGAGAGAGAGAGATGGCTTAAGTAGCAGGGCTCTTCTCAAACTCTCAGGGACAGCAAATGTTGAGGAATTGAAGTATACCTATAATCCATTCCTTTTTTCTTTTTAAGTTGCCTTTTTGCCTGAAAGGCATTCCTTTTTATTAAATAAGCCTTTGCAAAATCTCTCTTAGCATTGGTACTTAATGGTCACAAGCCAGGAACAGAACTGGAGGTGCTGTGCCCGAGCCACTGTAAAATTGTAAACAGGGACTCCTCCCTGGAGCTCACTCTGTGCAAGGAAAAATTCAATACCCCTCAAGAAACAGGAGCACAAGTGGTCAAATTTTAGTGGGAATGCCATGAAATAGAACGCAAAACAGGGAAAACCCCATTTTCCCCCTAGATCACCACGGGAGCCACCTGTTTTCAGGTTATTCCAGGACTATCAAACACATCCCCATGTCTTTGTGTCTAGGAATTTCATAATCTTTCTTCAGGAAAAAAAGTAGTGTCAACTACATTGGCATACAAGGAAAGCATAATAATCTAGCTGGAGAAAGGTGTGACCTGAGTTGTTGAAAGCTCAGTTCCTAAATGGGTGAATATCTGAAATCTGACAGTAAACATTGGAAAGGTGGCCTATTTGAATTATACTGGTTTCAAAGGCCTGTGTATTATGGCGATATCCTGAGTTGGGGAGAATGTCTTTTAGCCTGGCTTTTAAAATTTCTCTTCTTTAGGACTAATTGTTTCTGATGTAAACCTGGGGAGTCAGTAGTGGGTTTGGTAGGAGATGCCAAGCTCTTAAAAACACAGTGGGAGAGGCCACTAGGGTGAGCCCCTCCCAGTTAGCATGAGCTGGAACTGAGTGCCCTGAGGTAATTGAGGGAGATTGTAGCACCTTCAGATTCCTGTTTCATAAACTATAATGAGCAGAATAAAAGCACTTTTTAAAATAGAACCTTTTAATTTTTTTCTTTCTTTCCTTTTTTTTTTTTTTTTTAATTGGAAAACCAAATATATTTCAATCAGGTACTTCAGGCATTGGTACCTATGAAAGAGAAATGACAATATTTTTGGCATGGGAAAAATATTGGAAGGTTTAGAAAAGAAAATGGATAGCTACTGCATGAAGGTAGCTTTTAATGTGCTGATCCCCAGAGGTGCTGCCTCTTGGGCTGGGAGCTGGCTGCAGGCACGAGCACTGAGGTGATGTTTGCTGCCTCTCCAGTGGTGATTAACTTTGGGGAAACAAATGTAATTAGTTGAAGTACCTTATACGTCATGTGCTTAATGAATGTTATCATTTAAGAATAGTACTTACATTTATTAGAAACACCTCTGTTTAGGAGTATTCTTTTGTTGATTTCTTTCCTGAAATAAATTTATCTGGGTCTTAATAATTCCAGTGCCAAGGATTAAGGTCTCTGTTACAGGCAGGCCATGCAGTAGGTCCTACTGCTCCCCTTCTCCCACAGAATTTTATAGATAAACAGAATGTACAAATAGCACCAGGCATGGATTCACCCGCAGGATGTGTCCTGTGTGCAGGGAGAGCCTTGTGCCTCTGGTCCTTGTGCACCATGGGTGGATTTCCTGGATGGTTCTGAGTTTATTTATGTGTCAAAAGTGATTTGTGGGTCATGGCGTTTGTTTTAAATGAGATAAAAAGTAGAGAGCTAATTTATCTTAAAATTAATAAATTGTAAGTATCTAGACTTTTCTGGCTTACCAGCTGAAGATCTTGGTATTCTCTCATATTTAACAGTCTGTCTGTTTTCATCATGAACTGAATTTGCAGCAAAGTACAGGGTCTAATTTTGATAAAATTATTATTGGGTAATGTGCATTGCTAACTTTCTCTGTTTGCCCGTAATAATCCAGTTTATCCAGAGATTGAAGAAAAGGTCATCCAAGAGTTACTTGACTGAAGTAGAGGTGTTGGCAATATGAAATGCCAGCTTTCTAAATCAAGACATAAATAAGTCCTTTAACTTTACTTCCACTTTCCCCCTTCTTTCCCAATAATGTAGCTGTGTCCTGATTGTATTGCAGTACAAACATTGAGATTCTTTGATCAAATGTTCTTCATAACTGTGCAGACCTTGATCCTACAAAGGATCAAGTGCTACGAAGTGACCCTTGCACTCTTTGCATAGATGCTTTGTTTTGTTTTGTATTATTCATTTAGAGATGGAAATAATGCTTTGCAGTCAGTTTATTTTGATATTCTGAAACCAGGAAACAGTGTCCATGTCAGGGCTAAGGGACAAAGGTCAGCTGCTGAGTCTGGGTCTGTTGCCATGATCTTCTGGGGTTAAGTACTTAGTGTTCCAGATTTCTGGTATTATTCATAATTCTAGAGAAAAAAAGAGTCAGTTAATGAAAAGCAAAGATTGTGAATTACGTAAAATGGCATCATGCAAAAGACATGCAGGAGAAGGTAGGGTTGCATCTGAGTGTTTTCCAGCATTGAAAATGTGGCAGAAACATTGTTCTACAGAAGTAATGTGCTCTTCCTGAGTTGCATTATTTACCAGAAACATGGGAATTGTGGGGATTTGGGTTGGTGTGGCCGTGATTTTAATTCACCATCTGCCTTCCTAGACCCTAATAGCCTTTCATTTATTTCATATTCACTAGGGCGTAGAAAGTGCTCAGGGTGTTTAAAATATTACGTGGTTTAGAAAGAAGTAGCTAAAAGAAATTACAAATATTAAGTATAGGCAGAATTACAGTGAAAAGTTTTTGAGTGCTTTCCAGGAGGATGCACAAGCTCAGACTTGCCTGATCTATTTCCACCTATGTCCCTTCACAGTCTCTTTTTCTGAGCCGTTTGGGAAGTTTCCATATCTGCACGCTGCTCTGTAAGGGGTAGGTGTGCCATCTGCACATTATTATAAATTAGAGGATCCATCCATCTACTATCTTAGATGAGTGTGGCTTTCCTGCAGGAATTTGTTGAATTGTGTAAATTTAATTTTCATATCCCTTCTGGAATATTGAACAAAACTAATTTTATGACTGTAGGGTTTGAAAGCAGAAGGGGCAGTAAGCTAATATAATTAATCATTGTGTCATTGCTGCAGAATAATGGACTAATTCTCTTCCTAATTTCCAGTTACTTATCGTTTGAAATCTCACAGGGAAAACAGCACTGTGTAGAGAGAACAAGGAACAACCAATTAAAGCAAGTGTTTTGTTTCATCATCTAAAGCAACTGTAACAGAACTGAGGAAGCTCTGGTTGTGATTTATTAGCTGCATTTTTTGAGTTTTCATATACAGTTAGGTATTTACCTGAACTGCTTCATACGGAAAAAGTAATGAATTTCCCCATATTGACATATTTTTGTGCATCAAATTTGCATTTTTAAAAAACAGTCAAGTACAGAAAATAATTAGCTTGAGTTAAAATGACCAAAACAAGCCATCTAAAACTCTTTGTTAAAAATCTTAGTTTTTATTTATGCCAACTCTGAAAAATTAAAACCCCTTGCAGTTATAAAAATTCAACTGTAATCTGACACCAGGTCCTAATTTGGGCCTCTTAAACTAAATGTTTATCTTTCACTTACAGGACTGTTTTGAATATTTATTTCACAGCGGATCATTTAAAATTTGCCTACTACCTCTCACTCATTTTGGTGTGGGACTGTGGGAGTCTTCTAAATCTTTGCAAGTTCAGGTTTAGACTGGTGCAACACAGATGACCAATATCTCTGATATCCCCCACTGGGTCTGGAATCTGGCAGATTTTAGAGAGACTACCAAGAAGGCGAAAGAGAACAAATAGCAATGAAGCACCTGGAAAAACTGGATCAGCGCTAGAACTAAGGGAGGAGCTGGGAATAAAAAGCATCACAGAAATGACTGTGTGGAGCCCATAGAGTTGCAGCTGAGTACCAGATGAGGTGATGGAAAGGCAGAGTGGGAATGGAGGAGGGAATAGGAAGTTTTGGCATGTGTGAGACAAGGCTCTGTGGGATGGGTAGGATAGGAAGTGAATAGAAGAGGAAGATAATTTGGTAGCTTCTGTTGCTGTACAGAGTTCAGCATCATTTCTGGCAGCAAGCTGGAAAACACTTAAAGGCTGAGCTTTCAACTAAAAATTCTCATTAAGTAGAGGCCCAGTAACCCTGTCTGAAAGGTTAAAGCAAAAACACCAAACAAGGCAGCATTTTCCCCACTGTTTTTATGTAAGTGCAGCTAATTGAACTGAACTTGGAGGAAATACTAACTTGAACATTTTTATTTTCCTTCCTTGAACAGGAATTCAGCATGAACTGTTTGTTGGTTTGAAGTTTTATTAATTTGGAACTTTAGTCACTGCTGAACCCAAATGAGAACCAAACAGAATAACTAACATATTTGACCATCTAAGTAGATGTAAAAAATCCAAGATTAGTTTGTGGCAACGCTGTTTTCTGCATTTTTTGTTTTGATCCGACTTTTCTTTTATCCTGCCCAGATTCTTTCCAGGCTCCTGTTTTGAGTCAGGTGGTGCTACAGCTTGCAGAAGACCTTCTGGTGGGATGAGTTGGAGAGAATTCATGTTAGGGTTTAGACTGTGTGAATAGCATTGCTCAGAGCTCTCCTTTTTTTGGTATTGTTTGATTACTGCTTCCATCCTCACAACGAGCTCCAGGAAAGGTGCAGAGGAATGACCTACCTGCCTGCCAGACACTAGGGAGAGTATTTCTCCATCCTGTGTTGTGCTGCTAAGTCAGCTGTCCTCGTTGCCTAATTGTCAGAGGAGCACTGCTGTGACAAGTCACTTGGAAAAAACAGGGATTGTGTGGGTTTTCATCTAGAACTGACATCAGGTGTTTTTAAGAAAAAAGCTGGGACATTCATATAGAAATTGCCATGCAAGGGTTCATGCTGGTTGTGTCGTTAGCAAACTTAAATGCTGCACAAGCAAGCTTTTGGAATTTGATTTTTGTTTTCCTCTGTCTGGAGAACATGGTGTCAAGCGCCCATTTTTATTTTAAGAGTAGTCTCAAAGACTTGATAGTTCTTTGATCCTAATGCTGTGTTGAAGGTAGTTCAAAGTTATAAGGAGTTATGTATGCTGTGTCTTAATGAAATGCTTGTCTGAAATGGTACTGATAGCCTGCTGTGAAAAAATCAATTTGCCATCAGCAACTGAATGTACTTGATGCTCAATTTAGTTCACCCAACTATTTCACGTTCATTCCCTGTAGTAAAACAAAAGGGTCCTGAGAATTAATTACAGTGTTAGCATCTGCTCGTGGCAGCTTTGCTGATATACTTGGTGGAATAAGATACTTACGGCGCGGGTGAGAAGGAGTGTAAAGTTTTTCCCACTGCCATTTCTTATGCAAATATCTTTTAAAGGACAGGCTCCTCTCGTGTTTCCTGTACTTTTTCTTTTGGCAGTAGAGCACTCAGTTGTGTTTAAAACTAGCAAATACTAATTGCTTCCAGATAATTTGTGTTATGTTACTTTTTCATCGTTCATATTTCTATAACTATTGCTGGCTGCACAGTGGAATATTGTTTATTTGAATGCTGGTAATAACATTTCGTAGTTTAAAGTAAATCCCAAACATTTTGGGGGATCAGTAGATGAATGAGAAGTTGCTGAAATTGCAGGTTCCTTAGATTCCCAGTGTTGAATCTCGTGTTAGTGTAATTCCAACCTGCTGCGCCAAGCACACTGTGGAGCAGCCTTGAATGCTGGACAAGAATTCTTTTGTCTTGTGCAAAATCTACTTTAAGAGTTTCACCTTTTTTAATTAAAAATTGTCACTGTGCTCATATGCCAACCTAAACCGAGATGCTGAACATACAAACTGAGCTACAACACAAGCAAAATTAACTTTAGGATTTTCATATCTCATAATTTTGTATTTTAATGCATATTCAAGTAAATAAATCTTGATCACTTGGTCTAGAAGAAGGATAGGGTTCTGTACTTTTTGCCTGGGGTTTTTATTTATTTTTGCTGAACCATCACAAGGTATAAATTATGTTTCTTGGAATGCCTGAGAAAACATGATCGCTCAAATCCAAGAGATTTTAAATATTTGTAAGTTGTCTGTAAGTTCTGTCATGTCGGATTTGAAATGTGATCATCCACATCACTGTATTTTGGAGAGGATCATCTTAGATTTCTGTGAAAGAGTGCTTGAAATTTAATCTTGTCATGGATGATTGTGATGCCTGTAATGGTGGTAGAGTTTGTCCTGTTTGCATTGGAGAACGATTTCACTTTATGGAATTATAATAAACTCCCTAAATTTGGTCAAGTTAAGACCAGGTTCATTTCAATTTTCTGTCCATTAGGTTGCCATGTACCAAATACTTTTAACTTCTTAACTCATAAGAAGATTGTTGAAGCAGTGCCTGACACTGGTCAGGTGCAGTGGTAATTAATACTGAAGGGAAAAGAAAAAAATAGAAATTAAATATTTAATAAATGAATACTCTTATAAAACTGCAGTAACATAGTGTGACATTTAATATGCACACCTGCATATCTTGTTTCTTTTATCCTCTGAAATTTTAACTAAGGGTTCAAAGAGATTTTCTTTCTCCCCATTGGCTCAGCAATGGAAGAGCATTTCTGTATTTTGTAGATATGCTTTATTAGAACATCACATGGCATGAAATTTAAGCTCTCTGCACGGAGAACCATTTTTGGAAGAACGTTTGCTGCTCCTCCAGAGCAAACCCATCCTCTAAATAATTATTTTTGTACCTACTTAGCAAGGCCATCTTAATTAGGAAAAAAAGACACATTTCTTTATAAAAATAAGGTGGATATTTATTAAAAGTGCTGTTGAGAATGTTTGTTTTCTCTTCGGACATGAACAGATAAGTGAATTGAAAACTAGTGTTTTTATGGTTCTTGAATGTAGTTCTTATCAAGGTATATGCTTCATGTGTTGTTGGACAGTATTGAGGGGAGGGAAAAGTAGAAACCTGTTCTATCAGTCTATACTTTTTATAGTATGTGGCAATTGTTACCTTGAAAATACATTACGCATATTTACATAAGCTGTAAGACTTCCACACCAATTTTTTTTCTGTGTTAGCTTTGGTCCACGAAGTATGCAAAATCTTCTCATCTCCGTTCCTTGCATGAGAAATAATTGTCAAAAAGAAGTGGTTCTTTTGAATACTTCAGCAAAACAGAAATGGGAATTTGTATGTGCTTTCAATTTAATAGGAAGGGAGACAATATTGGTTTTTTTTCTTTGGTGTGGGAAAAGTATTCCTGCTAGCCTAATATTTAATACAGTTGGGAGGAAAACTGTAGGCTTTGTACACCACTTAATTTCTCTAGACATTGAAATGTCTTCACCTGGAGGAGCAGCCTATTTTGTGTCTAGCATTTTTCATTAGAGGTACTAATTAGCAACAGCTAACAAATGATGCTGTTATGCATTAATACTCAGAAGTGCATCCAGGATGGATGCATCCACACCGGATCCATCACTGAAATTGGGGACACCTGATCTCAGAGCTCTGGGCAAGATACCAAATGCAGAAATGGTATTGAAACAGCACATATAGAGTATTTAATATAGTCTTAAATAGATTGTTTAGTGGATTTTTCCAAAATAAGCATCGTTTGTGTGGTTGCCTGCATTGCATGGAATTGGACTTGATCATTCAGATTGTGCCAGGTAGAAGCTCCAGTGAAAGGGTGAGGGGACTATTATCTTTACCCAGGCTTGGTGTCAGCAAAATATAGAATATTTGGTTACACTCCTGTTTAACACAGATCAGTTTTCAAGCCAGGTCACTGCCCTGATTGACTCCTTACTACACTTGTTTATCTCTGAGACAAAAAGACCTTTCCCTCAGCTTTGAAGGGCCTTCATTACTTATCTTTCCTTGATTTGTGGTAGCTTGATACATCACATTGCAATCCTCACCTTCTTTTATAGTAGCAGAAGGGTTTCAAGTCCACCTTAAAATACTTCAGGAACTGAACTCATGTGTGTAGTTAAGAAAAATAAATTTAATAGAGGTCCTTCTTTCACCCAACCCCCCCCTCTGCTGACCATGGCTGGACAGATGGATCAAGTGCACACGTAACAAAACTCTCCTTTCTTCTGTCCTCATTTTAGTTCAGCTTATAAATTTGGCAGATACTGGTTTTATTTTCCTAAATTTTCCTAAAATAATCAATTATAAACTCAGACTAAAGTTATTACTTATGAGGTTACAGTACAGCTGCTAATTTTTTCATGCTTTTGTACCCACCAGAAAACCAACCAAATGGACTATTTTTTCATAAGGTGTTTTTATTTTGTTGTTTTCTTGTTTGTTGGCTGCTTTGCACTGAAACATGTTTTCATCTGCTTCCTTACCCAAGGCAGAAAAGTCTTGATTTGCACTTGTCTAATTTCTCATGTTTTTCGTGTGTAGGTACAGAAAGGTTGCAGGGTTGTGTTTTTTAGATGATTTCTCTTTTCATGTACTGTCTGCCAAGCCAGAAGCTTAAAGGGAAGGTAGGAAATTATATTAGAACAAGTCTTTAATAAGCCATCACAACAGGTACATAAATTTTTTTGGAGGCTATTCCATTGACACAGCCCAGTGCCTGCCAAGATAAATATTTATGTAAGAGGGTGGTTTTTACTTGTGTATCTTATTTCACTTATATTAGTTTTTTAACTATGGAAACAATTTCATATTCGTTGTACAGAAGTCTGTGCAAAAATTCTGCAATAGCTTGTGTTGTGAGTGAAAAAATTTTAGAGGTCTTCCAGTTGAAGAAGTTTGGAACAAGTACATTAAATTTGATGGCAGGCAGTCTTTAAGGAGGACTATAGACAGTTGTATTGGGTGGGAAAAGTGAAGTAAGAGTAAGAATTAACTTTTACTCTTGACATTTCTCTTCAGTAAATAACTATCTTAAACAGTGCACGTAATTCCCATGCCCCTGTTTGTATTCTTAAATTTTGATAGGTTTCTGCATTTTACAACTGTTCAAACTGCATGTTGATGGCAGTGAAAATGAATGACATTTAATTTAGTACCACTGAGTTTTCATTTTCATGGAATATCTTAAGCAAAATGCACAAATGTGATACACTCTGGAAGATCCTAGGAACAGTTTTCTGTACCCTTTCCCCCCTTTCCAATCTTTGAGATTATATTTTGAGATTTTTGCATAACGTAGATAGCTGAGCATGTGTTTGTGTGCACTCAACCATGTGTGTTCCTGGGAACTTTTTTATTTAATGTAAAAGAGAAATTGGTACCTTCCCATTTCATGATAACAAAGTATGGAATTAAGGAATACATACATTTGATTGTGGCAGAAAACCAAGCACAAAAGAACAGCACTGAAAACAAGACAGCAGGGTTAACAACTTTAAGGGAGAACGGCCTGTTTGGTTGCTTACCTTTTTCTTCTTAATATAATAACCTGATTGGCGACTTTACATCAAAATCTGCCTTACTGTCATGTAGAATATTAATTTTTAATTAGTGCTACCTTCAGTGCATTTTCACAGACACAGTGAAATCTGCAATTACTTGCAATTTTATAGTTCATTTTAAATACATAATGATGCAGTTGTTTACCTATGTAATATATGTCCTGGTATGTAACTTCATGCAGCACAGAATGCTTTTTTTTGGCAGGCCCATGTTTAGCTGATGCTTGATTTAATTTTTTAATGATAAACCTCAGATAGCTTTTAAAATTCAGATTTTTGTGTGTAAGTATTGAGTGACTGAACTGTTTTGATTTGTATCAGACAGGTTTAAGGCTGGCTTTACATGTTTAAGCTAGCTTTATGCATGTTTTAGAGCTTTCATTATGAAAGCTTTAATACTGAGAATACCAAGTATCAGTACACAGAATACCAAGAGATTTTCCTGCAATCATGTCTAAAGCACTTTCTCTTTTTTATTTACTGTGGGGAAAGTGTTGACCTGGATGCCATGACTCCAAATTGATTCCCATCTCAATGGTAAAATCAGTAAATGTTTACTCTGAAAGGAAGAAATATTGATGATTTCTGAATATAAATTCTAACAAGTCTTTTTACAGTGGCCTCCACTTTTCATCTGAGGTCATAGCACCTTGTATAAAGGATAGGTTGATCTTCTCTAGGCTATTAAAAAAGGAAATGTAGAATAGAGATGCCACCTTGTGGGTGAAGTAAACGATGCAGTAGATGATTCAAGATGTTTAACAAATAGATTCTATGCATTTGTGACTGGCTGTTGGAAATTGAGTTTATGTTTTCTTAAATATTTAGAGTTCCTTTTGGAGTTTAAGTTCGTGAAATTTTTATGAAGTATCTAAGTAACTGCAGCTGGACCATTCTGGTGGAAGTGTAAATGACTGCTAAAAATCATGCTCGTAATCACCACGTAATTTTGGCATCAAATTCAATGCATTGTTCCTAATGTATTAAAGCACAATTCTAATGCTGTTATCCTAACCTCACTGGGTAACAAAAAAAAAAACCAACAAAAAAGAAGATTTTGTAGATATTCCCTGTATGAAAACAGAGTGGTGATGCACTCAGGTTCCTGTGCTGGAATTCTCACTCCATACCAAGATTAACACATGACATGTATTAATTTGTCATTCTTAACTGCGTATCATGGATTTCTTACAGCAGCCAATGAAACACCAGGTGTCCGTAGCCTTGGTGCTGTGGTTTTGAATCACCTTTGCCTTGGGCAGGTTTATATAGAGCGCTCTGGATTTTTAGGACATTATTTCAGTGTTTTTTGACTCATTCAGCGGGCCTCTCGCAGCTGCTCTATACGGGGAACACAACTGAGAGAAATGGCACTAATACCTTTATTCTTGTAAAGATTTTTGGATATTCATTCGTTTTGGATTTTGCTCTGGAAAATCCATGTTTGCTGTGCACCCCTGGTTTCTTGCATAAGAATCTTATAAACTCTTCAGGGTCACTTAAGCTTGCTTGAGGCATCGGGAATCTTTGATGTGATACTGGTGTGAGGAACACTTCGCAGTGATAGGAGGTTTTTAAAAGTGTTCATATGCCTACACGTGACCTCAGATGTGGCAAGAGAGAAGCTAGTGTGGGTTTTACCAAGACTGGTGTCAGGTTGTTATGGAAGCCAACTGCATATTTCCTGGGAAAAGGCTGCAATGTTTTGAAATTATTTTTCACCTTACAGTCTGCAAACGAGGTCTTATTGCTAGCACCCTTTCAAAGGGTACTAGTTTGGTTTTTTTTTCTTTTCTTAGAGAATTTATGCCTAAGACTGCCCTCCATCTAAAAAATACCATGTGTACATGAGCATCTGTTGGTAACCAGGTTGCTGAGCTTGGTGAGCCTCTAAAGAAACGGTTAAAAATTCAAAGCTAATTGAGGGGGCAAAACCACAGAGGTTGTTGAATGCTGCTTTCTTCATCATGACTCCAGCTAAAACAAAGGTGGTACTTGGTCTTTCTGCTTATTTAAGGTACTATGAGCAACATCATGTTCCTTTGGGATTCGATTTATTTCTTCCTGGTTTTTCTGCAGCTTTCAGGAGGATTGTTATTGTAACCTATGTAAATACCTCATTAGGATTCTTCTTTTCCATGACTAAACTTGATTAGATAGGTTCAGATTAGGCGAAGGGGATTCCTGTCCTCTCCCTTTTTTATGGACAATTGGAGTAATGCAGGTGAGGCCTCTGCTGTGCAGCTGAGCAAGTCATGGGTGGCAATTAATTTCTCCATATCTGACATCTCAGATTATTTTATAAAGGCATGGTTTTACTTCTGGCTAAGAGAGAGAGTTAGACCTTTTATCTGGTAGCTGGAATGGGAGAGGGATTCCTGATACCCAGTCACAGCTCTGAAATCTGCTGCTTGCTCACCTGCTGTCCCCATGAGCTGCTGAGAAGACTGTGGGAGGTTGCAGTAAGACAGGGTCTTCCCTGTAAGCCCTGCTGTCTTTGGGCTCTCCTGGGGGCTGAATACTAGTGTGGTGGCTTTTCTTGGCTGCTGTTGACCATTAGAGGTCAGATATTAAAAAAAAAAATCTGTTGCAACATACTGAAAAATATTCCTAGCCTGAAGATGTTTTAGGCTGCTCTCTCTTATGCTCTGAGTTACCCGCCTTGGGCACCCTTAGGAAATAATCACTGACACTAGAATCACCCAAGAAGTCAAGCAATAAGTGCCAGAGGCAGATTATTTTTTGTGCGTGGTTGTGCACACCTTTTAAGCATGCCAAGTTTTAATAACCCCATGCCCTATTATTGCAGCGATGTTTTTGTGTATTTAAACACTAGTGCAAGAAATTAACATCGTATTTACTGGTTCAATATCTATTACTGCAGCTGTCTATTCCTAACATCCTGTAAGAGTGCTTTTGATTTGAATGATTTTTCTCTTCTGTGGCAGCTGAGTATTCTGAACTTAATGCTTTGTGCCCTGCTCAGAAATTACAGGGTATACAAAATATACCCTGAAATTCATTCAAACTTTTGAAACTTATTATGTCTAGCAGAGACAGATTTAAGACTACTGAGGTTTCTGGTTGAAGTACTCCAAGCAGAAATCCATACTCCATTAGGTTCTGAAATATTATGTGACCTTAATTTTCCAGGTATTTTGCCCTTCAAATTGAAGATAGTATTTTAATACTATTTAAGTCTCCTGAAAAGCCTTGTAATACGATAGGCTTAAGTTGTGAAACATTTGAACAAAATGAAAGATAAAAAAAAATTTAAGATTTCGTATTTTTTAACTGTATAGCAACATAAAGATATTCATCAAATAATACATTGAAATAGGTGATAAAGATTGCGTATTTTCAGTGCATTTTACAGTGAAATTATGTATACACGCAGTCAACCATATTTCTTGTACGAAGGTCTTTCTTTGCATTTGACTTTTTTTAGGCAAAGGCATTTCCAGTGATTTGAACCTAGGGATTTGTCTCTTACACTGTGGTTTACTTCAGATAAAATTCTACCTGCAGAGCAGATGTAGGATCACATCTCAGGAGATGAAAGAGAATTTCAGAGCTAAACTTACTTTGCGGGGGAAAAAAAGAAGAATTATTTTTAAAAAATCTTGTAGAAGAAGTTAGGGGAGAAATTTGTTCTCTTATTATTTGTTTTCTTATATTCTTTCAGCAGTGTTAAATACAAGGAAATGAAAATTATCAGCAGCTAGTGGTATGCCCAGCTCCATGAGGTGTTACAACTAGACCTAATAAATTACAGCAATGGCTTCTGATATTTTGTCCCCTCTAACATAATCCTTGAGCACTCACACAGCTATGCAGTATGACAGAGGCAAAATACATCAATGCCAAAAATCTGGAAAACAGGAACAGTATGTAATTGAACTATAAGGGCTTTTATTCTGGATGTGAAATTATATATATTCATGTATATATTTGTGTATTTTGTAAGTGTGTAGCTCGATGGTTACCCTAGGCTTTGGTGGCTTGGGGTTTTTTTTGGTGTAAAAATCATGTTTTATTCATGTACACCAAGAAATTGTTAGTTTCAGGGTTTTCTGTAACTGCCTACAACACTGGCTGTTTTATATACTGTAACAACTTAGTGCAGGTTGCCTTAGCTAAAGATTTTCATTATTTTGCTGATAAGCCCAAAATGTTATTGAATGCAACATCCTTTTTACAGGCTTGTGTGCTGATAGCTGCTGTCGTGGTTTGACACTGGCCCAACACCAGGCACCCATGAGAGCCGCTCACTCACCCTCCGCTGCCACAGCTGGGCAGAGGAGGGAAAAGGAAAAAAACAATTAACGAACGCTTCATGAGCGAGATAAGGACCGGGAGGAAACACTTCAAGGGCGAAACAGGCTCAACTTAAGTTGTGAAGTGAATTTATTGCTAACAGAATCAGAGGAGGATAATGAGAAGTGAAATAAACCCTTAAAAACCCCTTTTACCCCCAGCCCCTCCCTCCTTCCCACCGACAGCACAGGGAGACAGGACATGGGGGTTTGGTCAGTCCATCCCTGAGATTTCCTTCTGCTGCTCCGGAGAGGAGTCTTCCCCTGTGAGACTGTGGGGTCCCTCCCACGGGAGACAGTTCTCCACAAACCTCTCCGACGTGGGTCCACTCTCACGAGCAGCAGTCCTACTGCCCCACGGGCACACAGTCCTCCCAAAGCTGCTGCGCCGTGGGTCACTCTTTCCACGGGGTGCAGTCCTCCAAGGACGGGCTGCTCCAGCCTGGAAGCAGGGCCCTCTGTTTCCACTGGGTCTTCCACTGGATCACAGCCTCCTCCAGGCATCCACCCCCATCCAGCATGGCCACCTCCCCCACAGGCTGCGGGTGGATCTCTGCATGCCCCGGGCCCATGGGCTGCAGGGGACAATGTGCTTCACCACGGTCTTCACCGCAGCCTGCAGAGGCATCTCGGCTCCAGTGCCTGGAGCACCTCCTCCCCCTCCTTCTCCGCTGACCTTGGTGTCACCATGTTGTTTTCCCTCAGTGTTCTCAACCTCCTCCTCTTCTCTGGGAGAAACCAAAACTGTGTGACTTTGTTTTGATTTTCTTCTTAAATATGTCATCACAGAGGTGTTACCAACTTTTCTCATTGGCCCAGTTTTCGCCAGAAGCATGTCCATCTTCAGAGCCATCAGCCATTGGCTCTGCTGGACATGGTGTGGAGCTTCCAGCAGCTTCCGCACAGGATCCATCTTTGTGGCCCGCCTGCTACCTAAAACCAGGCTATGTCAAACCAGTACATCTGCCTAACAGATTGTATGAATGCCACGATGTGGAAGAGAATGGCCTGGGATGTGGGTGTCAACACTGAGACATTTTCAGTCACAGCTTCAGGCTGGGCATTGTAGTTAGTGAGCAGAGGAAGGAATGTAAAACACAACCCAGCAGGCAACCATTAATTGCATTTTGCTTGTCTGAACTGTTGTTTGCCTGTTCTAGGCTGCCAAACACCGAGCTTTTCCCACGTATTTCATCAGCTGTTTCCCAGCCCTGGGGCTTGGCTGCATATTTGGGATCCTTCTCTGAGAGCTGCAAATGCAGTGGTCGGTGGTGGCTACTGAATTGGGTCTTAGTGGCTGGTCCAGTTTTGGTGAAGTCAGAATAAATTCCTTTTGCTCACAAGACTGCCAGTTCTGGTTTTTAAGCATCGCAGGCTGCCTTGGCACTTGGTGAGTGTGAACGTTCACCCTGTATTTCTGCCAAGCTAGGAGTAGGACAACTGTGAGTGCAGAAAGGCAGCCAGGAATCTTGAATCAGAGCTGTGAAAAATGATGTCCCCTTTTGTCTGTGCTTGAGGGTTTTATTTTGCCAAAAACTTCAAACTTGACCTCTGATTTGCTAAATTTTACTAGCTAGCAACTGCAAGTAATCTAAAAAAGACTGTTTAAAATTATTCAAGATTGTATATTTGCTGATTTTTTTTATTTCATCTAGAAAGCTGTGAAGTTTTCTGTCTACTTTACTAAAAGTAATTAACCCAGCACTCTGAAATGCACAGAGTGAAGGGAGGAAGTTAGGAAGATTGTGGAAAGGAAAATGCCATCAGAATAGGAAAAGGTAAAAACTTATAAAAATTTCCAGTGTTGCTGGGGTTAAGGAAAGATCTTTGTCAGATTTCTAGAAGTACTCAGTATATACCATAACACATCCACTTACTATGTAAAATTTTTGTGAGCCATAATTTTTGTAATCTCATTAGTCTTTACTGAGAGAACAAGCTTCAGTCTGACGCTGGAAGGATGATTCTGTTTTAATATCCTACTGTCACTAAGAACTAAATAAATTTGTGGCCACTGTTTCTGCCATTTTCAGAAACTCTTCACAGTGTTATGTCAATTGTAATTGTAATCTTGTAATCTCTGTGGCTCTGCATAGAAAACACTCTCTGGCATTCTTAAAAGAAATCGAACTTTCCTGTTCTTCACATTCCAGTCACAGATAAAAATGTTTTATCTCATAAAATACTCGGCAAGAATGTTTCTATCTATCATTTTACAAGAGAAGAACAAAACTAAGTTTTATCTTTGAAGAAACAACATGATCTTGTCCTTTTAATTGAAAGAAGAGATCCTTTGCCTGTGAAAATTAAATCCTCCACAGTTTGTAGTTGCTTTTCAAACTCCTCAGCCTGACAGTGAAATTGTGTAATGTGATAATAGCATGCCTAAGGCTTATTGCGATTTTTTGGGTAGCAGTATCAGCAGACGCTGTGCTCTGTTGATTTCAGTCACTTAGGGTTTGATTCTGACCCCACTGACCCAAGTGTAAATGTAGTGCGACTACACTGACTTCACTGGAATTACCAGAAACATCTCGGGGTAACTGAACTCCGCAGTTATTTAATTGCACTTATAGTTCTGCTGTGGGCTTTTCAGAAGTCACTAAAGAAAGAAAGGTACAGGTGACTTTTCCTATCTCTTTGTGACAGCTTTCTTAATTCAAAGACAGCTTTCTTAATTCAAATTCAAATTGTTTATTGCTGGCCAGTTGTTAAAATTGCCATGTATCTGTGTGTTTGTACTGACAACTCAAAGTTGCTGTGCTAAATGCACACATTGGTTGACTTTCCCTTGTCTTACAGGCATTTTGAGATGCTTTAAGATTCCTGTGCCTTGTCACTAGAATTTCTCTTTATTCATGAACCTTCACGCTGACTTTACAGTCAGTTTGAAGCTGATATGAATATATTTGAGTGTCTGTGGTTGGATGGAGTAATTTGACATGTTCTAGAAGAGGTAAGCGGTTGGTGTTGGTAAGTGGCCATAAATAAAAACTAGCGAAATGTAGGATCTAATCCCGCAGTCGCTTTTCCCCCTCTGATGCTGTCAGTGGGGGATCTGTCTTTATAACAGGGACTAAGGCGTCGGGATTGTACAGAACAGAAATTGTAGCTTGTTCACAGCAGATTTTATAGCACAGATGTCTTCCGTGGCACAGACGTGAATGTTTCCTATTTAGTGAAGACTTTTTCTTAACTCTGGAGGCTTTTCAGGCTGGCAAGCCAAACTCTCCACAGCAGACCCTTCAGTTTTTTCTTATAATATAATAAGGCTAGTTAATTTGATGCTGAGCCTCATGTGCTTCTTTAACCTCCTTTACTTTACTGACCAAAGAAAATTAATGGGAACCCTGTGCCTCTTTGTTTCTTGTGGTTCTCAAAATCTCCCATTACAGTATTTTAAAACTCCAAGTAAAAGATGCTAATTGATAAGGGTGCTAGAGATATCTGTGTTAATAACTACTGACTGCTACTCATAACTGGTGATTAAGTAGTAACCAGTGTCTGTAATCTCTGATAATAAACTGATCTCCCGTATCTTTAATGTATCCTCAGTGTAATTTAGGGATAATGCAGAAATGTTAAACAAAATCAAGAGGAAAAGGAAGGAGGGGAATGAAAAAGGTTTTTGAGCTGTTTTTTTTTTTTTTTTTTCCTGGTACAAGGGGGCCAGTTTGGGGCACATGTGAAAGCAGGATTTTAGTTGTGTCCAGGCTTGGAGGATCTGCAACAAACAGCGAGGAAGGTCTCAGCGAGGACCTTCTCTGGAAGGTCCCTGTCTTCTGCCTCCTTTCCTTTGTGATTCTGACCTCAGTGGCCGCAGAAGAAAGCCAATGTGTTGGTCTAGAAGAGAAGGTCTCCAGAAGTGCCTGACCTAAGCAATGGCTTTCTCTTGGCTTGGATTGCCAAGTTATTGTTCTGGCTTTGTCACTGAGGGCAGGGGTGACCCAGTATTCCAGTGCTTCTGCTCTCTCTTCAGGAAAAGTCTGATGCAGCTGTTAAAGCTGGGCTGTGGTGCTGCACAGGGCACACCTGGCTCTGGGAATCTCTAGGAAAGTGTTGATGTGCTTTCTAGGAATCCCTAGCCTGCTTTCTAGGAATTCACCTCTCAGCTTTCCAGGCATTTGCACTGTGCTTTCTAGGAAACATCTGCTTCTGCTTCCTACTTATATTTCCTCATCACTTTCCAGGATTATTTTCCCACATATTTTTTTGTTTTGTTTTGTTTTTTTCCCCATGCTGCATCATAATAATTTCCCCTCAATTTACAGAAATTGCTATGTGCCTTCTGGAAATTCCCTGTTTCATTTCCAGGAATTTATCTCTGGTGTTCAGTAATTCTCCACGTCTGCTTCCTAGGAATTTGACCTCCCATGTTTTGTGAATTTTCTTTGTGCTTTCTGAGAAATCTCCCCTCTAGGCAGGTATGTTTGCTCTGTACTTTGTAGGAGTTTACCTTGCATGTTCTAGAAGATTTTCCTTGTGCTTTCAAGGAATTCCTCCCTGCCTTCTAGAAATTTTCACTGTGCTGCCCAGATATTTTCTCCTGTAAGTTCAAGTAATTTCCCCTCTGCTTTCTAAGATGTTCTGTATGTATTTTGTAGAAATTTTCCACAGGTTTTTGGGGAATAACCCCTTTTCTTTCTAAGAATTTCTCACAGGCTTCCTTGGATTTCACCTTTCATTTTCTGGGAATTACATTCTTTTCATTTAAACTGAGGGTAAAAACATACTACTTACAAATCATTATGTATTAATTTATTAACTAGTAGGAGCAACTATGTATATGGTTTCTATCTCAGGCCTTTTGTGCTGAGCCTTTACTTTCTGCAAGAGCATAGGATTAGTTCTAGCCTTGGTTTCTAAAGGATAGTGCACTGTCAGATTTTGGGAGAACCTACATAACATGGAAAGGTATTTGCTGCTTTAGTAGAGCAGTTTGTAGTAAGCTCTGTGTAGGCAAAGACTGTCATGTTGTTTCTGTATGACACATTGCCAGCTGCAATGAGGTCCTGGCCCTGTTTTTTTCTGTTCTAGGTGCTGCTCTTTTATAAGTAGAGTTGTATGAGGAGGCCTCAGTGTGCATTTGTAGCTCTTGCAGTACTTGTCTTCCTGTACAAATTGTTTGCCATGTAATAATGTTTTAGAACGTTAATTGTGAAGTGACGTTATCTTAATTTAGCAGATAAGGAAAATTGTAGCAGGAGGGTGATGTAACTTCTCAGCTCCCAAAGGAGCTTAGAGAAGATTTAATTTCTGGCTCAGTTTAGAAGCAGATATGCCAAAAGTAGAAGTGAACAATCATTGAGGGTTGAACCCCAGAATTCTGGTCTGCTTCAGTTTTTTAAATCAAGTTAATATTGAAGATATTAAAAATCATGGAGGAATTTAAATAAAAGAAGATCTGGAATGTTAGATTCTAATGTATTGGCCACATAGCTCCTACCTTTCAGTACCAGAACGTTCAAAGTGGGAGTTCCCATTTTTTTATCCACGATGGACACTGTGTCTCTTGGCATGTCCGCCTTGACCAGCAACAACTCAATACATCGATGTGGGCTCACATTCCCCTGGGATCCCTCACCATTTTAACTTTGGTCAAAAGCACCTAAGAATACCTGTGGGTTGGGAAAACAACTTCAAATTGCTCTTTGGTCACGTAGTCAATTCACAAAGGAAAAGAAAAAAAACTGCAAATGTGATGGGGAAATGCCTCTAGGTGCCCAAAGCTGTCAGGTAACAAATTCCTCCTCTATTTCCCTGTTTGTATCACATGACATTAAAAAGAGACAAGTATTCATCTGCTCCTCTTGTACAACTTTTTAATTGTATAAAGTGTGCATTTATCATAGTTGCCTCTGGTGGTTAAGGCAGATAATTCACTGCTGAAATGTTTGAGATTTTTATCTATCCATGGGGCAGTCTGCCACATTATTTGTTCGTTCTTTAATTGGTTAATTAAATATGTTATTATAGTTTCTAGTTTAAGAGATTAATAAAACCTTGTAAAATAATCTGTTAGGTGCACAGAAGGTGCACAGAGATGGGGTAGGCTTTGCCTGGTGTCTTGTCCTATGGTTCTGACACACGCAAGGCTCTGAGAAGGACTACATGACTCTCATGAGGTGATTAAAGCATCAAGAATAGGAAATCTTTATTAAAAGCTAATGTAAAATCAAGATTTTTCTTTTTTTACCCTTTTTTTTTAAAATACTGGCAGTAATCTGAGTTAAAACAGCTGTAGCCCCTCCCTTATTTATTGCTTTGTTGATTTATTTATTTATTTTGAACTAGCAGTATTTTCTTTTGCCTAAAAAAAGGGTTCACAAAGGTGTTTGTGAAAAAGTTATTCCTCTTTTTTCTTAAATTGTCATATTGATAATATTAAAGAGAAAAACCCATATCCTTCAGTTTATTGATTTATCAGCGGAAGACTTTACTCAGGTTAGAGTTTTTTAATACAAAAATTTTGTTCAGAAGCAAAATGTAAAATAAATTCAGGACTTTAGCTGTTTTTTAATATTTTCAGAACATCTTCAGGAGAACAAAAAGATTTCTATGTATCGTTAAGCTTATCTCTTTTTTGTGTTAAAGTTATCACGTTTTTTTTCCTGGTACATTTCAGAGAATCAAGAACTGCAATAACTTCATCATATTACAGTTTAAAATTTCTTAGTAGGACTAAGAGTATTAATATTGTCAGAGACTTAAATATGGAAATAGGGTATTAATCACATTTCATGTCAGTTGCAAAACGTAGGCTATTGAGTGAGATTAGAAGTTATCTCATGATAAAAGTACTCTATCAGAAAAGAACATTCTCTTAAGTAGTTTTTGTCTGCATGTAAGTATTTTGTACTATTGTTTTCTGATAAGTCGTCTGTCATTCAAATAGAAAAGTCCTAGATCTGGGAAATGAGGGGCTAGGACGGAACCAAAGGGCTTAAGGATGTTCAAGTGACATCTGAGATTATCTCTGAGGTGCATCAGAGGCAATGGAGCAGAGGAGATATTGCAGAATGCCAGCTGAAGACCTGGTCCTTGTTTTCTGTGGGAGTGCAGGTGGTGCGCTCTCAGCTTAAGCCAATGTTTTCCATTTTCTTGCAGCTTGGATCTTTCTTTTAGCTCGTTGATGTTTCCCTGTGTCTAAAATGCCAACTTCCTCGTGGTCTCCAGAGACTGAAGCCCCCCTTTGCCTGAGGTGAGCAGTGTTGCGTTTCTCACTGCTCAGGGCAGCAGCTGCCTCAGCATGGGGAGTAGGTGCTTGCTGAGGGATGACCCCAAATTTCGGCACTCTGATCCCTGTCCTGCAGGAGCTGGGCCAGTTGGGAGGCAGTTTCCAGCGCCTCACTTGCAGTAGCCATTTGCAATGCTAGAATGAGTCTCTTTTATAAAGTTGGGCATCTCGATGGTATTCCAAGAGTTAAAGGCTTGTTAACTTCCCACACTTCCAGGGGTTGCTTCTTCTCTGTTGTCTGCTGTGGAGGAACTGAGCTCTGGCCTTCTTGCCTGGAAATGTTTAGCTAAGCTTTCCTTCTTTGGTGCATTTTAACTCCCTCTGAGCCTCTTTGTGCAGCTTCTTTTTTGAGAAAAGTAGACTTTGAGGAATCATGTGCAAATCAGCTCTCAAGGGGCATTGCAAGAGTGCCCAGAAATCCTTGCTTTTGTTATCCCTGTTTTGGCAGCACTGCTGAAGGATGTCCTCACATGATGCCAGTTAGAAGCAAAAGTTCATTTTTATTGGATGTTCCAGATCAACAGCTTCCCAGGTTTATTGAAGTATTTGGAAGTCCTCTAAAAATGTGTTGTGTACCATTTGCTTTGAAGGAAAAATCTATTATAGTTTTGTACTGTCTGGTGGAAAAAAATGTTTGCTTTTTCCATCTCTGAATGCACCCAGCGATTCTGTAGCTAAAAAAGCTGAAGTATCATTTTTGACTGTGTGCTTTTTGTGTTTTGCAGATCTGCTGTCCAAACCAGCATGCCGTGTTGTGCCAATCTAGTCCCTTGTCAGCGTGGCAGACAGCTGTAGTTAGAATACAAGGCTTTTGTGTTCCACCCGCCCCCTCATCTCTCAGGTTTTATTCCACTTCTTTGAGCAGTGGACACATTCCTGCCAGTCTCACTGTTTTAATTTAATTTGGGCACAGGCTATATAAAATTGAACAGGCATCTGAAAGCAGCGAAGGGAAGACCATAAAATGAACCACGTGCTCAGCTTCATTTGAACCGAGTAATGCTCTATTATTTTTTGCCCCCGTTGCCACAAAGATCACATGTGATTTGGAGGTGTGTGACAAGAGGATCCAGCATGGGGAGAGGAGGTAAGGAGACTGGAACTGGACCTAAGTTTCTTTGCTATGTATTTTTGAGGTGTGTTTTCAAGAGTGGGTGTTTCTTCATATTCTACAGTTATCAGTGTGCATTTCTCTAAAGTAAAGCAAAGATTTTATTTCCCAATGAATTCTATAAAATATTAAAGAAAAGAGTAAAATCTCTTCCACAGAGAATATTTTTCAACTCTTGCCCCTAATGACAACTTGACATTATTTTCAGTGATCATAAAAAGTGCTGGTTTCCAAGAAATGCCTGGAAACACAGGGTGGTAGCTCCATCTGGTAAGCAGGCCAGGAATTCCACAGCACCAAATTTCACTGCCTAAAAGAATCCATTCATCAGAAGATAGGTTGAACAAATTAACTTGAAACAGTGAACTTTTGGAAATGGCTTATTTGTAAAGACATTTAACAGTATTTTTTTACCTCAAAGTAATGTAATAAATGAGACTAATTACACAATGTTTTGAAATGTTGTCATGGTTTCTAGTGATATTCATCTGTGATACCACATCTTAAGATTGAGCCAATTCTTTCAGAAGGTTTGTCTGCATGAATGTCTCCAGTAGATATATTTTCTTACCCCTGACAAAGAAATACCTGCTCTAGAGGATATATCAATCCTACGATTAGCCTAACACACATTAGAATAAGTTTACAGGCTTTAAAGGTATTGTGTTTTGAAAAGAAAGCTTTTGTTTTAGGAGTCCGAGTTTGCATGTGGTGGGCAATTCTCTGGTTTTCCTACCACCCACTTGTACCTCAATGTCTTTCAATTATGGTACCCTTCAGATGTAGAAAAGTGTGTAAATGGTAATACTATTCTACAGATAGTAGGCGAAAAAATTGAGACTGAAGCTGGATTTGAAGTTGATTGTCTTTAATTCTCTGTAGTTCACCCTCGTTGACGTACAGTCTCTTTTCTTATCATTCCTGCAGTAGTGAACATTGACAAAGACATATTTATCCTGTATCATAATCTGTTCTTTAATGTTGAAGGCTTTAAAATGGTTCTGTTATAAACTTTAAAAGCTTTTATTCGAGGAGTTTGTTACATGTACATCTGAAAAGAAAGTAGAGAAAAAACCACACTGAAACTGGAATTTCAGAACTAAGTGCATAATCTTGGAAAGTAACATAAATGGGTCCCCTTTAAAGCAGCACTTCTACATGTATAAATTTCTTTATATTCATATACATGGGTATAAAGTAACTATCACCCTGAATTAGACGTATCTGAATATGCAACCAGTCATTTGCCCTTGTGGGTTATGTGGAAAATGTGAGTAGGAGGAGGACACACAAAGCCTCAGCAAGGAAGCTGAAGGTGTGTAGCCGTAGATGTTGGTCGCTACTGCAAAAGCAGTGTCAAATTATACTGGATAGCCAGCCCTAGCAATTGAAGATGTCATAGCTCTCCAGATGTGTTACTGGCATCTAAACACTACCACTTTTAGATCGTCCAGGTTTATGAAAATGCCTGAGACTGTTTGACTAAATGACACTCTTCTCTTAGAAAATATGCTTGGGTAGTTGTGGGTTTTTTCCCAGTATTGTATTCAGGAACTGCCACTTCATTAAGAAGAGTTTTTAATATGTACATTCTCAGTTACAGACAGTTTTTGCAATTCCCAAACTATAGGCATCATGAAAGGTGGCTTTGTTTTTATATTTTTTTTCTGTTGTTTTTGGTTTTTTACCAATAGCATTTACATAGTGACTACTCACTCACTTTGTTTCGTTTCCTAGAAAGCACCTGTGAAATGTCAGGAAATCAGTAGGAAAACACATAGAAAGCATCTTGCAAACTGGGAAGCCACAGGGAAATTTCCTAGGAAGCTGTTACTAAATTCTTGGAAATTAGGGGGGGAATTCCTAGAAATCAGAGGTTTTCTAAAAAGCACATGGGGGAAAATGCCTGCAGAGAAAGGGCAAATTTCCAGAAAATTGGCCTAGAAAGTGGAAGGTAGAAAAAGGAGGAGAGCAGCCAAAGTGAATGCTTTAAACAGCACATTTGAAATTCCTAGGAAGTTGTCTGTGGATTCCCCAAAAGCACAGAAGCAAGCAAAGGGGAGATTCCCAGAAATCTTGTGCAAAGTTATGGGCATGTGGAAAATTTCCCAGAAAGCTGAGGATATTCCTTGAAAGTAGTGGAATGCACTTCTGGAAAGAATGAAGTAAGTTCCTATGATTTGGGGTGTGGATGGGCACTCCTAGAAAGCAGAAGGGTAATTTTCCAGAAATCATATGGGAATGTGATGGAAAACAAAGAGACGAATTCCAGACAATGACTGATGGTACTCGTAATAGTTTTCAAAGTGAAGTAGAAAACTTAAATGAAACTGTGCAAGTTGCTGATCTTAACCCTTGCAGGAAACATGCATGAAGACTGAAACGTATTCAGTAGAAAAATCTGTAAATATTTTTGTTGGAAAAAATCAGATTGCTTCTCTAACAGTAAAAATACCTTTTGAATATATGATTGTGAGGTTTAGATTAGTTTATATTAATGGATAATCACTATATCAAGACTTTTAAAAAGTTGTAGTATTTTTCATGATTATCTGTTTTTTGATGAAATTCATCCATTTGGAAGGAAACTAGAAGGTGGCAGCCTTGGGAAGTTAAACACAAGACTACTGGCAAAATGTAAGCCATTAAAAAAACTTCAGGAAAAGAGTAAATATCATGTAGATATGTGATATTCTTTAAATTATTCCTAGCTTTCATACTGTCTGATGATTCTCTGTTTCCAGTATCTCTGTGACCACCAAGATGTCATATTAGATGCAGAATTTATCTTTTCATGTATGTAGATGTTTATTTTCATTTTTCAGGTGTTCCTTTGTGTCTCAGTCATTGCCCCTGTGGCAGAAACCTGAACCAGCATAAGTTTTTAAACCACTTAAACTCTACCATCTACCCATGTAATTTAGGGTTCTTATTCTTTCATGAAAGAATAATTGAAAAGATATTTGCATATTAGATTACAAAGTAACCAAATCTCTTCAAAGAATGTATGCAGTTGAACAGTGTTTCTTGTTTAAGCATTTATTTGGATTTTTAGCAAAAAGTAAGGTAAAAATAAGGAACAAAAAGCGTTCCATTCACAAATCAGTATGAATACCATGGTGCAAATTTTTGCCTAAAGTTTTGTGGCTGAGCTGACAGATAAGATTTCAGGACTTTATAATGGCAGCAAATATTATAAATACTACAGTAGGATATGTAAAACAATATTTGCTGTTAGCTGCATGTGTAGGATTTTTTTTCTTGGGCTATTGAATTGTTTGGAAGTCTCATTTGATTGAAATATTACAGTTCTCATTCCTAGCTGTTGAAAAGTTGCATTTTATTTTTTTTCAAGGCTTGGTAATTAGGCTTTCTAAAAGCCATTTTTAATGCCTTAAATGGAAGAGGCTTTAAGCTAAATCCATATTTAGCCTTTGTTTTGAAATCACAGTATTTTTGTACATTTTTAAAATGCATATGCTTTGAAAGCTTGAGGGTTTGTTGTAGTAAACACAATACTGACAATACTTGTGGCTGGTCAATTGTCCTTTTCCTTCTGTCCATAAAATACTAAGTGCATTGGGGTTCCAGGTCATCACTACAGCTGGAGCATTGTTATTAATTCCATATTGTTATTATATTAGAAGAAACTAAACTTAGAGAGAACAAAATCATTACATTCTCCCTTTTATTAATATTAGCAGACATATCTTGCAATGGAGCCGTGTGAGGGTGGAGAACTTAAAAAAATGCTTTGTGGTAAAGGGCATTTTACAAAAAATGAGACAGGACACATCATTCAAAGCCTTGCTTCAGCAATAGTGTGTCTGCACAAATAGTGTGATTACATTCCTCTCTCCCTCCTGTATGTTCATTGATTTTGAGTGTTCATACATTTAACAACAGTACCTGATGGATATTTTATCTATTATGTATTTCATAGGATAAAAATAGTCCGGGAAAGAAAAAGTAAAATACTCTACATGAATGCTTTTTTAGAACTTTGTTTTTCTTACAGATGCAATACCTGCTACCATTTTCTTTTCTTTCTGCACCAGCTGTGACAATAACTGTGTTATTATTTCCTAGCTTGCAACTGCTTTGCATTATAACATTAACTTAGTTCAGTTGTTATATGTATAGTGTATTACAGGAGGTAAAAAAGCAGAAGTGGATTGTTCCTGATACTTCCTAACAATCTCTGTTGCATTTAGGGTTCAGTAAACATCAGCATTTTCGTCCACCACACAGAACCATGGCAATTCTGCACAGTCCACAACAGAATTAACCTATCCAGCCAAAAATTTAGATTTTGTAGATGGTTCAGGACTAGCAATTCTTGAGATTTTTTGCAAAGAAGTTATTACAACATACTGCTTTTAGGAACCCTTCATTTACCTCTTTTTCCAGAGAGATGCATGGCATTATGGAACAGTGCCTTTCATAAAGCCTTGTTTCTTCTATGCCCTCATCAAAAGGGCAAAAACCTTGACTGGTTTGGTTTATAAAAATGAATTTCAGGTATGAAAATATGTGCAAATTTGGTAAATATACAAGATACACTCTACTTTTTTGGTGGGATGATGTCAGATGATCTGATTTTAAAAGACTGAACCAATATGTACTTTTGCCTTTCTTACAGGATTGTGGTGAGGAATGAGTTTTCAAAATTTGAAATTCTTACATGACTCCCTGGAAGAAGTGGGGAAGATGGTTTTTGTTAGGCTGCCACTAGTTTAGAGTAAAATGCCTGGGAACTGCTCATAGGAATTAATCAAAAGAGTTTAAAATGTTTCTGTCAGAATATATTCACTGCAACTGATAACACTTTATTTCTTGCTCTCTCTTGGCAGGTACTGTTCGCAGAGATCTAAAACTGGAAAACATTTTAGTTAAAAGCAGTGACATCAATGAGGTAAATGAAGTTAAATTAAACATAAAGGTAAGATGACAATTGTAGCAGTTCCGCTTCAAAAACCATTTTAAATATCTAGGTATTAGTGGGAGACCCGACTTTGATACCTATTAGTAGATTTTGAAATGAGTTACTAAATGGTGTTATTAGGGGAAAAAAAGTCATTTGGAAGCTAAGAGCCACTGTTGAGAAGCGAATTTTTTTTTTAGTGGTAAGTACATTTCTCGGTCAATTAAAAAAATTCCTTAAAGTAACCATACCTTGTTCATCCAGATCTACATTTGCATAGTCCCAAGCCATTAGTTACAGGATGCCAGCAGATGCTGTGAGATGTAATTAATATTTAAATTAGGAATGTTTTAAATTTAAGTAAATCTGTTAGTAATTTGGAAAAAAGCCTATTTAGACTGTATCTTGATTGAAAGACAAATGTATTATAGGATTCTTTTGATAGTAATAAATATTTTCTACCTAAACACAGTGTTCCATATGCTCACATCTTCTTTTGTATTGAAGAAAATAGTCTTTGATGCTTTATAAATCGTGTGTTAATTATGCATCACCAATTTGCTATTTTAGCAGTAGTTACTGTTAAAATGGAGGCATCATCTTGTAGAACTGAATTGTTGATCAGGAATTTGCTATCTGGGATAGAAGACTCCAGGCTGAGAAGCATTTTAGACACTGAAGTGGACAACTCAGTAATTTACGATGGGATAAATCCAGACTGCAAAACTCTGTTTTCTGTTTCTTAGACCTATGTATTTTTATATAATCTCATACTCTTTTTAAGAAACATCACCTTGGATTTCCCTGTACCTTTCATTTTGGGGCAGCGTGTGCCTTTCTTCCTGCAAATGCCAGAGGTAGGTAAGACATTGACAAATCTTGTGTCTTTTCCACAGGTTTTCTGTCCTTTCAGTCAACTCACCACTTCCATCAGTAGAAACCACCATGGCCAGCTGTTCTTTTTTCATGGCCTTGCTTTATATAGCCATTTGGAACAGCAACTAGCACAGTCTGTCATCTCTCCTGCAAGGTGCAAGCATTTTTCTTAGCTTCCATCCTGTGAATGAGGTCAGATCTTTCCTCACTTTGCTTGTTCCTCTCATTTTAGAGGAGAATAACTCCTGAATGACTGTAATGGGCCTAGTGGAAAACACAGAACCAAACCCCGAAGCTGGTGCAGCCAGCAACAATTAAAGTGGCTACAGGAAAGGAGAGGTCCATCACACAATGTGAGATAAAAAAACCAGCTAAAACCAACATTTAACTGCTTCAGAGCTTTCAGGCTTGAGGCAGCTGATGTTACATGTTAGGCTGAGGTTCACACCCTCCTGGTTTTGGCTGTGAGAAAGTCTTCCTGGATCTTTATGATTTTCTGGTTTTGGGCAGGATATGCAGACAGAATTATGGGACAAATCCAGATGTGGCTTGCTCCTGGTGAAAGAACAGAGGTTCTTCCATATGGCACACGAGTACATGGCATAGGTGCACACTGCCATGGGGCTTGGATGAAATTTGGTTAATATGTATAGATAGACCTTCTTTTTCAAGCCACCTCTCAGTACCAGGACATCCCTTCCTGAACTCACAGACACTGATATCTTCAGATGTATGTATTGTCTCACAGACTTTGATATGACAAGTATAAAATATAAAAGTATACTGAATAATTTGACTTCTCCATGTAAACATTACACTTGAATAAGGTTTTACATGCAGGATAAAACCCTATCTTGTTTTAAAAAAAAAAAATCAGCATTTTTTTCCACCCTTTGAAATGTCCCCCTCGTGGACAGTTGATGAGTAGTACCCTTTTGGTAAGACTTCTTTTAACTCTGTGTCACTCTGGTGATGACCTGTGATTACATAGACTAATTTGTGACTTCTGGTGTTTTGCAGAAAAATATAGGAATGTCCAGCTAAACAGGGGGAATAAATGATAGCCAATTTTTTTTAGACAATTTCTATCCAAAAAATGTGCCTATCCAATGTATGGGACTGATTATTATTTGATGCTGAAATGGAAGTTGAGAAAACCCCAACACCACAAAAGCAGGTAATTACAATGTAGCCGGCCCAAAGGACATGCTCTTCAGGGCTTTTCCCTTGTCCATTTAGGCAATAAAAACCTTGCATTCCATAATACAAAGATTTGTAACCCTTTCTGATTTATACTGTATGCTTTAATATAGTTCAATCCATTATCCAACATAGCATTCATTTATTTAATTCTGTGGAGTCTTTTCCTCAGTAGTGTATACCAGCAAATTTCACAGCTTGCTCATAACAAATGGAAGCAAAAAAGAAATCCTTTTTGAGGGAAGATAATTAGTCCTTCCAACGTTCTGATTTATTAAATACTAGTAGCATTAAATACTCTTTAAGTGAGGGGGTTGTACGGGATAAAATTACTTTCCATTTTACTAATCATGACAGAAACATAGAGTCTTATCACTGCAAGGGGCCTTGAGCTGTTTGATTTATTTCTCTGTCCAAAGGAAGAAGCAGCTATACTGAGGTCATTTCTGATGAGTATTTGTGTAAAGTGTACTTAAAGACCTCCAGTAATGGAGACTCCATAATCTTCCCAGGCACTCCATTCTGATGCTTCATTATCCTCCTAGAAATTTTTCCTGCTGTCTGCCCCAAACCTTCAGTTTGACAATCAGCTTAAACTTATACCTGCAGGCTGTGATCTAATCACTTTTTTCATTATAAAGTTTCAGTTAACTCACCTGCAGCCACATAATTGCTCCAGCTGACCTAAGGGAGGTGGGTGGGTGCCTGTGCGTGGGGCTAAGGAAAAGGGTGGAGCTGTAGTTCACATTTTCAGACTATTATTTCCTCTCCCTATCCATCACAGATATGAAGAACAGGTAGGCACCTTCCTAGTGTCAGCAATCTGTTATTTCACTTCTCTCTTGGTCTCTTGTTCTTTACACCAAAGAGGACAGGACATGCCTTGATGCAGCCTTCCACTTTGTAACAAACAAGTTACAGCTGCTTTCTGAGAGTCATTTTTTTAATGGACCTGTGCATTGCTTCTGTGATATTTTAATGTATTAAATTAGTACATTAGACACAATAATTTGAATTACAAAATAATTTAAGGGAAACAGTATCAAAATCCTTACTGAAAAAGAGATGTGTGACATTTTATGTTCCTCCTCTAACCCCAATATCTGTCAGCCTGTGCTGCATGGAGATTTGCTCCTGACAGGTGCATCATGTCTGTTACCCACCTCTTTGTTTTCTTCTAGGCACCTATTAATTCCAGTATTTTCCCGGGAATCAAAATTAATGGGATACTTTTGTAATTCTTTGATGCCAGCTTTTCTGCTGTCTTACAGATAGATACCATGGTTGCCTTTTTCAGTTTTCAAGTATTTTATCTGCCTTCCGCTAATGGTTCTTGAAGAGCTAATAGCTCTGAAAAGTCTTGTCACTTTCCAAGTACTCCAGAATGAATTTCATCGGTTAAGGCTGATTTTAAAATTTCCTACTCAAGTACTTGCTAACCTTTCTCTTCTTTGTAAAAGACTGAGGTCTTGCCCCTTTGTCACTGATATTGATTGGACTATCCACTGCTTGCACTTGACATTTTGGTTAAGATTGATGCAAGAAGACATTAAATACATTTGCCTGCTAAGCATCATCTATCAATTGCATTCTTGGTTGAATACAACACTGATGTCTTTATTCACTGTCTTCCTACCACTCATATTCTTACAGATGATTTCATTTTGAGTTACATCCCTTGCTAGTTGCTCCTCATTTTTTCTTTCTGATTTTGCCCCTCTATGCTTATATTTTCCTGTTGGTCTTATTTCCATTTTTTGTATCCTCCCTTGTTCTGTATGAGACTTGTGAAAATTCAAAGTTTAATCAGACTGGTTTAGTAATAAAGAAAAGATATAAAAGTAATATCAACTTCCTGAGCTGGTCATTTTATTTTGTGTAGGACATGTATATAAGGATATAAATGTGTATAATTTTGTAAGCTTTCCCACTATGTTAATAGCATGAATTCATGATAGTTTAAAATGTTATCAAAATGATTGATTAAAAATGAGTCCCTAGAGCAGATTTGGCCAGTTTGACAATATTAATGGTTAGAATCTCCTGTAAAGTCTTATTTTGCCAGTTGTGGTATTATCAAACTATTAAGTTAACTATTTCAAAATCCTTGCTATAATAATTAAATATTTGAAGCTTGGTGCCTACCTAAGACATAAAAAAATCTGAGATCACAGTTCAACAGGGTTTTTGATTTGGTGGGACACCACCAAGTAAAATATTTACTGTCAATGTCCCCTTCCATTGTGTGAAGGTTTTTACCTTTTGTTTCTTACTGGAACCAAGTATGTCACCTCCATTGGTTCTGGAATTAAAAACCATAGATCTTGCTGTGAACTCAACCACATCTCCCATGATGCAGCAGATAAAATCACACTGAGATGGCCCCAAACCAGTGTCTTTCTGACATGTGACTGAAATAATATAAAGTGAGTAGTGAATAGGTTATAATTTGTGAGTTTTTAATCTGAGTGGGTTTAAAAGATTTTATTTGAGAGTATTTTGGCACAGGTTTTGTTCATCATCTATGTGTTCAAGCAAAGAGAGGCTTTGTGTTTTGCAAAAACCCTGTGTTCTTATGTGCTACCCTTATGTCTGGGAGAAAACCAAGTTCTTGTGATGTCTTGCAGCACTTTAAGTCAGTGTGTTATGAATGCTGCTTTAATAACTTACTGTGGAGAAGAAGAGTACTAAGTTTAATCACACAGCTAATGTCACAATGTCACCACCCCCTTAACAGCTAAATGATAAAAGTGAGGACACATCAGCATGAATTGTTAAGGCCTGTACATTATTCATTTGAACATCTGCTGTTGGTTCCTCTTTACATACGGGAATAAATTATACCACATCAGCACATTCTTCATGCTTTGTGTTTAAGCATTTAAAAGTTTTTTTTTTCTATTATTAATACTATTTTTTCTGCTTGGTTGGCAGCCCATGAAGTTATCAGTGCCTGTGACTACAGCCAACGGTGTGACATTTGGAGCACAGGTGTCATTATGTACATGCTGTAAGTAGCTTGTAAAAGTAATATAAAATGTACAGACCCATTTATAATACAAGTACTTACAATTTTGCACTGAAATAAAAAATAAGCCTGTGTGCTCAATCTTCACAAAAGAGTGAGCTTTTATAATTGCTTGTATGTAAACAATAAAAATTTCTGTGTAAAATGAGGTAAAAGATTTCAGTATTAAAATTTGAGGATTTGATTTATGGACCACTAAATAGTCTGGAAAGAACATAATATTGCTGTGAAACACCATAAAATCAAACTGAGAGTTTAGGCCTCTCTTCATTGTTGTCTGGATTTATACGTGAGGACTGAGTAGTTGATTTACAGATTATTGGTCAAATCCTGACATGGATTGCACAAACTGCATAATCAGAGTAAAAGCTTTTCTTCTCCACCTCTGACTGTGGTAACTCTGTAATTGAGATGTTCCAGGGCTGCCAGGTCTCCCTGCACAGGTTAACTGTGTCTCTTGAAAGTTTATTAGTTTGTCTTTTGAAAGTCTATATAAGAGGAAGAAACGAAACTTTACATTTGCAAGAATACGTGAATACTTCTATTGAAGTCTTTAATAATTTATAACATTTGTCTTAGCTACAAAATAATTATTCCTCTCTGAAAAATCTTAACCTGCCTATACCAGCTAAAAAGTATAAAAAGGTATCCCAGTAATCAAAAATTAATTGTTGCAAAGTATGTAAATTACTGTGCATATAATGCAACTGAAATGTCACATTTTTTTTAGGGATGTTTTTCTTTCATAAAGCATTTTCATGTTTTTTTCTCCCCACTTTGTGTTTTTCTTCTCTCAGTTGCCACCAGATAATGCTTTAATGCCAGTGTTTTAGAACACCACCACCACCACTGTTTCATTTGTTATTATTTCTGGTCTGTGATTGTTTTGCTTTTGCTACATCCAGCTGATTCTTTTATAACTTAAGACTTTGTACATGGACATGTGGACACAGACACACACAGTTTCACAACCTCCTCTTTTCTGGATTTTCTTAGTTTGATTTTTCTTCTCACTTTATTTTGGTCCCTCAGTTTCTTTTCTGTACAATTAGCTCACTTTTCTTCTCGTGTCAGCATGATGAAGTGCTCATAGCTTTATTGCCTTTATTTTTATTCATTTTTTATTTCTAAAATCCATGTGTACAATTTATGCTGATTCAGATTGAGTTTTATTGTTTTACTTCATGATATTAATGTCTGCATCATAGTAGTAGGATTTGTACAACATAGTAGAATATATTATGAAATGTTTGGTAGAACTGTGCTGGTTTGACTGGCTAATAAGGATCCAGAGCTGTGCCTGCAATCAGCACAATTCACAGCTCAGAACTTGTAAAATTCAGAGCAGTGAACTGTGTTGATTGCAGCTGGAGCTTAGAACTTCTGACCTTCTTCCTTAATTAGCAATATAAATATTTCTTAAAATTAGCATTTTGTAATCACAACACTGTCAGAACAAAGTAGCATTAATTCACCCCTTGTTGTGTTGACTACCCAAGAATGAAAACACCGTGTGTGAATTAATAGAATGCAATTCACACTCCGTTTTATTGCTTAATTCAGAAACAGTAATACAAAAGCCATAAGATCATCTTCTGATTTTAATTCTGCTTTTGCAAATTGCTTTTCTTCCCATCCTGAATAATAGCTTGTGGTCCTGGTGCTCCTCTAATGGAGGATACTGGATACTGTGTAAGGACACTGTTAGAGCCGTTATTGGTGCCATCACCACTTTGACCCTTCCTGGCTCCATCTAAAGCTTCCCTGCTAAATTCCTGGCTGTCCTGGCTCCCTTGGCTGTGCAGATGGCATGCCCCATCTCGGCTCCAGGGCTGTTATTGCCACTACAGGCTCTGGCTGTCCTTGATGGGGGACATACGATGGGTGACTCAAGAACTCTGTTAATGCACAGTTTCCTCTGCGCAGTGGGGCAAGGCGGGCCTGGTGGATTTTTACACGCACTTTAAGGTGTACTCTACACTTCCCGCTTCATTTCTATCTTAACACGTACTAATAGATGCATCCACAATAGTAACCAGCAAAAAGAAAATCCATTAAAATACAAAAGTGTGTCAGCATATTGAAGGATTAGAGCAGCAAGGGTCCTGCTGCCTGTCACGCTCAGAGAGTGCAGCCCATGTGCTGCTGTCTAATAGGAAGGGGTCAGGGGCTTCTTTTTCCTGGGCAATCTGCACTATTGGATTTCTTTCTCATTCTTCCAGATGTGCTCTGAGGCTCTGGCCCCCGCAGTAGTTCTCAAAAACCTTTGTGCAGCCGAAGAAGCCTGGGATGCCTAATAAATTACTGCCTGCATTACAGCAATAAGAAACCTTTTAAGAAAGTGTGGTAATTCTTGCTCCTTTCTAAAGGCACAGAAAATTTCTTCACAGATTTTTGAGGTGCCATGTCATATGTTTCACCTACTTAACTTGATTTCTTTAGCTGAAGTTATCTGTTGTCTGTCACTGCCTTAGTTTGAAGAGAATTTAGTCCTACCTGTGCATAGCAGAATAATGGGCATTGTCACCAGCCAATACTTAAGGTATCATGTCCTGAAATGAATGCATTCTGCCCCTTTTCTGTTCCTTAAATTGAGTTCTGTGTGGATTTAAGTCCTGAGAGAGATTGGGAAGGAGAACTGGAGGATAAAAGAAAACAGCAACTTTTGTCAAAGACATTTTGAGATTAAAAGTTTTGGGGAAAGTGCACCAAAATATTAATTTTATGTTTTACCTTAAAAATTAAAACCGCGTGAATGAAACAACACAGTATTTTACTTTGATGTAAAGTGACAGGCATCCTTCACCTGGATGTGACAACTACATTTTTCAGTACCTACTTTCTTGGGAATGTGTTTTGGGAATAGAACTAAAAAAAATTATTTGTTGCAAATAATTTATTTCATGAAGTTAGCTTCTTTTTTCCTTCTGTTTTAAATGGCCACAAAAATACTTTAGTTTCTCAAAAGTATTTGCTACGTAATTTTTGCAAGTCAGTTGTGCATGAATACTATGATGTAAAATCTATTGGGAATTTAATCTTTGTTAATTTTGATTGAAAACACAGACCACATGATACGGTTTTCCATTCTATATGATTAGTAAAACACAGATCAATACTTACTTTCAAAAGATATTCTCTAATAATCATTTAGAGTTGATGTTTCTGGTTAATACTTCTGCTGGTACATAGTCACAGAAACCATATGCCAAATGTGTGACATTGAAACCTCCTTTTTTATAGGAATAAATTTGTTTTTATTTTAATAGATATTTCCTTTTTTATTTAATTGTTTCCACATCATTAAGAATACAATCAGTGTAAAGGAAGCAGGAGATACAGAAAATTAAATTGAACATACAGATACCACATTTATTCAAACATTTTACTCAAAATAACACAAAATAGGTACAGGACAAAAATGCAGCTGAGGTATATTTCTATAAACATATGTACTATTAATATGGATACTTTTGGGTAGGTCTTCACATTTTTCTGACATTTCTTTTTTGTTATCCTAATTTTCTACTGATAAATAACTTTGGATGAGGCCAAACAAGGCAACATTCACACTACATAGGTAAAGAAGATACATCTAAATACCAGAACAAAGAGTGAAGAATTAAAAATGATGCTTTGTTTCTCCCAGTATTTTCTGCTTTATTTTTTTGTTCTGAAAAATGTCTTTTGGAGCAGTAAAAGGATATTTTATACTTCTATAATTTTCTATGAATCGCAGTTTCTTTAATTAACTCTTATTCTATGACGAATATCACCTTAGACTGAGAATTGAACGTATTTCATAGATTTTAAGAATTTAGAACTGAGTTCTGAACATCAGTACAGTTGACTTTAGGGATACAAGCATCTACTATGTATGACTAATCTGACTTATATAAAAAAGGCTACAGAATAAAAGTATCTTATAATGCATTTATAATGCGATTCTTATAATGCATCCATGGCTTTTGTTTGAAGCAAACCCTGTTTTTTAGAAAGACAGCTGACTGGGGCTACAATGCCTAAAGTGAGGGTGGTCTGTTTTGTCTTGTGGCTGTTTCAGTTCTTGTGACTGTTACTGACCCACTAGTCTAAAAACACTGGCCCATGAATTACTGATGGTTCTTACCACTGCAGTGTGGTGGTTTTTAGTTCAGAATTGTTGAATTGTTTGATGGAAGATATTACTTGGACATGGAATCAAAAGAAATGATAAGTACACAGTGTCTGCAGTAAACATTACTTCTGAGATAGAAACTCTGCACACAGTGGCAGCAAGCTGGCTCTCAGTTAGCCAAGGGATTTGGGTGGGTGAATTAGGGACTAGCAAAATATGTGCTCAGTTTAATATTTCCTAGCTGATACTTCAGTTGTTTCTTGGTAAGCCTTTGGCTGCTGCTTAAAAAATCCCTACAATAGCAATTATCTTTTACTTATGTGGATACCTAGTGAAAAAGATTAAATCACCTCTTAACCTCATAACCTTTTTCCTTTAAATCTCTTCAAGAGACACATTTTTAGAACTTGAGTCACTTTTGTAGAGTTCTCTGAAGTTTTCCCAGTCCTGCCAACTTTTTGATTTCGAAGTGATCCCATAATACACGGTTTTTGCCTCACCAGTGAAAAATAGTAGGTATTCATTCACTGACCCTAATTTTCTTGTACCTTTTACAGCAAGTTTGGAAGAAAAGCTTTTGAACTAATAAGAAGGGAAGACCTCTGCTTTAAAACTTTGGTCTGGGAAACAGTTACCAAGGCTGGTAAGTACACAATGCTCTCACAGAATAAATGCTGACTGCATTGCAATGAATTCCACAAATACAGTAGTTGTGATGTTTTTCTTAGCTTTTAAGTATTACACATTTTCTGAAAAGCAAAACTGATGTTAAAAATAAATTGACATAAACGATATTGTGAACTAATTTCATAGCATTGTAAGAAGAAAGGTCTCTGCTGAATTAAAGCACTCAGTTGAAAATGTCTTGTTTTGAGTAGAAGTGATAGGTTGAAAGTTGTGGTTTCCATTCCTAGAAGAAAAAGTTTTGAAGCTACTTGTGAAAGTTGATGCTGTTCACCAAATCACAGGTAATGAATTACTGGATAACTAGTGGATGACAGCGAGTTTTGAAGAGAGGCAATATCTTTCCCTCATGTTGTACCTCTTATGGTATGTAAAGTTTCTTTATTGCCTCAGTGGAACCCAGCAGGGTGGAAAATTTTAAAAAATGCAGTCTAAGCAACATAACACTTGTTAGGGGTCTCATCCAAAGCTCCCAAATCCATTAGCATGTTTTGTTTGTATCCCATGGGCTTCTGATCAGCCTGTCAACTTAGAGAAGCTTTGCACTGTATTCCTTGCCCAAACCAACTTTACCTGATTTCCCATAGGTTTTGACATAATATGGAAGTATGGGTTTGGATCAGGTTTGATTAATTCAATGATAATTTTTTAAAAATTATTTTTTAATTAAAAAAAAAAGAAGAAAAGAACTTTGAGCTACAGGACCATTCTGAAGGCAAGTGGAATGTAGTGCTGGAAGGGAACCTGTGGGCTCCCAGCTTGCAGGCTGGGCTTCAGATCTTGTCACTGTGAGAATTCCGAACTTTCATCTGTCTCATGGAACTCTTGCGCTATTTTGTAGGTGAAATTAAAGCAGAGGGAATGGACATAACTGCTACTTAAAGGTAACTGGTAATAGCAAACCTTAATTTCTTCCCTAGCTGGCTTCTACATCAGGAAGAGAAATGCCTGTGAATCATTGCAACATATTCGGCTATGTGGGAGGATAAATAGCTCTCTCTATTCAGATGGAGAACTGGTTTTGCCTCACACCTTCATCTACAAAAGAGCCATTCTGGACAAGCCTGCAGCTGTCTTCCTTCCTGCTAATTGAGTAGAGCTGAACAGGAAGCTTTATTTCCCAAGGTTTCATTGCATTCCTGTGTGTGGGAGAATAGCCACAACCAAATGTGTCACTCTGCAGTGGCCTGGAAAATGAGGCAATTTTCATCCAGATCTGCCCTGCCATACTATGAGTACCATACTGTCTTTGCTTCATGAAAATGAAGATATGGAAAACCGCCACCCATGTGATTTCATGACTTCTCACCATGTATATTCATGGAGCTTGAGACTAATTTCTGTGTGAACATCATTTCATGTAACAAGACCTTCCCACAGTTCATAGTAAACCATTCCTTCTGTGTACTACACAACATTTCAGGCACAGGATATTTTAATTTGCAATACTTTTCTTCTTTTATGAGGTAGGCAGCAGTCTGGCTATCTTACCTACAAAATACCTACAAATGCAACCCTGTATTAGTTGGCTTCAGTTTGCAGTTCCACAGTAAATGTGCAACAACTTTAAGCATTAGTTTCAATGCAGAACTGTGTTTTAGATTTTTTCATCAGGCTTGAATGGTTTCTAAACGTTGAGAGGTGGTCATCTTAGGCTGATGACAGAACTCCCTCATGCCAAGGAACGCATTCCAGATATCTTTGGGTCAGAAACCACCAGAAATGAGCTCTGGAAACTCTGAAGCCGTTTGTACCTCCAGCTGATCTACTTCTAACAGTTTTACTGCTTCCTTCAGGGAAAATTTTCTGGATGAGACAGTGCTCTGAACAGGGATTTTGCCTTTATGCTTCAGCCTTTCCTGTAGGTGATCAGCCAGTGTTGTCCATCACTCAACCCTTTGTGCCTCACACTGGGCACCAAAAAGGGCTGTCGTGGTTTAACCCCAACTGGCACCTAAGCACCACACACCCAATTCACTGCTATAAAAATGTACTCCTCAGCTTCAGCAGGCAGACAGTGAAGGAGAGTCTTCT
This sequence comes from Machaerirhynchus nigripectus, assembly GCA_013397975.1. NCBI lineage: Eukaryota > Metazoa > Chordata > Aves > Passeriformes > Dicruridae > Machaerirhynchus > Machaerirhynchus nigripectus. The sequence goes on from VZRQ01003305.1 coordinate 1,192,260, forward strand.
CCTGTTCCCTACCTTCTGCATTCCATCTGCATGTTCCATCCAAAGCCCCCAGCTGCTTTATTTGCATTCTCCTATGATGCTCATGGTTTTCACATGTATTACATAGTGCAGTGTTAAATGTTTTTCCATTTTTAGTAAAAACTCTGGGTTTTTAGAGGGGCATGAAAACAAGAAATGGGGACTTCGAGTGAAAAGTGTCACTATGCCAAATTCTTAAAGAAATGCTCCTGAAGTTGTCCCAATAACGACCTGGTTTCCAGAGCTATGGAGCACCTGTGGCTCCCTCCTTACTTCAGTAGGAGTTGCAGATAGTCAGTACCTTTGAAAATCAGGACACCAGTTTCTACTTCATGCTTGTGCCTTCACAGCCTCTGTGAATTTACAATAGCCAGATGGGGAACATGAAAGTGCATTATCATGTAGAGAATTCTGCGTGTAAAAAAATTAACCCCTTGGAGCCATGTGACACATGAGCTTCTGCATAGGAGAAAAATGCATTTGGCACCACAGTCTCCCACCAGGAAATCCCTACCATCTGTACCAAAAATTTATGAAGTCACAAGTCATTCTCTATGATTAAAACTGGCATTTCAAACATAGGTGCAGGAATTTTATATTCTAGAACAACACTTTAACAATAAAAATTTTAATTTAAAAGTTACCATGTTCTTACAGCTAAACAAATGACCTCAAGCTCAATTCAAGTTAGTGGATACCTCTGGAGGTTTATGTGTTGTCAGTTTGAGACCATATAGAGTTTTGGCCGGGGGCTATGCAAAGGGTTGATGATTAATTATTTACCAGAAATACTAATTAATGCAGTCCTGTTACTAGTTTTGGTTATTCTGATCTCTGTTCCAGTTAAAACTTTTCCAGACACATTTAACTTTTTATATCTGCTGAAAAGTAAGAGCCAAATACATGACAGGATAGCAGAATATTTTTAAGTTTCTAAGAAACACAAAGATTGTATTACCTTCTGTATGTTGTTTCTGCATAATCTGCACAGAACTTATACAATGAGTATAATATTTGTGAAATATAGAGTAATTTTGCAATAAATATCTTTACGGATACATACACTTTGGTTTGTTACTGTAATTTCCAATTACTTTAAGCTATGTTTAAAAAATATGGTCTTTTCTATTTTTTTCCTACCTATATATTGTGTGGATTGTGGTATATTTTAACTCTAAGAATATTCTACATAATTTTCTTCACTTCTCACTGTGAGAATTTGATATTTTCTTAGATCTGGTTTAAAAGTTGGTGTTTCCTTTCAGGTAGTGGGGTGGTTTATTTATATTATTCTTCTCCTGTACTGCTTTTTGTTTCTATCAGAAGAACTTTGGAGCACATTGATTGTGAGCTCTGATTTAGAATTCTGAATTATTGCTGTGATTTTTGGTGAGACTTACAGGTATGTGAGTATGCTTGACTGAAGAGGAAAAGCAAGACCCTAAAATATAAAATTTATGTGTACAGCATGGGAGATTTCTTGTTTCTTTTCAGATTGACTTTTACAAGGAATGCCTAAAGCCCAAATCCTCTTGTGTCTGAATTACAACTCCAGTTCAGCAAAAAAGCTTCTGTATCTGTTCTGCAAATTATTTATGCACATTTCTAAAAGTATGGGAGGACTTGAAAATTTTGATTCAATGAAGCACTGAGCTCCCTAAGGATGTCTAATGATTCTGAGATCTGCTTAGAGCTCTCATTTTCCCATCTTAAGTTTTCTCAGTTATCTGGATTTGGATCTTTTTGTGCACCTGCACCTCCATGCCCTGGCAGTCCTGGGCAGTTTGAAGCAGCCTTTTTTTTTCTTTTTTAAATTCCGTAGTTACAAGGGGTTTGTTTTTAGACTTCCCTGTATGCATCAAGGCTTTTCTCTGGCTCTCTCAACTTTCCCCATAGTATCAAAAGCATTTCTACTATTTTCAGGCATCTTATTCTTTCATTTACTGTGTATCATAACTAATTTGAAGGTTTTTCTGTTTGCCTCTACGCCATTTTAATTCTTTCAGTGGAATGATTAATATATTCTGAATGTCCAATTATCATGAATCAAGAATTTCACAGTTCCGTTTCCTGCTCTTGATGTTAGCTAAATTGTTCTTCCCCCCAAATTGATACCTGAATTATTGTCCCCTGAAATGTCTATTTAAAATATTCCAGACTAATGCATTGAACAGTTCTTGCAAATGATCATTTCAACCAGTCCTTCTCCTTGGTGTTTTAAAATTGGTGTATATGTCAGTGAGATTAACAGAATATGGGTGCTCATCAGGCTTCGAACTTTGCATGCTACATGTGTTCATGAAGAAAATACTTTACTGCATTCTTCAGAAGTAGCTGCTTATCTCTGCATTTTTGTCTTGGATCCTGCTAAAGTTTGCTTACTAAAAATTAGGTAGAAAAAAAAAAAGTTGGAATGGAAAAAAAAAGAAAAAGGAACAACATTATCTGTCAATTAGTGACCCCCAGGCCTGTTACCCGCAGTTGGCACCAGGTGCTGGTGAATTAAACCCAACAGGTGTTCAAATGAGCCAGCACAGATAATTAACTTAAATGGTCCCATTTTCTTAAAAACTGTCATGAAATAAACCCCCTCTTCTCTTTTATGGGGTATACAATTATCTGGCACTTTGTAAGGCCTAGGTCTTTTAAAAAGGCCTAATCTCAGCCTCTGATTTTGTGGGTGCAATTCACTGCACGCTGCACATTTAACTACATAATTGTTCATGCAAAGGAGGTAGTTAAAATGTGTGTCATCAGTTATGCCCACAGTCGTCATAATTGCAGATGTAAATGGGCTTGTGCAGCAAATGAGGTTGTTTTGCACAATCCAACCCCACCTTTCTAATGGCTGTGAGTGTTTATGCCTCAGTCATTTGCTGCATAAGTGACTTTGCTCTCTGTTTCAAAGAAAGGAAATGCTTTCCAAATACCGGTCCTCATGTAACAGAAAACAAACAGTTTGAAATGAGAATTGTCAGTTTAATGAGATGGATGGAAGAGCTTTAGAAACTGTCTCATCTGTGACCTCTTTCCTCTGCTGGATCCACTGTGTGACCTCAGCAAAATAATTATATTTCCTGTGTTGCAGTTTACTAGTCTGTACAGTCTAGATAAACCACCTAGTAACTATATATTGTAAATAAATATTAGAAAAATATATCCCTGCTGTGAATGAAGTACTCTAAGAGTGTCAGAAGATTGATAGTATTCATGCCAAGTAGTATCTCTTAAAAATAAGTAACAAGACAACACTAGTTTTCAGAGCTGTGTATTAACTTTGCACATTGCATGTGCTTGCCTTTCTCTCCAAACTTTCAGATGTGTAATTGCCAGCTTTACTGAATAGCCAAGGTAGCAAACCCAAAATGATTTCAGATCATTCAGTGTGAGCTGCGAGGACAGATACCCGATCAGTTTAAAAAGAATTGTTCCTTCGGTATCCATGGAGTTGCACTACCCATTATGGATTGGGCTCAATAAAATGGGAGTGTTGTCTAGGCACATTTATTTGCTCAATAACGTAAAGAAACATGGATTGATAGAGAAACAGAGAGAAACAGGGGTAGTAAAAAATCTTGGTCATCTTCTAACTCTTTGGGTTTTCTTTTTATTTTTACAGAAAGAGCTAAAATTCCTTTCCCAAAAGCACTGAAAAGTGCTCTTTCTCAGAAGTGGTCCCTGAGGAAGTAGAGATGGTGATGGCTCTTTTACGTAGGAAGTCATATCAAAGTAGGAAAAAACCCTAGAAGGTAAGAAATTACTTACGGGGTGACATCATCTATGTCAGTGCTCTCTCTGACAGTAACGACAGGAAATGCTATTTAGGGAGAATATTCAAGCCAGGCTATTTCCTCCCATGTAGCACCAAGCCTGGATCTTTCCTCTCATTTATTACCCTAGTATTCAGAATTATCCTTAAGGTTGTGAGAAGATACATTCCAACATAATCCTGCTAGCATTCATTACGGCCCTGTTGTCAATGAGTATCTCTGAATCCTTGTTGAATATGCCGATGCCATCTGCCTCTGCAGCTGCCCGTGGCTGTAAGATCCAGAAATACACTATTTAATGAGTAAATAAATATTTTCTGTTTTAAAACTATCTCCTACTCTGTTCATCAGATGGCCCTTATTTCTGGGAGTACAGGATGTGGCAAAAACTCACATTCACTACTAAGTAAAATCTCAGTTATATCCCTCCTCAGTCACCTTCTCACCAAACTGGTGACTCCAAGATTGCTTTCCTGAGTGGTGACTGTAACTGCCAGTTCGAGTTGAGTGTTAGGAAGACCTGCTTTGGATTACTTTTCCCCAAGTGTACAATTTTATTTGTTTTCCCTCTCTTGTTTGAACCAGTATTTTCATTGGCGGTGACCAGGGTGTTTAGAAACTGGAGTTTCTAACCGTGTATTTAGGAGTGGGATTTTCAGCTTTAAAAGTATATGACTATTTTCTCTGTTAGTACTGAATATCATTTGAGTTAGGAGTAGTGTTCAGAGAATGTAATTTTTGAAAGTCAAGAAATTGTCATTGTGCTGAAAAAAAAGGCTTCTCAGCAGGTATAAATCATTATTATGACTATTACTTAAATCACTTATTCTTACCAATTAAAGATCTCTTCCAAGGAATATTCAGCTGTTTTGCTAGCTTTGTCTTGCTCTCTGAAGAGATAAATCTAACGGCAAAAGTTGAACTTCATCCCATGAAGACCACTGATCCTGTCTTCGTTAAATTTTAACAACAAAAGAGACCAGAGATGCCAAAGAATATATTTTTTTGTGAGAGATGACTATATAAGTCTTCATTTCTCATTTTTATAAAATGAAGATACCATTTTTTATTGTGTTTGAATATTGTGATGAGGAAATATCTGTCATTTTGATTAAGAAGCCTAGTTAGGGAAGATTAAAATAAAGAAAATGGTATACATTTGTTAAAGCAAAAAAAGTTCTGTCTCAAGGATTGGATTTAAAATTTAAAGACAAGAAGCTTGTCTCTGTGTACTGTAGGAGAGATTTAAAGTTACCTGTTATAATTCTTTTATTTTTGCATGATCTTATTTTTGCATATTTTATGATATATATTAGAGTAGAGTTACATTAGAATAGTATTTTGTAATTGTTCTCTCTTATGATACTTTGGTCATATCTGTATTCTTCCCACCTGTTTAGTGCATTTATAAGGTTGTAGTCTTTAATTTTTTTTAAATTGCGGTCCCCTGAAGGTAAATAAGTATCTGTTGTATCAAATTCAAAGCACCATTGGTATTTCCAAGAAAAGAATGGAGAATTTGACATGTTCTTTGTGTCTTCCACCCAGAAACTGGGACATAAAAGCCTCCTGAGCTCTGCTCACTCACAGTGAGACAGAAATCACAGGACATCCATCGACTTTGAACAACTCAAGAGTAAACAACTATTACTTGTGCCAAAATGAGCAAGCTATATAAAGATGGACAAATATATCCTGTTTTGTCTTTTTACTTCCCTGAACCCTTTAATCAGAAAGCTTTAGCTTTCCTTTAGGTCTGAAGAAAATCTTACAGCAGTGTGAACTCCTAACCTGTAAGAGGACATCCGCTGATAGTATTTTTGTCAGAGTACAAATTACGGAATTGTCTAAAATGTATGTAATTTATTTGTTCTGTACTAATAGACATCATGCCAGGTAGGCAGTTTTCTTTCACAGATCCATTTTGTTGTGTTGTCCTTGCTTTTACTTTCTTTACTTCTGTTACAAACATCGGGGGTGGGGGGGATGCGTGTGTGATGAGGCCAGAATCTGCAATAGGGATTCCTGGTAACCGCATGCTTCACACTTGGAGAATATTCTAGGAAATTGCTTATAAATTTGCTTGAGGCATTACAACACAAGTGCTTCGGTCTATGGAATTTGTTACTGCTATTTTAGGTTGCTTTCAATTGTTTTTTTTTTTTGAGCAGAACTTATTTTAAACTGCACAAATAAGAGATGTTCTTTAAAGTACAACAGAATTGCTGTGGTTCTTGCTACTGAAATTCTGGTGTGTTGTTAAACTCTGTATAAAACAGGTGTTAGAGTAATGGCCTTTACAAGTTAATTAATCTTCATTTTCAAAGGATGAACTACCATTTGGCTTAGGTTTATTATATGTAACTGTAAATTACAATGTGATTTACTGTCCTAAAGCAAAAGCCCCTCTCTAAGGACAGGTCTTGCCAGTAAACTGGCATTATGGCACATGGTGTGAGCAAATTATGCACACTTTTCATTGAAAACATTTCCTTAAATATATGTGCAATCTGATTTATGGCTTATTCAAGAAATTTTGCTGAGAATATCAGTTTTAGGAAACACCTTCTAATCTCCAAAATAATATTGAAATTCCTCTTACAGTCATTACAGCCTTGATTTTATTTAGGTGTGAAGTATTTCTGTTATAAGGCCAAAATCTTTTTCTGTACATATGTGAACACTTGGAGAGATTTTATTTACAGTAAACTAAGAAAGAGCTTTTTGACATCATATAATATTGAAAGGGTAATATATCCTTCTCATTCTCACTGAAGAACACAGGTATATAATCAGGCAGCTTTTGGGAGGATTGATCTAGTTTCTGTTTTTCAGATCAGATCAAAGTCAAGTCTGTTGAGGAGCAAAAATGTATGTTCTACAAAATGCAGTGAGTATAAGCCACAGATTTCTGTATCTTTCTGGCAGAATTCAGTAATATTTTCACTTTAAGAAGAAAGTTGTCCTTTTTTTCTTTTTTTGTTGTGCACCCACTCAGTAGCAAAGTCAACTTCCCTTATGAGCTCAAATAGACTGTTTTTATTTGATGTGCTTCAAACCTTTTATAAAGTCCCACCTGCTCTCTGGTTCTCGTGACACCAAGATGGTAGGTCAGCGTGTGGCCTGGATAACTATCTTCTCAGCTGGCAAATGCCACTGCTCATTCCTTTCATTTAGTGAGACTTACTTGGAGGGCACATCTGGACTCACCGTTACCACAGTGGCTACATCATCAGCCCACATCGCGGCAGTCCTACCCCATCACTGCACTTGCACAGCAGTAAACTTGGGGCACAGTGTTGCCCAGTGCTGGTATTCTGTAGTCAAGTGCACTTTTTTGGAAGAGAGATGAAATTTTCAGAGGCCCAGCAGACATGCTGACATTTTGTACCACCTCTGCTCTTTCAAACAACGGGTGCTTGAAAATGCACTGCTTCACATCAAAGGGTTATGTAATTTTTACAGCGCTAACAGAACACAGTAAGTGTAATTTACCTTTAGAGAGTTGAGGTATTTACTTCTCATGGGTACATTCTCCTATCCTGAGGTATTAAATCATTTCCCATCTCTGCAGATTTTAAGATATTTTGGTTACAGCACAGCTTTTGTGACTGGCTCCCCAAATGAATTAACTTTGTTCTCACCTGTCGTGACTTCTCCTTTCCTCTGCGCTCCTGGATTTATTTTGTATGCTGTCCTGTTTTGGCTCAGTACAATTCTGTTCCCACAACTCCTCATACTTTTTGCCACAGACCAGGTGTACACCCCGCATTGCCCTGTGTGAGTCTCACGTACGCCCAGTGTTGCCTTGACGTATCAGTGTGCTTTGGTGGGTGCAGTGGAGCCTCTGGGGCTCACAGGAGAGAAGGCAGCAGCCTTTCAGATTCATGGCTGTGACCCGTCTCCTGCCCAGAGGTGAGTTGTGTCAGGCAAGGAAGGGAATGAGGAATCAGAATACAGGCTGGAAGTACCTCAAAGGCGATGTTGCCAGCATGGGAACAGTTGGGAGGTGCTAAATCGGTGAGCATGTGTAGGAATTACAGAAGAGTAGAGCATCATCTTCCGAGATGCTGGAGAAGAAACTTCCATTATGTCAGTGACTCCTAGCATTAAACCTCTTGTTAAACAAAATGGAGTTCTTACAGTAAGCTCCATGCATTTTCCCTTTTTCTTCCTTACCCTCTTTTTTCCTTTTATGCCTTTTTTCACTCCTTTTCAATACCTTCATTTCCTCAGCTGATTTTTTTTTCGTTTGTCAAAAGATTTCTTTTTTCTTCCAGAAATCCCTTTCTTGTTTCTCCTTTTGATGTGGCATTTCTCTGTGTTTCCCTTTCAACCCTCAGAGCTTATTTTAGTCTCTTCTCTGTATTTGTTACATGGAGGAGTGCTATTGAAAAATTAAAAGTAGATTGCATGGGATTTTCTTATTTCTCTTTTACCTCTAGAGGCCTGTTTCTCTTCTCTGCCATTTCTATGAAGTTTACCATTCCCAAATGCTTCCTTCCTTTTCTTCCAAATGATTTTACACATCTTTTGCTCTCTTGCTCTGTCTTTCTACTTCAACTTCCCCTTCACTTATTATTGCTTGATATTTAATTTCTCAGGCAGGGTGAGGCTTTGTGGAAGCATTCTGGATAAATACTCCAATCTGTACCTCAGCTCTGCTGACAAACACTAACTTCCCAACAGCATCTATACTGGCTTTTTGTTCCATTTTTTTCCTTATCTCACCCCCAGTAGCAGTAGCGAGGTTGGCAGTATTAAGTGCTACAGCCACATTATTACCACAGCCTTGTATAACCCATTAAAGATCAGGTCTGTATGACATTGTAATTTTAATAGCAGTTGCTGGCAGCCTATCTCTGCTTGTTCTCCTATTATTACAACCACCAGTAGAGCTGTTCTACTGGGAAATTTCAAGTATAGACAAAGCTTTAATCAACAGTAATCTGATCCTTTAAAAATGCAACACCAATTCATTTATTTCTCATTTCACATATGAAATTTTAATAGGTACAATCACCCTTAAGGATGTTTCAAATATTAACATTATGCACAATTACAAAACAGAATCTTTTTTCTGTATGAAACTATCAGCATCTTAGAACCAAGTAAGTAGTTTTCTGTGCAGACATCAAGTTTACTATCAATCAGAAGCTTATTAACAGCTGTGTTAGTCCTAATTAAGTGCAAAGCAATGGCAGACTTTTTAATTAAGTCTTATTTTCCTAAGAGGAGTCTGATGGGTTTTTTTTTTCCCTTTCTCTTCCCCACCTCCATCCTTATTTACTGTGTAAAGCTGGCTTTAAAAATAACTGGGACACAAGATGGGGCCGTTGACATGGGGCCAAGGTGCCAGGAAATACTTCCTTTACAGAATGGCTGTGTTGTGATTATACCAACCATGTTTTATTCCTCTGGTTTTTTAAAATAATTCTGATTTTTTTTAGCTTTTCTGCAGTGCTTTTCATTTTGTTATCTTTTTTAGTCCTCCTCTTGTCGGATGTGTATTTCCTGTATTCTCAGTTTCAACAGAAGTAGAAATTAATGTTAGTGTATAAATTCACATGAAAGTGAAAATGTGTGACATCATATATACCAAAAAGGTCCTTGTTGCCTGACTAGATCTCTGTGTGTGAAGTACAATGCCGTAAATACTCAGTTGTTATGAGAAAGAATTGGCCTCATAGGTAAGTTAAAATTTAAAAGTCTCTACAGGTGTTTGGTTTTCTTAGTCCTGAGCAGTGCCCAGTGGTGTACGTGTACAAGTGAAGGAGGGAGAGAAGTGCCCTGAAAACTCTCTTAATCTGCACTTTCTACCCAGCACTGTTCAAGCTGGAGAACTTCTGTAACCACAAATAATGGCTGGATTGTTACTTTGCTAGGAGGATAAGCAGCGTGTACGTGTAAGAGGGCACAGTAACCTCTTAGTGCTCTTGACAAAGTATTGTCAAGTACAAATATTTTTCTTTACCATTACAGGTATAAAATGCCTTTACCTGAGCTCTGTTCAATCTATATTTTAACCTGAGATAAAATGTCTTGAGACAATTCCTGGCTTGGGTGAGCTCACAGTTACACCAGGGATGCCTGTGAAATGCTGACAGTTTACACAGGGTGAGGATCTCTCCCCTACAGCTTAAAGAGAGGGTGGATCATCACCTGAGAAGAATTTCAGAGTTTACTTCTCTAACCAACCCCTGAGTTCTTGGGTTTGCTCTTGCACATTTTAGGCAACAGACTGTCCTCCTTTGGACAAAGTGTTCAGCAGAAAAAAACTTAAACTGTTCCTGTAAAGAAGTGCCCCAAAGTTGCAAGGAGGGAGGGATCAAGGCATTGGCCAGCAAGTTTAAAAGGAACTGGAGCCTCAAAGCCATTAAACCTCATGGTGTTGGTTAGCTAGGCTTAACACTATGGGCTCTGGGGAGCAGGAATTGTCATTTTCTAAGGGTTTGCAGAGCACTTGTTGCAACCTGAGTTGGCTTGAGCCTAAGGCACTGATGTAATGTAACCACTGAGGTCAGTAAAATCATAGTAACAGTCATGGTGGCTTTAAAATGCTCTGGCTCAATTATGGCAGTAAATCCAAGTCTAGATATAGCAGCTCTTCATTTATGGTCACACAGGTATGTCATAATTGTCTGTAATAAAGTATGATGGAAATTAAAATGGCAACACTTTACCTTGTGCTTTGTGGAGCAAACCAGTGAATTTTTTTTTCACCTACACCTATTGTGTGATTTCTGTGCTGTTTCCAGCACAGGTTCTGGGTTTGTATATTTAGAAGTTTCTGTTCAGTAATCAATACCTGGTGTGCTCTGGTTCATTACAGCCGCAGGGGTTAGTGAATGACTATTGTTTATGCATTGTCCGATGTTAAAGCTTAATCCATATTTGAGTCTAATGCCAGCTTTGTTTCCAGGAAGAAAGAACTGAGATAATGGCTAAGCATATTTTAAAAGAGAATAGGGTTTTTACAGTGGTTATGGATCATTTTTATACTTCAGTTAGCTTGAGTACATTGGACCTGCATGCTTCAGGATTGCCCAAGTCTGATTATTTTTTTCCTCTTACTTTAATTAAAAGCAGAACAAGCTCATGAATTTCTTCCACTTCTTTTCTCTGTCTCTCATCCACTTATATGAGGTTTATATTCATATAAGAAACACTTATGTCCTCTGAATAATAAATTTTAAAAGTGCCATTTTACTTGTTTTGATTGCAATAGCAATGATAGGTTTAGGTGGGAGCCTTGACATCCAAACAGGATGCTCTAAGGTCCTATGGACAAGGCAGCTGCTTGTAACCAAACCTGTGTTGGCAGCTTGTTAGGAGTGCTTGGAAAGGGCTGTCAGGCATTGGAATGGGCTGCCCAGGGAGGTGGTAGAGTCACAATCCCTGGGGGTATTCAAGGAACTACTGGATGTGGCACTCAGTGCCATGGTCTGGTTGACACTGCGGTGTTCGGTCATAGGTTGGACTTGGTGATCTCGGAGGTCTTTTCCAACATAAAAGATTCCATATTTCAGTAATGGAGACCTTGGAAATGACTTCTTAAAACCAGATAGTACTCTAAGATTCCTGAAACTTCTGCCTGTTTTACATGTAAAATATCTGCTTTCCAAAGGTGGAAGTTTTTTGTGGTAACTCCTAGATTGCCAAGAGCTCTACAACACTTACCTGGTACCACTCTCCTGTGTTTAGTGAGGATTTCTAAACTGTTGGAATTTATTTTCTTTTCTGTCCAAATTAAACATATTAAGGAACACTAAAAATGACACCGTGTTTACTCGACTAACTACTGTTTTCTGGCAAAATTTGAATTAAGCTTCAAAAAAAAATGTGATAAAGGTGAATTTGTCTTTCATGTTGATACTGTGAAGCAGTGCAGCATAGATTTTTATGTCTATGCTTACAGTTTCCAAGAAAAATATAAAAGTATTGTGCAAACATTACTATATTCCAAATCAGAGCCTGCAAATAAAGATGGTGCTTAAAAAAAAATATGACTCTGTTTCCATAAGTAGGTGTTTTGGTAATTATCTATAAAGATACAAGAATAGGGCAGCCATAGGTGTGAGTGTTGAAGACTGTATTAGGGGGTTTTTGGAGGCTTCTTAGCATTCACTAGGAAATGTTTTGCAATAGATGGCATATTAATACCTACTGTCAAAGAAAAGGACACTGTGGGGTGAAAGAGAAGGAAGTGGAAACACCAGCACAAGGGTGACTGCCATTACAGGTCTCTGATAAAGAAAGGAGACTGCACCCGTCTGGAATGAGGAAAGTCAGAGAGAACATCTTTGGAAGAGATAAAAGGACTCTCATCCCCCTTTTCTGCCTTTATTTATTCAGTGAACTTCAGCCCTTGCAGAAAGCACCTGGCTGACAGCTCTGTACCTTGTAGTCCTTGGTGTATTCCCGGCAGGCTGTACACTACAGACATCTACAGCACCAGTTTCCCATTTGCTCTCCTGACGGGAAATGTGGGCTATGCTTTTATTTCCAAGGTGTGTCCTGCCATGGGCCTGTCTGCCCACCTCTGCAGCGGGGTGGGCACAGGCCGGGGTGTCTGCAAGGCTTGGAGGCTGGACTACAATGAGGCAGCTAATGCTGTTAGTGCCCCAGCCATCATCCCCACCCTTTGGTGGATGTTGCCACCCCTGAGGCAGTGATGTCTAATCCACTCATGAATCAATTATTGAACTGTCGCATTTTTCAGCCTGGCCTATTAAATTAAGCTGACATCAGTCTCATCTCACAAAGACATTAGATAGTGATGAATTTCAGGTACTGTTAACCTGGTTTGAATTGGCCAGCTAGAGACAGACGGATTCATTTTACATTCCAGCTGCCAGAACCACTGTCATGTCCTATCTTGCTGTTGTGGTTTTTTGATCAATGGCCTTCCTTGCTAACTCCTGAGAAGAAGCAATTTCATAAGATGAAAGAGAGCATAAGAAAGCCAAAAAGGTCAAAACCTGGATTTTTTTTTCTGTCTTTGGCAGCACTCTGAGGAAGAGGCTGCATATATAAACAGTGAGATTGGCTGGCTGGTTAAAAAAAGCTTCCCTGAAAGAATCATAGAATGGTTTATTTTGGGAGGGACCTTGAAGATTGTCTGGTTCTTCCTGCCATGGGTAGGGACACCTTTCACTAGACCAGGCTGATCAAAACCCCATCCAACCTGGCCTTGAGCTCCTTCAGGGGTGGGGCATCTTCTTCACAATGCCCAACTTCTCTGGGCAACCTGTTCCAGTGCTTCACCATCCTCATAGTGAGGAAAAACCACAATACTGCCTATAGGGGTGTAAAAAGGCACTGCATGCAATTAATGCAGTCCAGGTTAGGGGAGTTTGCATCCGTGGAGAAATGGAACATAAATATTCCATACTGCCAACAGCATTGCTTTATACCTGCAGTACACCCGCTGTGGGTAGGCCCTGCTTGCTGTGTTCTACTTCATCCACTGGGTGCACCGGGTCAGGAAAAATGTGGAAACCTTCTAACTGTGGCTTGTTAAGAGGTGGAAGGTCCTCAGACTGCTCTGAGCTGACCCTGCCTGTGTTTGGCTTTGTCTGTACTCATTCCCTTCTTGGATTCTGACTTTATTGGTAACTGAAATATAACAAAAATTGTGTTGGTTCACTGCTCCGGCAGTTTATCCTCTTTTCTCCACCCAGGACTTAGGGGCAATTGGTGAGTGTCTGTGTGCTTCCTTTTGACTCCTCAAGGCAAGAGGGAGCCATGGGAGACCTGTTACAATGGATGGCCAGAAGGGCAGCCTGTGGGTTGGCAGAGTGGGATGCTGACCTGTGTTGGTGCCCTGTAAAGCCTGCGTTTGTGAGTGCACAGCTCTTCAAAAGCACTTGTCTTTTTCACTGTGGAAAAAAAAAAAATCAGCAAGGAAATGCTGGCAGATATTTCCTGCCTGCTGGAGCTGCGGATTCATTACTATTAATAGAACTCTTAATTGACTATTTGAGAGCAGCTATAAAAATTGATTAGACGCATATGAGGAAATAAACATGGGTCAGTCTGTAGCAGCACAATGGTATGAATTTGATGACCTATTAGGACACTTTTGTGTCTAGCAAAAGATTTTTTTAATAAACATTAAACACTTCGCCCAAATTCTGCCCTCTAGCACTTCTCCCAGTCTAATGAATGTATAATGAAAGCAAATATTTGGTATAGCAAAAGAATCCCATTTTTTTTTAATCTCATTCCTGTACATTTTTAAGAGGTTAGGTTACTTGACATGTAAAGCATCTATGAATTTTAAGTGAGGCCAGATTAGTAAGGCTCTGTAGTTGGTCTTTCATCTTAATGTGACCAAGAATGTCCTCTAGCTGACTCTATTTACTAAGAAATTAAAAAATAGCAAATTGCACATCATTGCAGGCCATATGTCCATTCCTCTCCTGGGCTCTGCTCTACAGCAATGTTAATTGACTTGCCCAAACCCTCTTCTCCTGAGTTGTGACCACTGCTGAGGAAACAATCAACAATGCTCCTGAGCAGACTAGGGAATGAAAAAACAGTGTAAAACACTGAACCACATTAAGAATAAATTCATTTCTGCGAAAGGATGATAAAAATTTAATACTGACATATAACCTAGGCTTTCAAAGATAAAATCTTGTTTTAAGTTCACTTAAAAAGCAGGGGTTTTGGCATGGCCTGAAAGTCAGACACTTTTTAAAGACACTTTACACTGAGAAAACAAAAACAGTAATATACAAACCATTGACTAGTACACATTTATTTCTGGTTTAGTAGACTCTGAATGAGGCACACAAAATTTTATAAAAACCTTCAAAGGCTGTTAAATAAAGACTATGTATTCTTCTACTGGGCAAATAATTTGATAAATTTCTATGTAAAAGGTAAATTGGATTAGATTACATTGAACAAAATTAAAAAGGATCATAAGCTTGTAATGTATTAATGAGCTTCCTTTTTACCTTTTATACTTGGGTCTTCAGAGAACCTCCATTAAATCACAAGCTTTGTCTTTTAAGCTAATACATCATATTTAGACGAGGATGCATTACTCCATCTCCACAGCACAGCACTGTGGAATGTTAAGGGACACACCTGAGTGCAGGACCCAGCTGAAGCCAGTTTTCCCCCCAGCCTGTGGCAGGTGCTGGCAGTTGCCCTGGGCTCCTGGCCCAGCCCATAAAGAGGTGTTAGTGGGCTTCCTTCCTCTTTGGGCAGCTGAAGCTTTGTCTTCAGACCTTCTGGGCTGTGGGAAAGAGGGAGGAAGAGCCCAGGCTGCAGCCCTGGAACTGCCTGCATTTTCCTGCATGGCTTTGACTCTACCCCTGCCCACCTGCTGTCCCCAGCAGAGTGCTCAGTCCCCTACCAGCCAGGGGAGATCAACCACAGGTAATTTTTGTGACTGTTCCATCTAATGCTCACCTTCAGGGTGCCTGTGGGGCTGTTTTTCAGTGCACTTCATCCAAACCTGATGCAGAATGGGGGTTTTTCTAGCTTTTCTGCAGGTGTATGCAGCCAACTCTTTGCTCATTGCCTATACCAAGCTTACTTTATTATTTTTTTTTAATTGTGTAAGATAACACGATCAGGTCAGAATTCCCTGTGCTTTCCTTCTTGCACTTTTTTTTAAAAAAGCCATCTAAAATAGTAGGTCTTGTGGATGTAGAGAAAATACTTCAAATATGAAAACTGAAAAGACTCAGAAATGAAAAAGAAAATATAATGAAAACTTCATTATCATTAATAGCCTGTTCACTTTCTCTAGCAGTTTTGTAATTTTTTTACTCCTTGAAGTTGGTGGTGCACAAAAATGGAGCACGACTATGGCAGGCTTATTCCAGATTTTCTCCATAATGTTATTTGTTTAGTAGCTATGAAGTTAGAATTTTAATTTTAATAGCACTTTTTTTTTCTAAGCACGGTCAATCTATCTTTTTACTATGACAAGTTATTTTAAACTACTTAGTATTCAGGATATTTGCAGTTGCAATGAACAAGTTCATTTAAACACCAAATCAATCAGTATTTTCACTAGAGAGAAATTTTTAAGTACCAATTAAGAATGAAAAAGTGATCTACATTCTCTAATACAATATTAATGTGCTGAGAGGGGTGCTCCCAACTGCCTGAGAAAAAATGCAGCTGTGCATATGCTTGTCTTAAGAAAGGGGTTTTTTTCTGTCACTTAGAATAATTTAATGAATAAAAAGTGGTTCTTTTATTACTACTAATGAACGGAAATCCCATCAAATTTCGAGGCATCAACACAAAGACATTACTCTTAAACTAAAAGTGCTGTAGATGATCCCAGTGATAATGGAGGCCACGAGCACTTTGTGGGATGGATGGACTGTTCTCGTGGTGCTGTGCTGGAGTTACCTTTCAACAGTGCATAGATCAACGTTAAGAGTTATGCTAGGTGCTTAATTCTCTTATTCTCTGTTGAAATATCAACCTATCTGCTCATAATGAGACCGTTTAAAAAACATAATTACAGCGGCCGTGGGGAAATCACGTCCTTCAGGTTGATCAGGGTGTGCACTGATCTGCTGAGGGGAGTGGTGGAGTCTTGCTGATTAGGCAGCTCAGAAGCGTGTTGATGGATCAATGGGGCATGTAATGGTGGGAAGGATACTGGCCTGGCTCTGGGTTCCAGTGGCCATGTTCTCTTCTGGTACCTGCAGTTTGGGTTTTGTATGCTTTGAAGTAAGGGGAGCAGCACGTGAAATGGCCTTGGGGGAAGGGGACCTGAGTTTTTTACAGGAATCAGCTTTGGATGGAAGGACCCTGTTTAGATGGGGATTAGGTTGCATGGGAAAAGGATTTTACAGGCCTCCAACAACTGGAGGACAGTTCAGGAGACCTAAAAAAGAAGGAACCGGTGCTTTAGCCAGAAGAGGTTTTATCACCTTGACTTAGATAGCTTTGTTTCAGCTTAACGCCCACTTGGCTCTTTAGAGTCGATCTGCCAGGAACATTGCTGAACAATAAGGTGACAACCTCACCCTATCAAAATGACATAAAATACATTTTCTTTTAAGTTGTGTTTGAACTTGTCCTACCATAAAAGTATTTTTAGAACACAGGCACCTTGGGGGAACATCTGAAAATGTGAACAGAAAAAAAAAGAACCTGAAGTTGAATTTTTGAACCAAAGATTGCCTGGCCTCTCCAAGGATTTCATTAGTGACTTTCCTATGAAACAGTTTCACGACCCTATTTACAACAGTTTTGGTCTTCTTATTCTAGTGACTCTCTTGCATTAATTTGTATAAATGCTTTTTTTTTTCTGTGATATTTTTGTGTTAGCTAAATGTATCATTTAAAAGGACTATTGGCTTAACTATTTTAAGATAGTATCTTTATGAAATAGACTTTTTTTAGGACAGGAAAAGACATATAATCTCTTTCTGATTATCTAGGGGAAAGAAGTATTTATTATTCATAAACACAAGAATTTGTGCATATAAAACCAGAGCCATTGAAGTTGGCTCGATATACACAAGTTGAAATCAATCCATGTTGTTCTTAAAGTACTTGTTTTGCAGTTTTTGTGTGAAGAGTCTGCAAGTAAAACAGTAAAGCTTCTGTTCCCTTGCTGGTTTATAAATAGTTTATATATTAGGCATTTTGTATGCATTTTTAAATAAATCATTACTCGTCCTGAAATTCAGGATGCTTTGATCTGTGCATGTTTTCACAAATATGTAGCACCTCTAGGATGACCCCAGTGCTAACAGCAAACTGTGTGGGAGGGCTTTTCACAGGAATAGTCAAAGTTTCTGCAGTTTGGTGGGCAGCAGCCTTGGCTGTGTGCCACATCACCCTCTCCCTGTGCACCGCTGAGTGGGTGTCGTGTGAGATACCACAAAACCAGGCTCGAAGTTACTGAGCACAGGATGAAAACACCTTGGTGGGATACTGCTGTGATAATCCCAGCCTAGCAAAGCAAAGCTACATATAAAAGATCCCTTCAGAAGAGAATAGGAAACGTAGTAATTGGGAAAGTGAGTAGAGTCATGTGGGAAAATATTTGTACCAGATGACTCTTTTCCAGCACTGCGGCTGTTACATTAAAGAGCTAATGTGTAAGTTAACGCTGCCTGAGGCAGGATTAACTTCTGATGTGTAGGGATTGAAGATTGCTAATGGCCTAGCTAGCATGAAAGCCAGCTTGCCTGGGAAGGTGACATACTGTACTTCTCTTATCTGGCTATTGCTTGGCTTGTTGTGCTGAGCACCTGGCACTGAATTTTCAGTCTGCCCAGCTCCTGAGGGGGCACAAGAGCTATTGCCAAGCCCAAGGCAGGGCAAAGCCATTGGCGAGGTGATTTGCGCATGAGAACAAATCAAGTTGTATGACTGACTGCTTTCCTCCTCTCTCCTCGGGCTGCTCTGCTGGCACAAAAGAGCATGTGCTACTTCCCTGGACCAGACTTGTGGCTGCTGTCAGTGAGTGAATCCCAAAGAAAGTGGCAAATTTGCATGCTCTGGGAATGTGATGCGTGTGTTTAGGTGATCCCCTTTGCTGTGCTGAAGCTTTCCAGCGTGAGAGAAGGTGTCCCTGCATTGATGGAAGGTGTCTCTCAGGGTGGTAACTGCTGTGATGGATGGAGATAAGAGGACGCCCTCTTCCAGGCCTAGCCCCAGCTCTTGCTGTTTTCCTCAGTTGTGGAGGGGTGGCTGGGGTACCTCTGATGCACCCCAAGTATTGGATGGATGTAAATTCCCACGGGAACCTGTTCCCCTGTGCCCCTCTCCAGTTTGGGTGTGAGGCAAAGAGCTCATAGCGTTGCTTCATGCACACAGCAAGGCAGACTTTGTGTGGCATGGAATTCTCTGGGGACACTTGCCATGGAGCTTCATGTTTCTCATTGGATGCTGTCTTTGTAGGGATTTAGTCTTTTTTGCATTTCTTCCTCAAATGTGCTACTGAGCTCTTACTCTGCTCCCAGCTCCTTCTCTGGAAAACTATTCCAGTGTGCTCAGCTGTGCTGAGGGCACTCTTCAGCTTCTGGCTGCTTTCTCACCTCCAGAGTTTTGCCTCTCCTGGTGGAGAGGCAGAGCACGTTTATGTATCCCAGCTGCAGTAGGTTCTGTTGATTTGTGTCTCTGTGTTGGCAGTTGTGCAGTTAATATCCACTTTCTTATTAAAAGCGTGATGTTCCAATACTGCTATATAACTGCCCTCTTAGGATAAAAGGAAATTTAAAAAAAGATTAAAAATTAAAAGCAAGAGATGGGGTAAAACAAATGACTTTCCCTCCTTTTTATAAAACGTGTTAACTGTGGGTGGAAGTGCTTGCATAGAGTCAGCAGTCTTGTATTGGGTTTTTCCCTTGACAATTTTTTTTTCTAAATAAGACCTCAACATTTGTGCCTAGAAATAGTATTTCAAATATAATATATTTTTCTATATGTTATCCTTTCATGAATATAATACCACTCAGCTGTTGCAGAGGTAACAGGACCCATCAGCATCTGTCAGTCTGCAGGTGCCTCTGTGGTTGCCATATCAGAGATTGCTGCCTGTTGTGCAGCTTTCAGGCTGAGTGCTGAACATGGAATATTTCTTCAGCACACATGCACAGTGGTGGTGTGAGGAAGCAGAGGGGGATGAGTGGTGTTGGTGAGAAACCCAGGAATTCCTTCAGCAGCATCAGGAAATGTTCTCCTCCCAGTGAACATGGATAACTGAATGCTAATGGGTGTAACGCACAAGGGAGAGGATCTACCCCATTGCATGCTCTGGGAAGTGCAATTTAAAGCTTTCCTGAGGCACCTTTAAGTTGAATTCATTGGAGTGTTAGTCTTTGGGTTGTCTCACATGCAGAACTCCCACTGACTCAAAAGGGCTTGCTGCACACAGATCCATGGCAGGAGATTGCTCCTTTGTTGTATCTTTCCAAGAGATGTAAAAGAGACAGAGGAAAATAGCTCTTACTGGTATGACAGACAGGTGCTTGCCTGTGTATGTGCTAGCGATTCACTACAAGGCATGCACTTTCAGGTTATGTGAATGCCAAAACACTGGAAAAATAAGCCAATTTAAAAAAAAAGGTCAAGAATTTCCTTTCCTTCAATCCAGAAGAGCCTTGTCTGTCCTTGACTGGTTACAGGAGTTGCAGAAGGATGGATTGGTCAGATGAGCTATTAAGACTGGATGTTTAAAATGGCTAGCAAGAACGTATAGATTTGCTGTGAGAAGAATTATAGAAAACAAAACAAAATCCCCACAGCCACAGGACTTGGGTGACAAAGAGGTGTACCCATAAAAAGGAGGATTCTGTATTAGCTGTGTATGGGCTTTTAGCATCTTCCTCAGAAGCATCTGGTATTAGTTGTGGTCAGTGATTGCAGTGTGGGATTCAGCCGAGCTCTGCAGCTGACCAGTTCCCATGTTCTGGTTTTATCCAGTAGAATTCAAAGAGCCTGGGTCCTTTTAACTCTGCAGAAGATGGACTTGTGTTATCATAGTTACACAGTGTTTGGCCAAATCCCCTGCATTTTGCTAGTGAAATGAAGGAGGCAGCATGTGGATTGTTCTGCTGGAACCAGAAGCATCAGAGTAACACGTGGTGCTGGTGTCTGCCATGCCAAACTGCTGCTTTGCGGTCGTACCTTAATTCTTTTTCCTTCTTTAAACACAAGGGAAATTTTGAAATGATATCTTTTTCTTAAACAGATTTTTGAAATCAGTGGGGGTTAATTAAAAACTAAATTTGGAATCTACAAACACCCAGAAATTATTTACACTGTTGTTAATTTCTTCTTTAATATTCATAAGTGTTTTCTGTTAATTAAGAAGAGAGGGAGAACATGAAGAAAGGCTCAGAACAAAAGCAGTCTGCATACAGATTAGGGACTGAGTTCTCAAAGAACTGGACTAAATACATACTGCCAGCACTGAGTGAGGAATTGATATGCAGTGAGTGTGTCTTGCAGCTGATATTGGGCAGACTTGTGTCTTAAACTTAGTGCATCAGAATTTCACATGATCCTCTTACTACCGTGGTTGCCACTTTCCTGCTTTCTGGTGTTGGACATTCTGCAGTCCTGGAGCAGTTTCATAGAATCATTGAATGACCAGGCTGGAAGGGACCTCAAACATGATCTTGTTCCCACCAACCTTTCACCAGACCAGGTTGCTCAGAGCCCTATCCAACCTGGCTGTGAACACTTTCAGGTATGGGGCATCCACAGCTTCTTTGGGCAACCTGTTCCAGGGCCTCACCACGCTCAGGATTAGCAGCAAGCTCAGGATTTTTCACAGCAACCTAGTCCAAATGATGCAGCCTTATTTCCTACAAATGCTTTATATAAATCATTATATATTTATAAACCTGTCAGTGGTATTAGCCAGTACCGTAGCAACATCTAGAGACTGTTGGTCAAGATCAGGCTTCACCACGCAAGGTGAGACATAGACAGCCAATTTCTTGCTGTCAGCAGGCATAGGTGCTGCACCTCTCTCAGTGAGTATCCTTTTCTCACATGTGGAGATATTTTCAGCCCTTTCCACGTCTGGGACCTTCACCAGCTTTGTTTTTCCCGGTTTGTAGGAACACCTGTTTAGCTCCATCCCTACAGTGTATTTACTTTCAGTACTGAAACAACCTCCTAGTGTAAATCTTTTTTTAAGCTGTTTTGAATACTGGCCTACTGGGCTGCAATTTTTCAACTCTGTAGGATCTGGGTGAGCTTTAAATAATGTACTTTAGAATATACTTATGAATAAAAGTACAGTATTTCTCACCAAGGTCTGGGAGTATTTTGTTAGTTGTAAATAGTTGGACTTGATGCCTGTGTGGATTCTCAGTATAGAGAAGAGACTGAAAGAATGAGCTTGGTTAAAGATGTGTTTCATTTAGGATATTGAATATACCTGTGTTTAATCTGTTTGACAAGTAGAAAATGCAAAAACCAAGGCCCCTAAAATTCCCCTATGTAAACAGGCTCTGTGACTGGCATTCCTGCACTGATGGCTGCTGTCTTGCAGGGCTACCAAGACAGGCCTATTTTCAGGTTTCAGACTCCACCATCCCTACCTAACATTGTGGCAATCTTCTAAGAATGAGCTGTGGGGATAATAGAAAGCTGGAAGTAAGGCAAACAGCACTTTAAAGAAAAAAAGAAATTAACTGTATTTCTTACCTCAAATCAAAGGTAGCAAATTATTTGTTTGGTTGTTTTAATTTTTTGTTTCCCAAGGGTGGAGAATCTGGAATGTTGCTGAGGGAAGAAATAGAAGTGAAAGAGAATATGAGTTCCACTGTGCTCCAGGGAGGCTGTTGTATGTTCTGAACTTGTTGTACACAATATTCTAAGCTGTGACAGTAAGTTTAAAGTTGCAGAAAAATTTATTTTGGCAAAGGTTTATGGAAGAAATGCAGGATATAGGGGAGTCTGGAGAGTAGAAGCAGACTTCAGACTCTGGCAGCTTGAGCACAAGTTAGAGAGCTGGGTTAGAGATAAGTGAGCTGTATGTACAAATACATTTCTGTGATCTTTTTGATAGGAAGAAGATCACAAATTATATCAGAAAATAGAGGGTCAACTGTAGCAAGAACACCTTGGGGGAGATGGGAGTTGCAGTAATAGCAGAAGACATCTGGTAATGGGGCTACAGCAGATATTTTTTCCCCCTCAGGGACGATGATAGAACAGTAATTACCAAGAAAGCCAGCAACCTGCAGAGTGTAGGAGTGTCTTGCTTGTAGTTAGGGATGCTGAAGTCTGGAATGTATAGGAATCAAAGTTCGGTCTCTGAACAACTGAATCTGCAGATGGTGACAGGTCAGAAGGCAGTTGGAATGGGGAAGGGAGAGAAAGAACTGAACATTGGGATATTGTGACTTCCTCGAAGACCTAATACACATTAGTTATGTTCTTTAAGGATTTATCAGCTAATGTAACTGCATCTCCCTAAGCCAAATTTTACCTAAAACTGAACCCATGAAAAGGAATACTCCAGGTATAAATGGGTGCAGTTGCATCAGTCCCCCACGTCACTAAAATAAAACAGCGTGGCTGTGCTTTTTATCTCCTCTGTTGTTCTCCCAGCTGCTTTACAAAAATATTATGCTGGTTTAGCTGGTGATTCTAACCCTTCATGTTGGAATTGCAAACAGCATTTGCATGGATTGTTGGTGTGAAGATGAAATGAAACTCTGCTTTAAGTAATCAGCTGCAATGTAAAAGGAATAGACATACACTGTTTGAAGTGACAGTGATTTAAGATGCTTGAAGCTCAGTGTGAGAAATCTGAAAAGAAACTGACATCTTGGAACTGCTCAGACACCTCTCAAGGTCAGCCCTCTCTATGCCATCCCAAGGAGGTCACTTAAAGCTAGATTAGGCAAAAAGCTGTCTCCCAGCAAGACAGTTAAAAGTGAATGCCTAGAAAATAAAGTTGGGTACATGTGTGGTGGATGTCTTTGCAATACTGGTTCCTGAGGCTAGAACGTACTGATGTCTGTTTCTGCCCTTGCCAGTACTTCTGTCTCCCCTACAGAAGTAAGTGTAGTTTCTTCAGGGATCTGGTTTTGTTGTTATCTGAGCCAGTGAACTCCAGAGTGATCTGCAGTGTCAGAGGAAAAACAAACCTAAAGGCTGAGATTTCAGTGGGAAATTGCCTATTCCCACTTCTCCTGCAGGTGCTCTCGGGGTTGCTCATCCTGGTATCAGCTGCTCTATTTCTCTTAAAAAAGACCTTCAAATTACTTGGTTTCTGCTTTGTGCTACTGGAGCCCTGTGTGACCTTGATAAGTTGTTAGACTGTATTTATATGTAAGCACGAAACATTCTTCTCTTTGAATAAGAGCTGAAACAAGTGGCAATGAAAATGCAATTGAAAACAAAATCCTACACAGCTGAATAAATTCTGTCCTTTGCATGTTAATGAAGATCTGGTGGGATCAGCAGAGGGTACAGTGGTGGTGAAGTGTGTGAGTGGGTCTGTCCAACCCCCGTGTGAGAATCAAAGGAGATGGGAGTTAAG
Organism: Machaerirhynchus nigripectus; assembly: GCA_013397975.1. Classification (NCBI taxonomy): domain Eukaryota; kingdom Metazoa; phylum Chordata; class Aves; order Passeriformes; family Dicruridae; genus Machaerirhynchus; species Machaerirhynchus nigripectus. Next base: position 1,216,053 of record VZRQ01003305.1, read on the forward strand.
TCACAGCAGAACAGAGTTTAAAACCCACAGTTTTAAAAAATCATAGATGTTGTTTATAAAAGAAATAAAGCAACAGATACTACTTTTCATTTTTTTATATCGACAGAAAATTAGCACATACATTTGTCAGTCAAGAGACTACTGGCTGCTCGTTTGTGTAGTGGAAATCTACTAGTATAATAAAGATTTTCTGTTTCTGAGAGTTAAAACATCAGGCACTGAGTAGCTTTGAAATGCATGTTTTTTAACTCAGGTCTCCCTAGAAGTAAAATTAACTGCACATCACTATTTAATGCGTGAAACCACGATTTACTGTCCTGAGAACTAATTTCAGCTTGCTGCAGTTGTAAACTTGCCCTCAATTAATGTGCTACTGGGCCCAATTCAGAGATGGGTAAAGTCAGCAGGTCTTTCCAATTACTTTTATGGGTATCAGATGAAGTCTTTAATTAATGCATCACTGAGTGCTCAGGCTCATTTAAAAATTTCTCATTTCTGGATATAATGCAGATCTTTCAAAATGTCATTGTACTTTAAAGCTGTTCTGCTCTCTTGGATGAGAAGTTATTTACACTTGTGTGACTACATCTGATATATTCCTTCTTTTCTCACACCATAATATGCCTACAGTATGTGTTTTGATATATTATGTGTATCTTTGAATACATAATATATTACCAGATGGTATGTGATTAGCAGGGTACACTAAAGTAGAAAGATGTCTTCTGCCCTGGGTACATGTACACAGTCTGGTAGTGTACGTATTTAAAGTGAATATTTCAAGATGTATTTTTAGGAGAGAAAATAATCTGTTGGTATATGCAAAAGTTCTGTGTGTGCAGTAAATGAGCTACCCGGGAAAGTTTCATATCTAACGTGCTACTGGAAGTGTTGGAAAACTGCCTCTGGCTCATGAGGTCATCCTGGTGAAATTTTGACTCAGAGGACTTAATGTTCAGATGCTGCTGGCATATTTTCGGTTCCAGGAGCTTAATAGTTCAGATTTGGAATACGGAATAGCTGTTCTTCATTTGTAGAGGAGCAAAGAAAAGTGATTCTGATGGGTTACTGCCTGCTTGGGTGGAAGCATGTGAAAGCCATTGTTTTCTCAAAACAAGTAAGCAAAATGCTAGCTTTGAGGTTGAGCTCCAGTGTCAAGGAAAACTTGTGGATATGTTTCAGACTCCTGGAAAATCAACATTTAAATCAGAAACATTGATACAGCCTTGCCGGAAACTTCCTGTAACAATTCAGGCTGGTGTTGTGAAAACACGTGAAGTTATGGTCACCTGTTCCTTGTATATATTTTAGTCATCAGAAATTGAATGCCATTGGCCAAACTTTCAGCTCTTAGCAATAAAAATTGCACAGTGAAGAGGAATTATAGACATTCCAGAAGCGCACTGTTGATGGGTCAATTCAGGTTTGCAGGTAGGTTTAGGTAGGTAACTGATAGAAAATTAATGTAAGAGCCTTACCTCACATAAATCAATAAGGCCTCCTTGATTGTAATGAGCTAATGCCAGTTTATACCACCTGAAGAGCTACTGTCCAGATTTACAGTGTAAGTATAATTACTATGACATAGATTTGCTTTGGTTCACTGAGCTGGCAACCAGCAAGGTTTACAGTATCATGTCTTTTTGTTCTCGCTTAAATTGCCTTTCTAGAGGGGTGGCTGGAGTTAGAACCCAGACCAGAGTTTCTCTCCCAGTCTGCTGTTTTGATGGTATTATACATAAAGTACAAATCCTTGCCGAGTGTGGGGCTCATTCCTACAGGCCCTGTGTGCCGTTGGCACAGCAGGGAAGGGCCATTCCAACGTGGTGCTTGGCACAGCAGGAACCTGCTGACTCCCCAGTACCTGCAGGAGGCTCCATGCCTTTCAGTGGCAGTTGATGGAAGTGGCTGCAATTTATGTATTATTTATGTTGAAAGACGTGCTTGTCTTTGGCCACAAGCTTTCCTGGCCTCCAAAGTATGTCAGCACAGGTCTCTCTCTGCCTGGTTAAAGGCTACCATTCAATTTCCATTACTTTTCCCCTTTTCTGTTCATGATGTGTCTTCCCTAACTGTTAATAGCAGTAAAAAAATAGATAAAGAATTATTAGTAATAATTAAAGCATGGGTGGCCCTTTATACTGGGTGGGCTTGGTTCCCTCAAGTGTAGATTCTGCACTCAGTTGTGCAAGTGCACCTGGAATGACTTGGTGCAACCACAGTGAGCTCTGGATATAACTGGGATGTGGCCCCTGGCTCTAGGAGATATTCTTTTAAGATATTGTTAAATGCAGTAAAACTTCTGATTTTAGGTGGTTGAAATGCCAGGTAAACCAGGGAAAATTGTGCAGGAAGGAAAAGAGCTGGAGTGAGTCAGTGAGAAAGCTTTTTGTGCTTGAGAAGGAGGGGAAGTTGTTTCCAAGTGCTCTTTGTGTCACAAATAAGAGTACAATAGTGTCAGTTCTAGCACCTAGCAGTCATTGCCCACAGTGTAAATGCACCATAACTTAGCATGATTTCTGTGCTCCTGGGAGGCCACACGCTTAAATAATAAGGGTGCTCCAGGTCACAGCCGAGATACAATTAACCCTCAGACTGAAGAAATACCTTCCCACCTGCACAAAGGATTCTCGTTTTGAATAGCTTTCCATTCGTTTTCCTGTGGGAATTACTCAATATTGGCAGTATTTCTGGAACTAATACGACCGTGCTAGCCAGGCAGCAGCTTAGCTGTAGGTCCTTAATACTTCTGTGGTCACAGGGATTCTGTGGGCTTTCAGTCAGGCTCTGTCTTCTGGCTGTTGGGAAAATTTTTTTGCCCTTCTTCAACTAAGGTGATGCCACATGGCAAAAGAAATGCCATGCCTGTATTTAACAAGGCCTGTGTTTGTGTGCATCTGAGATGTGATTTTGGTTGTTTGTTAATTCCTTTTGCTCCCTGTAGGCCTTAATATTAGTGGTGTTTTAAGCTGACCAAAAATATGCAGGTGTTTGAAAATCCATAAAAGACATTTATTTGTATCTGAAGAATAACCTGATAGATAAATAGAGTAGGTACACTTAAAAGAATCACAGCTTCTGATTATTCAAAGTCATATAGCTAGGGTCACTAGGAAAAGTTTAAGAATTTGAAAATGGTCATTTTTCTTTTTTTAAACTTACTGTGCAATTTTCACCCATGAGTAACTTGACGTGCATCTGAATTCCTCTGCCTCTTGCTCGTGGAATTGGTTGCATGTTGTCTCTGCTTCTCTGCTACAAGGCTTTTAGATACACTGATATATCCAGACTGATGCTGCTTGCTATTCAATCACTTAAATGTTTTTTCATCTTTTCTTTACGTTTTACATTATTCTCACTTTACTGTAAACACACTTCTGCAGAGGGACAATAAATATACAATAAAAACGAAACAAACCAGGAAATGCTACTGTAGAAGAAACTTGGTTTAGGACAGGATATCCTTTAAGTCTTATGAAATGTGGATGTTTGAGATGTCCAGCATGAGATAATCCCAGAGAGAAGAGAGTTCATCTGGAGAGTGGGTTTGGGATGATTATTGGTTTGGTTTATTGATGCTCCTGAAAATTTTTGCATCTGGGCTGTGGAACATGAAAAGCCATTGGCTAAAGGAAGAGACTGACTCAGGTTGGTTCTTGTGAAATCTTTAGAAGACATGGTCAGTTGGTAGAGTCACTGATACATGAGAACAGGATTGCAGTGACTTTGAGGTGCATGTGATGCAAAGGTAAAAGAGCTTTTTTGAAATCAAGTGTTCTGCATCTTCTGCTTCTCTGCCTCCCCTGCCTGTGGGGTCTGACCTGTCTGGCTATCTGGGATTGTTGCTTGATAAGTGCTGCTGGCACCCACAAGGAGATGATAGGCAGAGCTGCCAGTGGCTCGTGTTATCTTTGAAAAGCAAAACCTACAAGATCCTGTAGAACAAAAGGCAACAATATTGAAAGCAGTGAGATGTGGCTGCAGTGATGAGGAGAAAAACGATAGCTGTGAAAGCATCACAGAGGCAGTCTGGCTCATCAGTGCTGTCAGGTGTGTGCTTAGGAAGGGATTATTCCCAGTGACCAGTTCCCACTCTGTCGGATAACTCAAAAAGTGAAAGTACTTAGAGGCATAAAAGCAGCATAGAGGATACATAATTTTAATCACATGAAAGTGAAAAAGATTTCTTAATTTTCTTATGGGGTCATGAGGCAGGTAGACAAAATTAGGAGCACTTATTTATATAGTGATTATTGAATGAACATCAAAATTGGGAAGTGGGGGGATTTGGACCAGATGATTTTCTAAGGTCTCTTTGGACCTAAATCATTCTTTGAACATTATTTTTGATGAAACCAAGAGGCAATAAACTCTTAAAGGATGTTTTGGCCTGTAGGCCCCCCCCTGCCATATCATACTACTGAGTCCATGATGCTAAATAAGAAAAAGAGGATTAGACATCAGTACAGATGAAAAAAAAAAACCTAAATCAAACTCCACTCTTGGGTCAGATGGGATACCTTTTGCCAAGGGCTGGATATTGTAAGGCATTGTAAGGAGATTTCCTAAGAGGTAAAAAGGAGTTTCCTCTCCTTTCCCTAGTGTAGTTGATGTGGGCCTTGGACAGAGCCATCTCATCTGGCTTGTCAGGATGCTCTGTGGAGAGTGAGTTCAGACTTCAGCTATGAGAAGACAGTTCTCATAACCACAGCAAGGGAACTTCTTTGTAAGGCAGTTTGACTTTATACAAAAATTATTGGGGAGGAAAAAAAAAATCAATGTATAAATGTTTCCTTGGATTTAAAACTTGCATTTTGCACTGGCACACGATCTACTCTCTATTGCACAGATGGAGAGAGGGTCCAATTCATCATGTATTCATTCAAGGTGATAGGCTAAGAAATATATGAAGGGATTAACTAGGGAAATGTTGAATTCCTTCCTTGCAGAGGGTACAGCCGACCTGGTTACACTGCTCTGTGACCCTTAAAGTAATGTTACCCCAAATGAAGCCAGTGGTTTCCTACTTTTTGCAAACTAGGCCAACAGATTCTTGAAGTGTTAAAAAACTATTCATCTCTTCTTGAGTAAAAGGAGATTAAGAGAAGAGGGTTGGCTCTTTCCTACAATAAACCCACCAACCTGTCCTTGTTTAGAATTTATTTAAATAAAATAGTGTCTTCGACAGTGGGGAATAAGAAGATTATTTTTGAAAAGTGAGAGGAAAAGAATATAAGCCTGAAACCCACTTTTGTTAGTGCTGCAGTATGAATTTGTTGCAAGGTTAATAATAGAGTTATCGCTGTCAACAAAGGAAAGAGTCTGACAACAGAGGAGAATTCCAAATGGGTTTGAGTTCCTTGCATAGTTGTTATTTTAATTACCGTGTTCAGAAAAGGCTTCAGAGGTTCCTCAAACACTGCTCGTATCCAGATGAGATTTACCAGAGCACCACTCACAAGCTTTCTTTTGAAAAGTCACTTTCTTGTTTTATCATGTTTACAAAAAACTGAAGTGAGAGTTAGCTATGAATCTTCTGTTATTTGAGTCGATGGCAGATGCTAGGAAGGCTTTGCTTTGAGATAGAGTTAAACTCTCTGGGACTGATTACAAAGAAATTCCATTAGCAATATTTAAATGCCATCCTTGAAAGGCACTCAATAATATGTGTGTTGGCGCTGATCAAGAATAGTACCTTTTAAAAATGAAAAAGTAATGTGACTGTTAGTTTAACATAAAAATGTCAAACTGTGGGCAGTCTCTTGTCAATTAAAGAATCTGGGCTATTCCTAATGGGAATAAGGATGAAGGGGCGGGGGGAGAAGTGGGTACTAAAAATTGCAGATGTGCAGAACTACTTAGAGATAATTTGTGCTGGCAAATAACACTGTCAGCCAGTTTGGGAGTAATACAGGCAGCTTGATACCTGTTCTTCCTGAGCCACTTTTTTCTTAGTATCTTCCTTAATAGCTGCCAAGGCTTTAACAGCAAGCAGGGCTGTGGTAATGGTGTGCTGAGTGGAGGTGGATTTGTCCAGATTTAAAGAATGTGCTTGCTAAAGTTCATAAAATGTATTAAAATGGCAAACCTGCTTGTTGCTGAACTGAGGGATATACCTGTGAGAGGTGGGGAGGAGGATTCTTTAAACTTTGGGTGCTGATGAAGCTGATGCTCAGATAGGAGTCAAGGGAAGAGGATGTGCATCTCTGTAACCTGTCAGTTCTTGTTAAGGATATGTCTCCATAAATAAAACACCACTGTCAAGTTTCAAACTTTGCCTCATCTAAAAGTAGCTTCCAAGGAAACAAAAGTCTGGTAGAATTTCAGTTGGAGGGAATGCCATACAACAACCCTCTTTAATAGCTCACATGGGTCTGTTGCTCGCTTTTGGAAGGCCAGTGCCTGATTTTTTTAAAATCTTTTTTTATCTTAAATCAAGGTTATTTCCATTGTAATTCACATTCATATTTCCTCAACCATCTTTTTTTATTTAGTGTTCCCTCTTCCTTGACATGTTTCAAATATCTTCTCACTTTTTAGAGAGTTTCTAAATATTTGCTCCAAAACTGTCCCACCTGAAATGAGGCCTGTGCCACAGTTGCTGCTGTGGTAGTATGTGGATGTACATCCAGAGCTGTCTTATGATCTAAATGTCAATTAGAATGGAAGCATCAGCATCTCTCTTTTGTAAGGCAGGAGCTGAACATGAGAGTCTGATGTGACCACGGTCATGCAGGTCTGTGGCAGGCCTTGAAGCTGAACATCCCAGTATGTTGTCTGAACACTGAGACACTTTTTTTTCTTTTTAATCTTTGTATCTTAATGACAATTCCTGATCTTCTATCTAAACAACTGTCCAAACTGCAACAGTTTCTTTTTATTCTTCACCCTGGGATCTTTGCTTTTATTCTTTTATATTTTCTTTCAAATTCCTCTAACCTGCTACTTGTAAATTGCTTACCCAATTTTTTAAGCCAATCATTTGGATATTTCTCCCTCATTAATCTGTTGCTCTTTGCACCCTAATTTTTTGATTTAATGACTCTTATCCCAGCTTCTTAACAGCATTTCATCCATAGATTTGATGGCTTTTCATGTCAGCTTAATATTTTGTAGTCCCTCAGGGCTACCAGTCATTGGCTCACCATTTTTGACATTGCTAATTGTTATACTTTGTTTTATTGCTCTGTCCTTCTACTATCCTTTCCCAATACTTTTCTCCAAGTGCTATATAAATGACTAAAATATAGTGTTATGGGCCAACTGTAAAGTGAATTAATGGACAATCTTGCTGTGAGGCCAAAACCTGGGATCCTCAAGAACTATGCTGCAGAAGGCCAGCTGAAATTTGAGCTCTGGTTTCTCTTAGCACCACTACTATCAGAATTTCTCAGTGTTGTTAATCCCCCAAATTTAATTTTTTTTTTTATACCAGCACATATATTTCCCTAAAAAAGCAGTTGGTGGCATGAATTTTGTGTCTTTAAAGGAGCTGTGGATATTCTAATGACATTTTCCCAGTGTTTGGAGGTTGCTAGAGCAGAGGTTGCAAAGTGAGGAGAGGATGCAGCGTGGGCTGACACAGGGCAGGCAGTGGGTGGTGCACATCTCTCTGGCAGACTGGGCTTCTACCCAAGCCTAAGACAATTTTCTAATTTTTGCAAAACCCATGTAATCTGTAAAGTGAGAATTTTTCACATAGCAGAAACTTTGGACAGCTTTTAGGAGAAGCAAAATGTACCTTGTTAATTTGATGTAGGAATGTGTGAGCCTTTAATTAGGGACTCTAATAAGAGCAGCAGCAGACTTCCCTTCATGCAAATGCTGTGGAGGAAACTTGTTCTCTCGAGTTTGATGAGTGCACTTTTTTTTTTATTATTACATTTTGTCTTTAAAGAGGGAATAAGTGTGTTTATTAAGGTGGTTGTATTTAGCCCTAATGCAATGCATTAAGCATCTATTTATTTCTGAGAAGTCTGTGTGCCTGTAGGAAAGCAGAGCTATTGATTAGGCAGCGTCTGAGGCACTTTACTGTCATTACAGTCGGAGCAGATTTGATGTGGTGGACTCTGTTTCTCTAAGCAGTGTGCTATGCATGCCTATCTTGTCCACTGCATGTTTAATGGTTGCTGTTGGAAGTGATTTTTGCTCTTAACATGGCATTGGTATTGTTTGAATGGTGGTGTTTCCTCTTCCTTTCCATTTGTTCTGTCTGTGGTAATAATTAAGCAGCTCTGATTTCACTTTTATTTATATATTGATCTCTCATGTATCATAAGTGGAGTCTCAGTATTTGTACTTGTGCGTGAAATGATGCTCCGGGAAGCTCTGAAATTTATTGCAAGTAGCTTTTAAAAACAAACAAGCAAAAAGCATCTTGCATGTTCCAAAAATATTTAGGAAAAAAGGATTCAGAAATCGGGATGCCAACACATTAGTACAGTGATTTTTGTAATTCTTCTGTGATGTCGCAGAGATAAAAAGACTTGTCTAGAATTTGTGTATGTTAGAGCTTTCACAGACTGTAGTGAGAGTAGGGTTGAGCAAGTGGTTTTTTGTTGTTGTTGGTTTTTTTTTTTAATTTTGTTTATATTTTTGAGACATGTGAAAGAAACTCTTTTTTTTCATGAAAAATGAAGTATTTCCTGTATGGCAAACAGTGATTTTTCTGCTTCATAACAAACTTAACATTTCTGCTGCATGGTGTGAAGGCTTTCTTTGTTTCTTCTGTTTTGGTTTTTTTTTCTTCTGGGTTTTTTTTTTGGCATTTGTTTGTGTTTGTTTGGAATTCTTTGTTTTTCTTGGTTTTGTTTATTTTTGTTAGGGTTTTTTTGTATGTTTGTTTTTTGGTTTATTTTTTTTAGCAACAAAGTTTGCATTCTTCTCTTTGGAAACCAGGAGCTCTTGAGCTCATTTTTGGGAGACTTCTGCTTCCTTTCCCTTCTTGCCCTGAACACAGCATGAGCAGCAATGGCAAAACCTGTGTTATTCATAAGCAAGAGGAGATATGAGTTGGGGAGGTGGGGAAATCAGAAATATAACATTAATTTCCATACCTAGGAAACTTATTTCTCCTGCCTTGTACTGATCTGGAGGATCAACATCAGAGACTGAGGGAATGTTTCTTGTCTTCAAGGACCTTCACCTCATTTTTTGAGACAAGTCTGGGTGATTTTGAGCAGTACGGTGTTCTGTTGCAGTGCATTTAAATTCTTGTCAGCAGTCTTAGGAATGCTAGACCTGTGGGAAAGTTTGTAGACAGCAACAACAAAAACTTAGGCTCTGCAAAGCCTAGAAATGAGAGCTTTGGACAGATTTCTCTAAATTAGAAAATAAAGGAGAGGCTTGAAATTTAAACTGTTTCCTTTTCAATCCTTCATTTGCAAGATGTGTGTGGATTCCTGTCCTGGGAAGCTACCTGTTTGAATTTCTTCTCTTGGCATGCCTGGAAAATTGGGTGCAGAAGTCCTGTGCTATCTTTCCAGCAAGCCAAGTGCCAGTACTTGAACAGCTGCAACTTTGCAACTGCTATGGCAGAACTGAGGCTTCTTGCAAAATCAAGACTGATCATAGGATTAGGATTGTTTTCTGGAAAAGCTTATAAGTTTCTGTTGTAGAAAGATAAACACATTTGTTTTGTTCTTCAGGGAGTGGAAAAGAGGGGTTTTTTGAAGTCCGGAACATTTTAATTAATAGAAGAAGTAGATTTACACTAGACATATTAATATGGGTGGGTGTTTTTTTCTATAAGTATTTCCTGCAAATTTTTAGCCTAGGAACCTAAAAATTTCAGAATATAGGAATTTCAGAATACAGTGGTGCGTGCAGCTTCATCACAGTGGTTACTGCCTAGGTTTCAAACACTTCAATGAAGGAAGTGTGAAAGAGGCATTGGAAAATAAAGCAGTGTAAAAACAGAGTCTAGGGGAAAGTAAACCCTGCCTTGTCATTTTAATAACCAGTGCCACATATGATACGGATGCAACTGCTCAGTAAGCCCAAGGCCAGACTCAATACTTGCTTTTTCCCTTCTGAAATTCTTTCTTTAACCATGTAAAATTGCCTGCCTTGGACTGAATGTTACTTTAAACCAAACCCTTGTTTCAATATGTCTGGGGAACGTAGTAATTGGAAGCAGATTGTAACAATTGCAGATAGCTATTCACAGCATTTGTATCCCTGTTGTATTCAGGATCTTCATAGTACTAAAAATCCCCTAGTTAACCAAGAAAAGGGCATGCACGAGACTGGACAACAAAAAGTGGTCTTAGCCCTGATATATCTTCTTGATGATTACCATGGCTTATTCATTTCTTCTTTCTCCTGTTCCTGAAATGGTATTTATTAGAAGTGTTAATACTCCTCCTGCTTTTGATCTTGAGCACTAGCGTAAGGCCGGGCAATTGTGCCAGTGGCATGGTGAAGGCGTCAGGCGCAGCTGCTTCCTTCAAGCAGGTGTGGCCATTTCCTTGGAAAATGCAGGGAATTGGGGAACTCTGTCTGCCAGTTTTCTCACCAGAATGCTTCATCGTTCCCCAAATGATTTTTATAGCCACGTTCCTCGATTTAGCTAACTTGCCATCAGCAGAAGGACCAGAACAAGTAGAAAAAGCTGTTCCATTAATTATAATCTTAAATTGAAATATCCTCAAGGACTTTGTCCTTGCTTCACAGGCAGGTCTGTACCCAAGAGTGTGGGCTTTTTTTTTGTAGCAAAATTCCAAGCTGTGGATGTGTCTTGAGCCAGAGGGGTGATGTGTGGAAACCCAGTCCTGGGAGCGTACCTCAGCTCAGGTTGTTACAGTGCTTACACACATAGTTAACCTACTAAAATTGAGAGTGCTTTCACATGGATTTACTCCAGTAACATCCCTTCAAATCCCATTTGTTTGTTTGCTCTTTCTGTGCTTGGCTGAACTGGGAGCCCTCCTGCAGCTGCTGTTTCTCTTCCCATTCTCTCCTTCAGAGGCTGGTGGTCATTTGCCCAGGATGGAGTTGCTGCTGAAACCTTCCAGTGGTCTCCTTTCTGCTAGTTACTCCCAGTTTCCCTCACCAAATGTACCCTGAGGGCCAATGTTTTTCCTTTTGGGTGGAAAACCCTTGTTTCAGGGCCTGGCAGCTGCTTCCTGGGCTGCCTGAGGGGTCTGCCCTGCTCTGCAAGGTTCTGTGGAGACGCACAATCTGTAGGTGCCTTGGGGAGGTCACCTTGGGCACAGCATGTGGCTGACAGGACTTCTGCAGCCCTTCAAAGGATTAGAAATGTTGGAAGCAGTCTGATTTTGGAGGGAAAAGTGTGCTCTGGGGAAGTGGGGGTTTGGTTTTGAGGCCGGTGTGCCGCTGTGGGAGCGGGGCCTGATGGCAGTGGGGCTGCCTGTTAGCAGGGCAGGGATGCCGGGAGGGGATGGGCTGGGCACTGAGCAGTGCTAGGAGGGGAAAAGATCTGTTTGGGAGCAAAAACTGCTCCCTGGCTGTGGTACACTGGTGATGGGGGTGCTTGGTTGTCCTGGGAAAGGGCAAAGTCTCCTGAGGGCACTCCCACACCAGTGCTGCAATTGAAATGCCCTCCAGCTCATTAAATCAGGCTAATACTCTGTCACTAGATGGCCTATCCTTGCCATTTCTTAGATTAACTTTTTCCTTACTGATTTTTCTAAAATTTTAAGCTTCTTGCCTTTTCATTTTCCCTTTATTGTCATGTTTTTGAACTGCAGCTGTGGAACTGCTGCTCTGCCTTGGGCCTCAGGTAAATGGCAGCAAGTGCTGCACTGTAGGTCAGGGAGCAGGCAAGGGAAAGGCTTTCTCCTGGCAGAACTGTATTTTATTCTAAGGGGAGGCAAAATTTCTTTGCAAAACACTCCTCTGACTTTAAAATAATACATAATAACTATAAAATTACCAAATGTCAGGTAAACAAAAAGTTATTAAGGATGACCTTATTAGTTCTATCTGCAATTCGCAGAGCGAGGTAATTGTCAAGCCTCACTGTTATTAGGTTGAAATAATAGTTTGGGGACCATCAACATTAAAATTTCATTATGATGGGACAAAAAGGCTCATGTATAATCAATAGTAAGAATCCATTATTATTGACTTGGAATGAATGAAGCATGAACACATTTGTGCAGATATGAACAGTTAGCAATCTTTTGAATAATAAAGAATTAACACTGCACAGATAATGCCATTCTGGGAATTGGACTCAATCTCAAATTGGTCCATGTCTCTTTGTTATAAAGTCAGATTCACATCTCTGGGTAACTTCCATTAGGCATTTTCTCAAAATTCTCAGTGTCTGCGGTGTTGTATTCCCCAGCTCTGGTTCATGAGGGATGTGGGCATGCAGGCCAGTATCGTGGTAGGAGCATGCTGTGCTTGCCATGTTTGGTGATCCTGCTGGGAACAGCACTGCTTTGGGACACAAGGCAGTGGGCACAGGTGGCTGAGAACAGGTTGGAAGGGTGCAGTTGCTTTCTGCTACCACGAGCCTGGCAGAGCCACTTCAGTGAGACAGTGTTGCTGCTTGTGTCACAGGCACCAGGCTGAAATAGGTGAGGGGTGGTGAATGCAGAATAGAGAAGTACAGAGCCTGTGGAATATGCTGGGGATGTGGCCAAAGCTGTGCTTGGGATGTACGACAGTACCTTGTCTGTGTGCTGAGACAAGATGTTCCCAGCATGTTCTGTTCTGTTGTGTCTCTCTGTGGTATGTCACACTGGCAGTATTGCTGGGCTCTTTTTTTCCACTGATGAGGTGAACCCAAAATGCACTTCATTATGTGCTAAATCTGATGCATTTAAATTTTTTTCAACTTCACTTTGAACTTCTATGTACTAAGTGCCCTTGAAAGTTGTTATTTAAGGGTATTGTAACCCTCTTCCACGCTAACAGCTGCCTCTCAGCATTTTCTTCTGCTTGTGGTTTACCTGCTCCCTCAAGCTGGCTCCCAGCTGCTTTGACATCCAGTTCCTCTGCTGACTTAGGGAAGATGGTTTGGGTGGCTCCAAACCTGCCTCTGCTATTACAGTGAAGAACCTCAAACCTGTAGTGTTACTTGTGGGTTATGGAGTGTTCTCCAGTGCTCCTACTCCCACATCTTTCAAATTCCCAGTCATGTAGTCTCCCAGCACTACAAGGGAGAATCTGACAGTCTGCTCTGAGGCATCTCTGCTCCAGGTATCAGATGTGCAATCTTAGAAGCACTCCTACAATTGCTGGTCCAGTCAGAGAGCACCTAGGAACAGACTGTGGGAAATTTGCGTGTTTTCTCCCTTTGGCTTCATTCTGTGGCATGCCGTATTTCTAAAGGCATTGGGGAAGTCACCTGATGTCTTAAAAAGAAGTAAAGGGATCTTTTGGTTGTGGCACTTGGCAGGCTCAAGGAGACTTTCTGGAGAATCTGGGAAATAATTTTTGTTTTCACCTGTGAAGTGGGAACAATTATTTTCTTAGTCAGTGGAGATGGAATCATTATTTATTACTTGCATTGCAATAGCACTAAGGGCTGGTTAGGCTAAATGCCCAGAAACAGAGAAAGTTATTTAATGAATTAAGTGCATTTCTTTTAAAAGCACTCATAGTACTTTAGATGGAAGTGGGAATGAGTGGTGTATTGCAGTGGCACCTGCTTTAAGCCATTAGAGTGAGTATGATCTTGAAAGAACATGAGTGTTATTTCCTTTCAAATTTACTAACAGTGCATTTCTTCTTCCCAATACTTAACTTTCAGATGCCTTTCATGGGTAAGAAAGGAAAATAGAGACAAAAGGCAGTACAGTGAGGCAGAAGAAAAAATCTGACCTAGTCCTAGGAGAGAGGGAGGATTATACTGGCTCATTTCCCCTTTTTCCAAGAAGGGAGCTAGAAGAGGGGGAAACCCTTGACCTTTCCAGCAAGGAAGGACAGAGATCCATAAGTTTTAGAACATAGGGGGATATATAATTAGTTTGGCTTAATAACCTAAGCCTGTTTGAAATGATGGGTATACCTGATTTTTCATAATTTCTCCCTGTGAGAGCAGAGGTTATGGACAACTTGAGATGTTTTCAGTGAGAAAGAAAGAGGGCAAACCTGCAGAATGGAGACACACTGAAAATTTTTGTCCTGCTGAAGGCGTGAGTCTCTTCTTGTTCTTTTTAAACTTTTTTTTTCCTTGTTTTTTTGTTGACGTGTGATGTAAGCCGTTGTTGTTTCCTTTGCTTCCCTAAGGATGAAAATAAGGAATAAATAGATGTGTATAAATTTATCAAAAAGGAGGCAATTTATATTAACTTTTTTTTTGTGCTGAGTTTAATTTCTGAAACTGTTCTCAAATTTTTACTTTTTTTTTAAAGTGAGATACACATGCAGGGCACATAAAAACATTAAAAAGATTTTTACAGAGCACATACCATAAATCAATGAGTAAGTTGTTCAGAACAGCACAACAATGAATATAACTGAGCATATATAAATCTAGGGAGAAGGAAACCTTTTTTTCTCATCTTGTCAAGTCTCCTGCTGATTTATAAAATAGGTGAGTAGCCAGCAAAATCATCAAAGTGTGCCCAGAAATTATACAGTGATCTAAAAATACAATACTATTGTATTCACAACACAGAGTATTCATCACTGATACTGTTCCATAATTATAATTGTTAAACATGAGTCCTCCATACCACATCTGATATTTTATTAGAGTGATTGATCGCTGCAAAATTTGTCTACAGAGAAAAATCCTATTTTTCTCCAGTGAATTGTATCAACCTATTTTCCTTTTAGTGCTAAAACTAGTTTCAAGTACTCCTTTTCAAAGCTGACTTTTTAGCATAACTAAGTTTTCATTTAAGTTGAAAATTTAAAGCCCAAGTCTTTCAAAACTTTTTCATACCTAAACCCAGGAAGTACTATAGGCTATAAAACTTCTGGATCCTGTCTTCTGCTTCTTTTGGATCTGCTTCCCTGCTGTGCTGCTTGGATCCCTTTTGGCTTCTTGTGTGAGTGTTTGTTTCCACTTGTATGTAAAAGTTTTTCTGACATCATATGTGTAATATCTGGGAAGGGACTTGACATACTTAAATTCTCTTCAGGGGGAAAACCTTTCAGTTCTGCCTCTCTTGCAATCTATTCCTGAAACTTTGAGGCGAATGATAAAGGTGTAGTGCTTTCCATAATGAGTAATATTTCAAGTAAAAGCATTTACTTATGGGTCATAATTGTTTTTAAGTAGTATTTATAAGGGAAAAATGCAGTGCAATTTACAGTAGTTTAAACCAACCATGAGAATACTTCATGCTCATAAACTGCATTTCACTTTAAACTGTTACCAATACCCCAAAGACTGTGAATTTGCATATATGCATTTTAAACCCTGCGTTTTCTTTCCTTTTTTGTGAGTGCATGGTGACTTTTCCTTGCTGCCTCATGTCTCTGGCCTTGCTTTAAGTGCTGTAGCATACCTGCTACAAAATAATTGCAAGTATGGGCAAGGTCTAATTTTATTCCTCCTTCTTCTTACCCGTTGGAGAGCACTTAATGCTGCTGAAGAGACATTAACAGAACTTGTGGTTCTGGTAAGGCATGAGCATGTCTGAACTCAATAGAAGCCCTTTTTGTGTGACCTCCCCACTAATGCAGCCCTTTGGATTAGAGAGAAGGATTTCTTCTCCTTAGCAATAAAGTAACCTACTCACAGAACTGTTGGTACTGCTATTTCTGCTTCTGGATAGAAGCCAGAATAATTACAGAAAATGTAAGTTGTTACTTTTAGGTAGTTTGCTTTGTTTCAGGTGAGAGAAAAAGCTTTACCAGTTTTATGTGGCCTTGTAGCCTTCATATTCAAAACAAATAATGGCCTTCCTTACATTTCTCCCAGCCAGAATGTCCAAACCCAGACAAAACCAATTGGCTTGTCCAGTTGACTCTTTTAAGGATAATTCACATCAACTGTTATCATTAAAAGGAGATGGGACAACTGAATTGATTCAGTCTTAGTCTGTGAAAATGGTTCTAAAGGTTTTGTAGTCACTCCAGTCAAGTTGGCACATTCGATGTCTATCAAAAGAAGAGGTGTGAGCCATTGAGAAATGAGTCTCGTCTTTGAAACAAATCTGTTCAATTTTTTTTCTTTGAGTGCAAAAAGCATCTTAAAAAATTTAACTTCTGTTTCTTTGTCACTTTCTTAGCTCCAAAATGCTAGACAAGTGTTCTTGAACTTCAGTAGAACTCTGTGAATGTTACTGAATTTTGAGCGGTGGAAGGAAGATTCTGATGAGAAGTACTTCTGTTCACATCAGCTTCCAAAAGTTTTGGTCCTCATTTAAACCTGCTCCAGTCTTTGATCTGGCAGATGGACTGGAAGTCTCTTGGCATCTGATATTAAACTTTTTAAATTTTTTGCCTCTGTAAAATTTTCCTGAGAAAACTATCTCACTTGGCTGCTTTCCCTTCTGCTGTGAGAGAGAGCAGATTATTGTGAGACCTTGACTTTAGTTAGGACCTATATCTGGACTTCAAAAACGTGTGGGATGGAGGAAGGGGAAATTTCAAAGCTGAGCTTTCCAGAGGATTTTGATTGCTGAGAATATTGTTAGCCAAACCTTTTTTTTTTGTTGTTTATATGGGCTTGTCCTACCTAAATGTATATAATTCTGTAGTAAGTTCTTAGAATAATGGAGTCTCACAAACATTTCAATTTTTACATCCTTTAGTTACAATTCAATGAAAAATGATTCTGCCTGTCACAGGTAACTATTTTCCCTGTGATGTTTGAACTTCCATTATGACACTCATTATATCATGTAATATGGAGAGTTCTTTGTAATTACATTTTGACAAATACACATTTCATGTTCATGACATTATACAAAATAACTTTCTTAACTCTTAGGCTTCTGCCTTGTTTTTATTTCACTGCAGTAGGATTTTTCTATTCCTGAGCAGCCTTCTTTCTATGGAATGTACGTAAAAAAGAGTGCAATTTTGTAGCTTATGTGTTCATATGTGTCTTGTGGTTTCATTAAAATAGTCAGAAAAAGCATGAATAGGTGCAATCGTACCATATAATAGTTTATGTCCAATTATAAATGTGTATAGAATTGTAATGGGGGGATTGATTAGACCTGATAATCTCAGAGGTATTTTCCAACCTAAATGATTCTATGATCAGAATCTCCTCTTTTGCATATCCATTCTATTCAAGCAAACCAGTGTGAGTGGAATTTGTGTGTTCTAAGCATGGAAGATTCCCACTGATTGAGATAGGTGTTGTGCGGAGTCAGCTGAAGCTTACCTGGTGTTTGGCTATCTCTGGAGAGTGCTGGACAGCAAAGCTTGTGTTCTGTATTTAATCCTTGGAGAGTTAAAAGGAGTTTATTCCCCAGCTGAGCACAAGGATAGAGAAAACCCTGTATGAGCAGAATCCCTTAAATCCTTATAAAAGGAGAGGTGAAATAGGGCAAGGTGCCTGTAGTATTCAGTGTTGTTTCTTAGCATTTTCTGCTCATCCAGATCAATTGAACTGTTCTATGGCTGGTGAGGATTCACATAATGTTTCTCTCCAAATTATTCAGCAGAAAAATATTGTTGTGGCCTCTCCACAGGTTTTTAAGGTTATCCCTTTGCTTTTGCTGATTGCCTTCCACTCTGCAGATCATTCACAAGTGAGGCCTGATACCTCTGTGCTGACAGTGTGGGAGCAATTCTTGTGTTCAATACCCTGTTTGGTTTTGAAATCTGTCTTTGTTCCCAGAGAACCAACTGTTTCACCCAGCTCTGTCCATTAACAGTAGACCACGTTGTATCATATTTATTTAAAAAACCATGGGGATATTGTTATCCAAACTAGCAAAATTGGAACACATTCCATCCAAAGAGATTTTCCCCTCTGCATTCAAGGCATCAAAATTTTTCTTCCATCAAAACATAACAATTGTAATGAATGATATCATAATACTGAGAACTGCTTAAGAGCTTCCACTTTAAAACTGTAATGGGCCATGCAGACAGAAGGGAAAAAAAGGCTAAAAGCATAAATTGAAGATAATCAATGTGAATAGACCTTACCCATTGTGCAGTTTGAATAGGATAAGCACATATTATCTGGCATAATTGGTTCATGTGATTTTCTAATTGAAGAGAAGAAGTAATTAGAGCCTAATTGAAGCAAAGTAACACAATGTCTGTCAGCATTTCTCCTTCTACCACACATTATATTATTACCTGTCATCTTTTACTTTAGTGGGAGTGAAAAAATGAGGAAAAAACACCAGTATGAAGCATTTGGAGTTTACCTAGCCAAAGCAGAGGTACAGATAAGAGACACTAAATAAAAGCAAATAGGGTTGACATTAACTGGGTACACTCATGGGTGCTTCTAAACTATGAGTGTTCAGTTTGCCTAATTAAAAATGAAGTGCATTTGGTAAAATGATATTATAAATTCAGTCTAATTAAATATTAGGAAGAAGAATATTTAAAACTCATTTGATCTGATTCAGGGCTCTGTACTTGCTGCTTTATATTTCTAAGTGAAGAACTTTGCAGTGACAAATAAAATGGTTGCTATTTTTGGCAAAATGGTGGAAAACATCTGATTTTTTTTTTTTAAATGAACTACATTATTCCAAAACTGTCTAGCATGAGAAGACCAATTGCTTTCAGTGCAGAAAACAGAATATACTCAGAAGTTTTTTGGGAGATGCTTTGAATAAAAAGAGAGAAGAATTTGCAGGTTTTCTGTCTTGGGAACAAAAATAAGTTTTAAATATTTTTAATTTCCAGAAGAGAGAAAAGAGTCAGGATGATGAATGAGTTTTTATCACTCTACACACATAAATTCAGGTGTAACTTGAAAACAAGTTTCTTGAGACAATATGCAGTAATTCTTATTAGGGAAAGGTGATGTCTTAATGAAATAAGAGGTTACATTAAGTAAAGATGAAATAATTTTTATGGTAAAGAAGTTGTAACTAATCTTCTCTCCCCTTGTTACTGTCATGTATTTCGTGTTGAGTCACTGCCAGTGGAGCAGTGTAGTGGAAATTAGTGATCAATCACCTTCACATTGCAAGGCCTCTCAGGTTTCTTGCTGGCCATCCTGACATTAGTTACTAACCTATAATGTTAATAACAGATCTGAAATCTTTTTGGTGGAAGCAGTGAGAACAGCACTGTGAGACAAACCAGCTAACCATGATTAGAGCAGAGCAGCCTGTTCATAGCCAGCAAGTTCATGAAGGCTCACTTGGGCATCTTTGCGAAGATAGAATCTAGAACAGCTACAGACCAGAAAGGCAGAGGGATTGCTAAAAGGATTTTTTTAAGCTTTTATCTTTGAGGGCCCTAAATTGATTAAATTGAGTTGAAGTGAGTTTTGTGTTTTGTCCTGGTGCTGTTTGAGTTTCAAATAAGACATTTCCCATTATAAACGTGTTACTGGTGAAAGCCATGCTAATCCTGCTTTGGTGCTGGGTAGGTTTGTACTGCCCATCAGAAAACTGAATTTTATTGAGGACAGTGAGAGAGAGTGGAGGGGACAGTCTAAGTAGCAAAAATGGGTGAAGGTACGCAGCCTTATGCTTAACTTGAGAATTTGTGGAATGGGATGGTTTGGCTTGGAGCTAGGCAGGTGAATAAAACAATTGTTTGTTCCAAAAAAAAAAAGAAATGGAAGTTCTCACCTAGGTTTTTTTGTTATTGTTCCTTAAAAATATTGGAAATTGCCTCTGTTTTTTGATCAAATCTGAGGCAATTCCTAGCCCTGCTTATGCCCTTAAAGAAATTATTTTGATGGAAAGGCTTTGTGGAGTACCTTTTATATTTGTTCTCTGTGGTCACATCTTGCTGGGCAGCTGCCTAATATGTCCTGGAAAGGCTAGAAAGCCACGGCCATTAAACACTGTCCTCAGTTTGGTGCTTTCTGTAAGGGATTCTGACATTAAAACAAAGATATGATGGGCAATGAAAGAGAATAATAGTCTGATAATGAGTAAATCCAGAGCTGCATAAATAGATTATACCTGGAGCTTTGCTTGCCAAATTCCTCAGGCCGAGAAAGATGTGTTCTTTTGGGAAAGCTGACGTAATATTCTTTCCTTGTGTTTGAATTTGGTTCACTTCCCATGAGAGGAAAGCTTTAAGTTAGGCTCTCTACAGTCTTGGAGAAACTTTAAGTTTAAATTTGGAACTAAAACTTCAAGAGATTTGTGGCCAGTAATGTTCCTTTCACCACATAGCATCCAGAGCCTTCCATCATTGCCATCAGGGCTACCTTTTAGCTTTGCACATGTATTCACTTTCCCATTTTCTGATGTGACACTGTGGGTAGAATCTGTTACCCTCCCATCTGCTGTTGACCACCACTGGGGCCAGGCTCATTCCTGAATGTCATTTACTATTCTGAAATACATGATTAGCAGTGAGGCTGTAAAAATGCTTTGCTACATTATGTTGCTTTTTTTATGGAGGTGAGAAAGAACTAAATTTTTTAAATAAAACACTTAGTAAGTAGAAAGTAGATATTAAAATAGTAATGCCTCCAGATGCTGGCACTGTCAGAGATGCATCCATTCCATTTATCAGTCCTTTAATGTGAGGGCTTTTTTCTCCTGTGTTGAGTAAATGTGGTGCAATTTGCCTGCATAGAATAAAAATTGAATGTAATGACATGCTTTGCACAAGCTGATGAACACAAAGGAATTAAATTTGTCACCTGGCTGGGTGGAAATTCCCAGAGTGAGAAGCTCTAGCACTGAGCCAAACACCTGACTCTTGCATCACCTCCTGTTTGCTCTGATGGAAGGCATATGTTAGCAGGTGAGCATGGGACACGGGCTTCCCAACCTGGCCAGCAAACACATCTTGCCAGCTGATCTCAATTAGCCCTCTTCTGCCCGCCTGCCCCCTCCCCACTCTGCGTAGGGTACAGAGGCTCCCCAAGGACTGAGGACTTGCAACCATCTCTCTGACAATCACTACTGGGGAGGCAGGGATGAGCTCTGCAGGCTCACTGCTTACCCTCAGCTTGCACTGAGCGTGTTCTACTGTGTCTTCCCTTCTGTTGATTAAATTAGTTTGATTAAGCCTAGCACATATGACTGTGCGCTGTAGTCATACATCCTGGCTGATTGCAATGCCAATATATGTGTAGTTAAATTCCCTTTTGCTTTACTTAAGCAGTGTGAAACTTTGACTGAGTTCTGTCTTTAATAGCTCTGCAATTTATGTTCATTGACAATGGATGCAAAACAGAACGAAATTCAAATCGTAGTGAGCAGCCTCTCTCAATCTCTGTGCTTAATTAAATGGTTCTTCTCAGGAACACTAAATATGAAAAACTTGTTAGCACAGGAGACGAGGCTACCAATGTATTATGTAGGCTGTGCACACTGCGAGCGAGGTTCTGATCTTTGTGTACAGTCTTCTTTTTGTTTGACAATGCATGTCAATAAGGTTTTACCACCACTGCCTTCAGTTCTCCTTGAGGTATGCTGTGCTGATGCTGGAATGTGTGCTTACTTTAAATGCATCTCTGCACTGTTGGCCTCAAGCGTGAGTGGGAAAGTGTAAAGATCAAATGGGTATCATCTGAACATTTTTCATCTAATTTTTCCAAAGCCTGAAAATCCATTGTTGAAGACATTAATGTGGAAGAGTAATCTCCAGCAAAGTCAAAGGCCAAACTGTTTTTATTTTTCAATACAATGAGCCTCATTCATTTGGAAATTGATGGAAAAATTAAATTAAGCATTTGCATGTACTGTGGATTGATGGAGGTCATGTTTCCAGCTTGCTTTACAATTACTTACGTTGCAGACATCCTCACAAAGCAGACGAATCCTGTAGGTAATACTGCTTGGGGCAAATGTGACAAGGGGAGTTATCTGCACATATCCATAATATTTAAGTTGTATTTTTTAAGTGTAAAAATGCCAAGAACCAAACCTGGGCCCTAGGAGCAGCCTTTTGCTCCACACATCCTGTCTTTTCATGCGGCTGCTTCTTATGCCTAGGGAAGGCTGGCAATATTTTGTGCTTATTCAATTACAGGATGTTATCATTTGACCTGTTATTTTTGTTAATAATGAAAAGGGGAGAGAGTGACAGAACCTAATAACAATGATTGGATTATAAAGATCTTCTTTATGAGTCTTTCCTGTCTCTCTCTCCCAGTGCAAAAATTAATAGGAATCAATTAAAATTACCAGGAAACAAACTGGATGAAAAGACAAATGAACAATAGTTTCTTTGCATCTCTGAAATTGTTTTGTATTTTTGTGTGAAGGAGAAAATTTGCAAGCCTATATCTTGATTTTATCTGATTGAGTACTTATCTTAAAAGGCTTGAGAAGTATGAATTCTGATAATATTGCATACTGTTTGTCATACTACTTAGATGTAATATGCTGAAATAAGTGTAGTAATTCTAAATAAACTGTGGGTTTTGAGGCTCGGGTTAGACCTTTAGGAGTACAATTTCAGCCTAGCCTCTAATAGGCCACTGTAAATTATACTGAGGTATGGACATATATTTAGCCATCTGTATGTGATAGCCTGTGCTAGCAAATAATTGCATGTGTAAAAATATGAAAGCCAATATTTGAAAATTAAGCTCTATCTTATTCTGAAGTAAAGTTCCATTTGTGACATAGCAGTACAGTAGCAAGTTAAAATGCATGCCAACAATTACTTGAAAAAAGCTTCTCAGTTTTGCTTAAGGTGCCATTGTTGAAGAACTATAAAACAGTGATACAAGGGAGAAAGAGGAAAGAGAGTCTCAGTGAGGAGACTGCTCAATGCGAAATAGCATTCAAAGTAAACGTGTTTACCTGTGTAGACATGTTAAATGTGTTAAAAACAACCTGCAGCAAAATTTTTGGGAGTGATAAACTGCAGCTGAAAATGTGCCACAGCATTTTTCCACCAGTCCTGTGTAGAGAAGGAAAAGGAAAAAAAAGCCTTGAAGACATCAGAGTGCTATCTGGCTGCAAAACCTAAGGCAAATGGATGCCAGCAGGCATTACATGAATAGGACGAGAGAAAGATTCAAAGGTGTTTGTATGTAAGATATGGGCTAGAACTGAT
The DNA here is from genome assembly GCA_013397975.1 of Machaerirhynchus nigripectus. Classification (NCBI taxonomy): domain Eukaryota; kingdom Metazoa; phylum Chordata; class Aves; order Passeriformes; family Dicruridae; genus Machaerirhynchus; species Machaerirhynchus nigripectus. The sequence goes on from VZRQ01003305.1 coordinate 1,239,111, forward strand.
CTAGAATCCTACTGTGCAGGAAAACTATTAGAAGGAATGCTTAAAATGGCTAGTGGAAAAAAAAAACCCCACAGATGCTGACCATTAGCAATATTATTAACAAAAAGGTTGTTCTCAAATAAGAGTAATTTCTAGTATTTGTATACCTTTGTTTAGTCTTGGTTTCCTGACACTACGACTTCTTTTCTTTTGGCTTTGAAGACTCTTCTTACCCAAATTTGTTCCTCATTTATATACAGACTGCAATCACAGTTTGTGTTAACCTCTTGTTCAGGTGCAGATTCAGCTGTACATTAGTGATCATGTAGTATCTTCCAAATTTTCATTATTCTTGAGGTTCTTCTCATTTCTAATTTATTAACAGCATTTCTGGACTGTGGATATTAAAACTAAAGCCTGTATTCCAGTACTAATTACCTTAATGCCAAACTAAGGGAAATGAAACTTCTCAATTCCATCTTGCTGCTTGCTCCTTTCAAGCATTTTAGGACCAGATTCTTGGCAGCAGCGTTGTTTAGGATCCATACTTGGCTGAATATGACAATGACACTGGAGGTCTAGTCACAACTTGTGCCCCACAACCTGCACATATACACTGTTCCCAGATAAATTGCTTTAATAGGGGCATAAGTATGTTCACTGGGCAGCAGGTTGTTCAGATTCTCTGCAGCTCCAGCAGGAGTAGGGTAAAGATTTCAGGGGGTGATGGTTTTGGAGGGTAAAGATTTCAGCTCTAAATAATATGAAGTAAGATGATGGAGACCTTAAGCTTTAAAAGCTGAAAATTTTCTGTGCACTAAGTCAAGGTGATGATACATTACTTCCGTGCCAGTGGCCATCTGATTATCATGCGTACTTACTGTTAATGACTCCCCCTCCGACCCATTTCAGGCCAATTCGGCTGCATACTGGTGCCTCACAACACCATGGGGGAACTTTGAAACAACATCCCATCAGCAAACACCTCTGAGCTGCCATTTCTGCTACAAGTGAAGGAAGCAAAGGGTGCTTAAGAAATAAAATAACACAACATTGTAGGTAATGTCATGCAAATTGGCTTAAGCTCTGTGCACTCCCAAGGATTTCCGGGTTTGTCTTCCAAGACTGAAGCAGATGCTTCTTGTGAATGTGTTTTCCTTCCTTGTTTTGTATGTAAAGAAGCCTTAGATTTAAAATGCAAAATTAGGATGATAAACCGTGTCCCAAACTTCACATGAATGAGAGGCTTTAATAAGATTCTTACTGATTCTTTTGGAACGTCCCACAGTGTGAGTGCTGTTGTTACTGTAACTTGTCTCCTGTACCCCATGCCATAAGTCTTTAAAGAGAGAGGCTAAAGACTTTCCCCAAAGGTGAGGTGTTTTCGGCACTGACGGACTGCAAAAATAAACTGCAGAAGACTGCAGATTCAGGAATAGGTGTGATCAAATGCACTTGAACTGCTTTGTGGCAACTTCATCTTGTTTCCTCCCGGTCTGTGATAGTCTTCGAGCCCCACAGAAGGCCGTGTGTAGTGCTGGTCGGTATAAACCATTGAGCAGCATGCACTTAAAGCAGCTGGAGATGTGAACCCCTTGATACTTAGCTCCTGCCTTTTGTAAGATTTGACTTTAATAGTAACTCAAATAAAGAATGCAAGTCTGTTGCCTTTGTCGTCTCTGGATATGAAGTCTTCTTGCAGAACTCTCCTGCAAGCAGAAATACCTTACGCCCTTCTTGTCCTGAATTATGCTAGAAGGTATAATCTTTCAAAGAAAATAAAACAGGTATTGGCCAGAATCTTTTCCCAAGGTCTTTAGTCCTGATATGAGGTTGCATTAACAGCACTTTGGTACTGCTTTTCAAAGTGTGACGATTTTCATGAGTAAATAGAAAGCTGGACAGAGCTCTCTATGAACTTACTTTCAGTTTGTGTTATTTTATTATATAATCTAAGCTACATGATTAAAGGCAGTATGTGTTATTTGCTATTTCATATTTGGCAGTGGCTCAGAACAAATACAGCACAACTTGAAAATACAGTTTTATGGGTTTTTTATTTTCAGAAAGTGACAAGACTTGCATCTCAGAAGTTCAGCCTCTGTATTAATGGATGCCTTTTTAAAAACGGGGAGATCTTTGTATGGTGTTTCAGAAATCATAAAAAGGCATGGGGGACTGATAAGGCATAGAAGGTGTACTGATAAATATATAACTAGGCAGTTACAAAATGGTCAGAGTCAAAGAGAACATATTTGCTTTCATAAATTCTAAAAAGCCAAGGAAAAATTTGTTTTAGATATATGTTGATGAAGAATCAAAGTCGCTGCATTTGGATTTGTAGCGTTTTGTTTAATTGCTCCCAACGTGTTGAAAAGCTAGAGTAAAACAAGAATACTATTGCTAGTGTTCTTGGGCCTTTTCCAGACACAAGTCTAGGCAGCACTGATCTTTAGTCTCCTTTGGAGAAATATAACCCTGGAGTCAATTAGTCAGAATTTAGATTTAAAGTAATGTAGAAGAGAACAAAATGTGTCCCCGAATGTGAGCCAAATGATACTTAAAAATAGTCTAAATTTGATAAAACCATGCTATCTTTCATCTCCTGCATTATTAGCATTGCAATCATAGGATTTTCTCATATGCTATATGCTATTGGAAATTTACAGCTGGATCTGGCTTTAATTTATTGTTATTTAACTTACCCGTATCTACAGGTGGCTCTGAATTTGGCCATTTAGTGTTGTTCTTACTGCAGTAGCTGCTTTTCTTTTATTTATTTTTTTTAATGGACTAAAAGATAAAAATCCCAGTTTCCCACTTAGCACTTTTGAGTCTCAAATTCCCTTTCTCTGTTTCCGTGTTACTGAGTGGAGTTTTTCAAATCATTCTTCTCTCTGTCTTGATCACTTTGTTGCCTTGAAATACAGAAGAGCCAGTGATCTTTCTTCCCTTTGACTCATATGTGAAGGCTCTGGGGACAGCAGAGGAAATTATGCTGGCAGCTTAATACGGATCCATCAGTAAGACTTGGTATTGATAGTATGCATGGAATGAGTCTATTAAAAAGTCAAAGAATAGCATTTATGAAAATACAGCATTTACAGGAATATTTTGCCTTAGCATCAACCAAGAAATATATTCATGTAGAGCGACATAACATTCAGTGGAGTGGAAAATAGTTTATGTAAAATTGTCCTGACTATGAAATTGTATCAATACGCAGGAAAAAGGGAGATATTTTTAAAGGTAAGAAGCAGAGCTGTTCTGTTGCTTCATGAAAAGGCTTTTACATGTGATAAAAATTACTTTAGACAGCTAAGCAAAATAACTAATTCACTGGAATTACCAAAGAAAACAAGTCATAGGCACTGTGAAGAGAGGTTGCATTAAGGTCAGGACTTCATAAATGATCATGACAGAAAATCGTATGCTCTTTTTGTCTGACCTGCATGAAATATCCATGTCTGCCCTAGCTCATAAATGATATTAGGTCTGTAGTCTGACTCATTCATAAACCAGTCTCTGATAATCCTCTGATGGATGGTCATGATTCCCAGTGATGAAAAGATATTTATAGTCTGGTGTTTTGGGTACTCCTCATGCAGATACTCTCTTCCCACGGAAACAAGGGAGTGCAACAAGACAAAACTCTTCAGTGAATGGGTTTGATTCCTGCCCAACTCTTTCAGCCCCTGGGGATGTGTAGGAGGCCAGAGATGTCTTTCAAGCCTAAGTTCTCACTGTTTTTCCTGCTGCCATTGGAGCTTTAGCTCTGAGGTTCTCATCAGCTGTTGCCATTGGTCTTCAAGAACATAAAACAGAAGATATAGAGTAGTTAATGCAGCCTCAGGCTTAGGCTGTGTGGTTGTCAGCTCTATTCACTTGCTTTTCCCTTTGACTGGGCCTAGAGCCAGATCCCCAGACTTTCATCTCTAAAGAGATGGTGCTGGAAGGGCATGGATGCAAGTGTAAAGGATTATGCACTCAATTACTTGTAGCCAGATGGTTTCTGTGAACCACAAAATCCCTTCCAAAAGGAGGGAGGGAAAGGTGGCTGTGTTTTTTTTTTAAAGTATCTTTTATATCAAAGATCCTTACTTCAGATCTGTAATTATAATACAGTGGTGTCCAAAGAGAGTTTTACCTTAAAAAAACCCAAAACAAACAAACAACCCCCCTAAAATCATACCTCTACCTTTCTAGCTAAAAAGTTAAAATTCTTTGGTGGACTACAAAAGCTAAAACTGTCAGGAAGTTCTGAGTTCAAGTGTTAATGCAGTTTGCGTGCCCTGTTTTCTATTGGCCTTTACCATGCATAGTTTACAGTAGGCAATTTTACTTGGAAATTCTGGTTAGCTTAGTGTGGAGCCAGCTTTCCAAAGTTTAGGACAGGACCCTGTGATTTTATACAAAAGATATTGTTAATCTGTTTCTGGGTTTAAAAACAAACCCAAAAAGCTCTTTGAACTTGAAACTCCTAGAAACTGCCTTTCCTTATTGTATCAGCCATATGGACAGGAGGGTGGTTCTACTGATGACTTGTCTATGTTCTAAATCTTTCTTTGTTGCATGAACTTTTACATGTGTTGTGTTATTACATAACTTTGTTGGGTATTTGACCTATGACTTTGGGTTACACAAGCACGGAGTCCAAACTGTTCCTCAGTAGAGTTAATTTTACAATGTTCTGATTATCTCAGAGGGTTATATTAAGCTCCAGAAATGTCTCTCATGTTGACATTTTCTCTATTTGACCAATACGTGTGAAATCAGAGGTGATCAGTCTCAGTTTAGATAAGTTATCTGTGTGTCTTGGAAATCTTCAGTGGCTGCCTTTCATTTCAGTGTTTTTTCTTCAAACTTTGCAGTTTCTTACGCTGGCTAAAAGAGGAGAATTACCTGTACAGACACCAAATGTCTGGGCTAAATGTGGAAAAGGCTTGAGGGATCAGTTCTGAGTCTTGCGAAAATGGTGGATATGCTGCATGGAGCTGACAAATGCTAACTTAGTTTTTGGTGGAGAAATGGAGCACTCAGGGAAACTCTAAAGTTTTTTATTTGGAATTCTGCAATCTTGATACAGGAAAGTTACCCTTCATGAGCTGATCTCCGGGTGCATTTAATAACAGGACTTAGAGGTGGCTGTCACATTACACTGAAGTGATTTTCTATTCAGGTAGTGGCCAAGTCATTGAACACCTGGACATAATCTGTTTGAAACCATGCACTGCAGCCATCAGGACTGAATGATTCAGCAGTCAGCCCATTGTTTTAATTTGAGACAATATCCAATATCATCACTTAAAACAGAGCTTTATCATACTGCTTTAAATACTGCATGCCAGGAATTTCGATCCAAGAAATCTTTTGTAAAAATGTAATAATTCTTTACTGGCAGCTTAAGCAAAGGGATGGTAAAGTGGACTCACTGTCTGTGCCCACATGGCACCAACTTTCATATCATAAGAAGTACTGTTGTAACTTAAAATCTGCCTCCAGTGAATGCATGTTCTTTGCATGCTGCTCCTGGATATGTCTGTATAGTGCAAAGTAATTTTTTCTCTTAGGCATTAAATGGGTTTTTATGTAAATAATTTCCTTCATTGCACATACTTTGTGGGTCTGACATCATTAAATTTATGCTAACTTTGTTGTACCTAACAGTGCAAAGAAAATTCAAAATTCTCTTCCTACTTATCCTAATTAGTACTGTCTACTGAGAGCAATGGCTGGGTTATGTACAAGCAACCTAGATTGTCTTTCCCTTCAAAGGTCTCAAACCAAAGGTGGTTTTAGTGAAACAGGTGTGCCAGTTGGTAGAGAAAAGGATTTTTTTTTTGCCTTTGTTTTGTTTGTTTTTAGAGGTTTTTCATGGGTTAAGTGGGAAACCTAATTGGTTGGTTGGTTAGACGGAGATGAGAAGGAACAGGTGAAAATACGGACATGATGGTTGTTTTGTTGTTCTTGGAAAATAAGAGTGAGAGGCCTGCTTACACCCTCGAAAATGATGTGATGGGATTGGGTTGAAGTATTTAGGGTGAACATGATACAGCCATCCTTGGGAGCAGGACAAATGATGTTGCAGGAATCAAGGTGTCTCCACACATTGATTACATAAAATTTTCTGTAGAAGGGAAGGTGGGGAATGGAACCAGATCAATAGCACTGTTAAGACCTGACTTTTCAGAGCTGCTCAGCACTCTTCTGTTTGTACCAGTCCCACAAAAATCATGTCCTTCATCTGGTAGCTGGAGCACATCAGAACATTTTCCTGCTCTCTTTAATTTACAAACCCGCAGACTAATTATGATGACTGCAAGGAACCTGTTTGCTGATGAGTAACCAAGGGTTTGAAATAGTATGGAGAATTATGAAGCTAACAGGAGAAAAAGGGTGTTGATACAGAGAAATTGGTATTTACAGGATATATAAGAAGTTGTCCCTAGAGAAAAGCTAAGACTGATTCACACTTGCTTTAACCTTCTGTGCTGAACACAAAAAAGCTTAAGGTACAAACAGATTGGGAATTAATTGGTGTAATTAACATTTTGTGATTATAATGACTTCTAATCAATACTTTATGCAAATAGCTGTATTGATGTGCTGAAAAACAGGTGCTAGTTGTATTTCGATGGGAAAAAAAAATGCAACCCACTTTAAAGTCCTAATGAAATTCAAACCTTTCAGCTCAGGTAAAGTCCTGACCATATCTTTTTCAAGGTAAAAGAAAGATCCTTTAGTGACCTATTTAATTAAAATGGCTCTGATACAGCTGCTGACTAAACTTCATGAAATGAGGTGGCTGGAGGATGAAGCACATCCTCCTGCTGACTGTTCCCTCTGTTAAAACACTGTGTTTTATCACACTAACAAAGCAAAACAAAGAAACTGTCCTGATCCGAGCTTGCAGCAGTGAAACCTCTTCCTGTGGTGGTTGTAGTCTGGGGGACTTGGTTCAGATGTCAAAGAAGTGAATGTGATACCAAGAAGCTTTTCAAGGCCAGGAGGAAAGGGATAGAAGCCCTTTTTTTAGATGAGTGAATGGAATCTGACGTCTTTCTCTGTCTCTAGAAACCACCTTTGAGTTGTTCCTCAATTTTTTTCCTTTCTAAAGTTGTATTTAGAATGGGTAGTTTAGTGATCACAAAAGGTTAGATAGGAGCCACCAGTGTTCCCACACTCCAACCTTCAACTGTGGTAAACAATACCTTTAACACACCTTATTTGCCAGTGGTTCCATTTCTTTCCTCTTTTGAATACTAATTGGAGATTGGGAGGCATAAAAATGTAGTCACTGCTTAAGTCAAATACTTCCTGAATCATCTATTGAGATAAAAGATGGAATGACAAAAATGAATCTTTGAACCTCGGTGTTCAGAGGTAGCAGTAGTGCATTTGAAATTGTGGTTTGTAGACCTTCAGACATAAGGAGGCCTGAAATGTTCTGGGATTAGTTCTTTGCCGTGAGAGATCAGCATGCTTTCATGGTTGGACTTAAAGATCTTAAGAGCTTTTTCCAATCGAAATGATTCTATGGAATGTATTTCTGGTGTTCAGTTTGGGTGTTCATGGATGTCTTCTCACAGGGGACAGGAGGCCATCAGTGACAGGCCTTCCTCAAGGCAGGCTGAGGAGTGACAAGTCAGGCTTGACAGATCTTGGAAAATACTAGGTTGGGAAGACTTTATAATTGTCTTTTGTGGTAAGGCTACACTTGACCAACAGAGAAGAAAACTGTGACTAAGTAAATGAGCAAGCATTTTACATATACAGTGTTGGTCTTGTTTTTAGAGATGGAATAAAAATGCTTTTTGTTATGGTTTTTGTGTTCTCAAAGGAAAAGTCACTGTTAGGAATGCTGAAAGGGTTGCTGGAGATTGTCAATAATGCTACGTTAGTTTTGTAAAACTTGCAAGCCTTTTGGCGAGTCATAAGGAAGCATTAAACTTTTTAAGAGAGCCTGATAAGCAAACTCCCTTAGTCCTCAATGAGGAGGCAGTTCATGCCAGGTATTGGCCAAAAATAACTGTTGGGATTTCACACAGTAAGCATGTGTCTCATCAGCATTCTGCAGCGCTGCCAAAGTTTGCTATAGCATGAAGGAGAAAGAAACAAAGAAACATAAGGAGAAGGGGGGGAAAGGAAGCTAATGAGAAGAAAAATTGCTTTTTAGCTGTTCATTGCAACTATTTTGGTTTCCCAGTGAACCTGAACAGCATCTTAGGTGATAATGTGGGGAAGCTAGCATTTTTGGCACCTGAGCAGGGCACATTTGCAGTTTGGGCACTCTTGAAAGAACTAGTTTAAATGTTCCCCTGAACAGCGACAGAATGGAGTTTCTGTACTTTCCCAATGTCTTGCTGAATTGAGACCTTAGTCTGACTCCAGTGGTAAAAGTGCTCCCAAAAATTATGGGTCTTCAACTTGGACTGCCATGGACCACACTCCCTTTTTAATGGAGGGTTCACAATTCATATGTGCATAAATGTCTGTTTAATTGCCCCGGGAGTATAAAGGGACCTTGAAGTGACTGTAAATGCCACATGGTACAAGACCTTCTTAAATGACAGTCAAACAAAAGGTAATTTAGTTTGTATAATTTGGTGGTGTTCTTTTAGCACTGGACAGCATAAAGTGTAGTTGCTTGAGAGAGATACTCAAAGGAAATTTGAGAAGACCCCTGCTTGGGTCTGCCTGCATGTGATAATTGCTTTCACTGTGTCCTTTAGAATAGCAGATAGCTACTCTTCCTCTGAAGAGCTCCTCTCTCCTTTGCAGCTGACAGTGCTCTCCCTGATGTGATGGGGCTGACAGAAAGACTGCTCAAGTCAAGGTGTTAAACTCCGATCATCAGAAAGATGCCAAGGTGTGTGTGTCACACCTTTTGAAGATGTAAATATGAGAAGTTCAGGAAGTCACTTAGCAGGACACGGGTGGCAGCTACACTGCCCCTCTCCTTTTCCTAAGGAAACAATCCCTTTGAGTTTTTCTCTGTGTAGCTACAGCTTTCTCTACACACCTGTTCTCTCACACCTCATGTCCTACCAATAAATTTTGAATTAAATGGTTAGAGGCACAATGGTCTCAAAATATTAAGTTAGATATTTCATGAAAACAAGCATCGCTAGAGCCCTACCATACATCAAGACCAGTTTGCCATGCAATCCTCATCACATAATGAAGTCTTTACGATCTCTAGGAGAAACTTGTTTGGCCCGTGACCTAAATGAGCAGGGTACAAACGTTTAGGAATATTATTTGACCTTCTGTTTCCAGAACTGCCTGTCAGAAGACAGTGGAAGTGTTGTGCTGCTTATTGCAGGAAGAATATATTAATTTTCTGGCTTTCCTGTGTGGTAAAGGTCCTTCACAGCTACAGCTATGATGTTTGCTATCACACTGTGTCCTTGAGTGATGGTAATACAAGTTCTAAAGTTTTGTCTGCAGTTATGGTTTAAGAAGGATCTGACTGAAAGCAGGATTTACAGGCTCTAAAGCATGTATGCAAAAATTCAGTTGCTCAAGGGACTCTTCTGCTTTGTCCTCAGCACAGCATAAATTGTCAGGAAAGATGGGATCCAACTGAAGGCTCTAATGTTTCAGCTTTGTTAAAAGGGAAAGTACAAAAAGCTAAAAAGCCTTTTCTGGGGATGCCTTTGATACGGCTAAGGAAGTGGAGACTGCTCTGTATCTACCTGAATTCTACTTCTGAAAAAGATGAAATGAAATATTTCTACCCTTTGTACCTGTAACAGACACAAAACTGAAATCTAGGGAGTCTCTATAGGCTTCAGGAATATTTTCAGTCCATTTAGCAGCTTAGCCTCTTATTCGCTTTCAGACTTGCTTTGTATTTGGCTGAAAAAAATAGGTGGCTTAAAATCAAAATACTTTAAATACTGTGCCTCAGTAACTTGCTGTGTGCATGTTGTGTGCTACTTCCCTTCCAGAGGATTATGGCCACATGAAGGCAGGCTGGAGTTTCTGCTGGATTGTATCACGAAATACCTTTACTTTGTGTAACTCTTTTGACCACCAACAAGTGACTTTTTTTTCTGGCATGCCTTCTGCTTTATCTTTAATGTAGAAGCATGTAGTAAATATTCTGAAGGCAGGACTGGGAGTGGGGCTTCTGAGCTGTTTTGGTACTTTTGATGTCTCTAAAACAATGTTGCTAGGCTGCTATTTATTCCTGCAGTGCTTATCTGTACTGTGGTCAGAGCTGCCCTAGAAATAATAGCCATATAAATGGCATCAACACCTTTTCAAATCAATTAATCCCCTTGAATTCTCTTGGGAGGAGGCAAAAAGAAGGGGAAGAACAGCAAACTCAAACATAGACCTTTGAAAAGGATTAGCCTGAGACCAATAAGATGAGAGAAACTGTCCAAACATACAGTATTTTGCAGCCTCTAGAGAGGTACCGGGCTGGAACATGGTGCTTATGGGGCAGAATCAGGGACTGTGAGTGTAGGTTTACCAGACAGAATGGAGGGTTTCTTGTGACCTGGCACAGGGCCCGTGGAAGCAAATCAAGGCAGTTGGCCAGAACAAGGTGTTTCAGAGAAATTACTCGTTTGTGTCCTGTGAACCTTTGTTTCACTGAGCTGCAAAGCTGAGAGGAACCACCAGGCATTGCAATGGAGAGAAACATGCAGGAGAGGCAGCATCTGGGAATCCTAGAAGCTGATCTTGCATCTAGATTCCTTTTAGCTTGTAACCAGGCAAATCTTTATTTCCACTTTTTTGTTCCTTGGCCTTAAATTGCAATAGCAGTCGTGGAATCTTCACGGTTCACTTTATGCTGTAGGTTCTTTTGTTTGTCTTTAGTTAGGCTCTGGGAAATAATTGTGATTAAACCACTTTTATTCTACAGCTAACCTCTGTCTCCATTTATCTCTAAGAACTCCTCTTTATACCTTTGTCTTCCAGTACTGGTGCAGCTGGACTGAGTGCATTTTTCCTTTCCTCTTTTCTGATGAATGAGGATGAGAACAGGCATTTGTCTGAGCTGCTTGGTGGGAGTCCTGCTGCTGCACAGGATTCTCCTCCCACTTCTACGTGTTTGCTGCCTATCCCCTGTCAGCCTGATGTTTAAAAAAATCTCAGACCCCGTCCTCTCTCCTCAGAGCAAGAGTAGTCAGCGCATCTTTGAAGAGATTTCAGTGACCCAAGGAAGAGATTTTTAGGAAGGCTGAGGTTTGTTTACATCTTATGTGGTATAAAGTGAAGTCAGGCAGTAATGGCAAAATTTAGGACTTTAAAAATGTTTATCACCTTGACTATGTAATAAAGATGTTACTCTGTTTCATTAGCTAAAGGTGTGTGGGGCAGTTCTCTTTGTGATGCTCTATCTCCACTACCAAAATATGCTTTGAAATGTAGAAATTTATTCAAAGTTTCCAAGTGATTGTGTCCATTGCCTTGTTCTACAGTGGCAGTTAAAGTCTTGAAATAGCTTAAAAAACAATAACAACTGACAATGTATAAATTTTTCCTTCTCCTTAAGTGTTTAGTAAATTATTGTGTGCTTTTCTTTTTGTAATAAATACGTGAACAGATCAGCGATGATTAAATACTAAGGTCTGCTTCAGAGAAAAAGAACATTAATATGGTGGACTGTTTTGGAAATGGATATCTTCTGATTGATAATGAAATCAGACAATGCAAATCAAGTGAAAAAGAATTAGAGCTGATGCCTGGCAGACTACTTGTTTACAAGATTCTTCTGTGTGCTCTAATGTGTGGAGTATTTTTGCCAAGACTTACTAAATGATGAAATGATACTGCAATTAGAATTAAGACTGGCAGGGACATTTGTTAAAATTCTGCTATTTCTTCTCCAAAACATAATCAATTAAAAAAAGGCCTTTGAAAATAATGAGAACAAATGAGAAGTCAGGAAGTAGCCAAATAATCACTTGGCTGGTTCTGTTTGGAGAAACCGGAAAATTCTTCCAAGTCACAATTAAAAATTAAATTACACAAATTATGTCCTCTGTCCTGCAAGTTCATGGGGTGGATGTGTCTGAAAGAGAGAAATAGCTGTAAAACTGCCTACTTCTCTGCAGGAGAAAAGCCAATAAAGGTCAGGTTTAACCTTCACTATAACCAAAATCAACGTATTCTGAACAAATGATTAAAAACCCATTTACTTCTCTAAGTATTCACTATCACCAAGTGAGATCCTTAGAGCTAGCTGATGACTCTAAAACTAATCACAGACCCAATTATATGCTTATAAATATTATTATCAAATTATTGATTTGCATAGCCTGAGCACACAAAACATCAGCCTGGATTAATGTATTATTGTTCCAGGGATGGTATGAGTAGAATGAAAAAGGCAGACCCCAGTAAATATTACAGTCTGAAAAGGGAAATGTGATACCCCAGGTAAGTAGAGCAAAACTCTGAAAGGAACCAGGTGGCTGAAGAGAACATAGATGAGTTGTTAGGTTTGGTTTGATGTTTGTTTGGTTTCTTTTTCTGTGTGATTGGATACTGAGGGTCCCACTGGCACACCATTCCCTGCTTCCAGGTGACACAGCTCCACTTGAGGATTGAGAAGCCTAGCTGTCAGTAATGAACTTCTGAGATGTCCTCACAAGCTCTTGTGAGAAAAATAGACCCTCACTTTTCTGTAAAACCTGAAAGTTTTAGTAATTAGTTCGGAATTTGAAGTCATGTTCTGGAAAGAAAACTAACAAATGAGCTCCCCACCCCCTGCCCTGCAGTTCTTATGCCTAGACACCAAAAATTGGAGAAGATTCAACTAACTTTGGGAAACCAGATTTGAACCAAATTGTTTGTTGTAAAAATGGGAGTCTAGAGCGTTTTAAAATGAGACTTCTAAAAGCTCTTTAATTTCATTGCTTCTAAACTTATATGCAAAGTTTTTAAAGCTAGGACGAGTGGCAACAAGATGGTTTATTCCATTCACACAGTATAATAGTAATTAAATGTACAGTGAAAGCCTTTAGAAGATTCTGCCAAAATTAGTGAAATTATATTGAGCCAAACTCGTGACTAGTGCAACTCCATCTGTGTCAGTGTTCCTGCTACATCTAAACACAGAGAGATGATGAGTCATAAGGAAAAGTGTTTTTTCAAGGAAAGAGAGAGAAAATGGGTAATTGTAGTACAAATATGAAGCAAGTTTCTAAAACTGTGTTTGACAAAAGACAGCGTTCTTTGATATTTTCCCAGCTGGTTAAAATTTAACTAGTTTCAGGAGACAGCGTACAGAGTTTGGTCCAAACTAGTGTAGGGAGGGGAAGCTTTTCATAAAGAATTGCTAACAAATGGGATTCAACACTCAAGAGGCTCAGATGGCCTATTAATTCTGGTCCTGGCTTTCTTCCAAAACAACTGTGCTTCTCTTAATTCATGGCTAATTTCTATCAGAGATACCAAGAGACCATTTCTTTTTTTGACAGGAAGCATCCACATTGCTTAAATGGATTCATGCGAGGGGCTTTAGTGAGCAGACATTGATTGGCTTCTCTCTGGGGCCCAGTGGAGGCCCGACGGGTTCTGGTTTGACACAGGCAGCAAATGAAATACGACCTCCTGTAAACGGGCCTGAGCTTTTGGGCCTTTGTGGAATCCGGGAGCTAAGGACCTTTTCAATCCCTTTTAATTAATGAAGTGATTTGACTTGACTGAGATTACACTTACAATAATGAATTAAAAAGTAATAAAAAGAAATCTCTTAACAAATATGCAACAGGGAGCGAGGACCAAATTCAGTGCGTATCTGATCCCCGCTGTATATCTCATTTCTGTGTGCACTTCAGATCGATAGTTTTAAACGGGAGGCTCTTATTTTCCAGGCACTGATGTCTGCATGCTTCAAGCACTTTTGTATAGAAGGTTAAAATTATGATGATCTCATATGCCTGGATTATTAGTTTAGTCATTTCTTATCTCTGTTGTGCTAAATCTCTCTGTTCCTCAGGATTCTTGACATCTTATCCCAGCCACCTCTGTGCTGTATTTTCTCCTGCAGTATGGCACAATTTAAATGATTCCTCTCTGTATTATGTCTGAAATCATGGTTGCATTTTCCCCCCACCCCTTCAATTGTACTATAAAGTGACATGCTGTAGAAATGATCCTAAATTTTCTTGGAGAGCGTCACGTTCTGACTCTGATAGGTATGTAATAATTTTGGAGAAATAACTCAGTCATCTGCTTCTTTTCCAGTCTGTTTTGAGTTCAGGTATGATTTAAGTCAGTGCAAGTCTAGAAAAGTTCCACAGTAATAGTTTGGGGCCCTTCTGATCCTAGAACTGTGGCCTGGACTTCTCCCTGGTGTCATGTTTCAAGGCTGTCAGGAATGTCTTTCTCACCAGCTGAGAGGCTAAGAACATTTAAACACCTGATTTAAACAGTCAAAGCGGTTGCTGAAATGGAAGGAAAATATAGGTTGATGGAATAAATGGATCAAAACATCTGTATTCTTGGCTGAACTTGTGATATCTAGGGATTTTCAAGAATATCAAGAGTATTTAAGTGCATAGATGAGGTTAGTTAAGAAAAAAACCATGGAGAAAACTTCATTCCAAGAGTTACATTTGTACATTTGTATTGTGTGTTTGTTCATGGACATGCACAAAATACTGTGTGTGAGCACACCACAGTGCAGTGTGACACACAGAGGGCTCTTGGATCCTTCTACTCACAGGATTTCCACCGTGAGGAAACTGCAAGGCCACCGTAGTAATCAATCTGCTTTATTGTATTATAGGAGGTGCTTGAAGTTCAGTTATTTCGGTTTCTTTCCTTTTATCACAACCTCGTTGTCTTCCTCTGCTACAGCATAGATTTATTTTGTTTTAATTCATCTCTCATATATTGTCTATAAGAGCCTTTCTATTTTTTTTCTGCTGCAAAAAAGAAACACCATCAATATAAGGTTGAAGTAGAAAACTTTAAATTGTCAGATTTCTAAAAATTGTTTCATCATTTGACAGACTAGAGCAAAACAGGAGTACAGATGTCATAAAGGCCTTGTGTATGATCCACTGGGAGCTCATTAAAAAGCAGTTACACTTAGACACTTAGGTTTTTAGCATGAGAAGCATCTTGACATGTAGAAGAGGAGGATTTAGGGTGGTAAACACTGAGCAGTAATGTAGCAATTGGTTAAATAACAAAGCATAATTTCTATTACAACTTTAGTTTTCAGCATTTACAGCTTGATTAAGGTACCACTTAATTACACAAATTTGTAAGAAATATCTCCTTAATTGCTAATGTAGTGTGAGAATCCACAGAGAGGTGGTTATCATCTACTTTAATCTGTTATCTATTGCTTAAAAATAAGTGACCTAAAATTAACCCCCCCCTGCTCTCTGGGGAAGTTTCTTTGCAGATTTAAGTTTGGAACTGTAACAGTTTTAAATGTATGTGTAGACTTTTATACTAATGGGAAATTAGAAGTCATCAGTGAATGAACAAACAGGGTTTTTTTTAAATAAATGTGATTTTACAGGCCAGGGGTACCTACCTGATACTCTGAAAGAGCCACCCATGGTTTATAAGGAGTTAAACCTACTGAAGGCAGGGTTCGTAACTACATTTTCCTTTTGAAACTTCTTCCCGGTACTTTTAGGCCAACACTACCCATTTGGCGAGAACACTCCGGGAAAATTTAGTAACTCTCTTATTTTCACCATTATTCTACCTTAGCTGCTGCAGCTCGGAACTTGAACTACTGCGGAGAGCGTGCGGCAAACACGGATGGCAGCGGTGCGGCTGTGACCGGGGAGGGACGGGTCCCAATCCCTCGGGATGTGCGGGGGTTCTCAGGGCTGCCAGAACCCAGAGTCCTGTGAGAGCTGCCCCCGAGGGCGAGCGTGTGATGCCCTCCGGGGCCGTGCGGGGGCCGGGGCCATGCGGTGGTGGCACGGCACCAGGTGGCAGCAGCGCACCGGGGATGCGGAGCCGCCCGCAGAGGAAGCGGCAAAGTGGGAGCGGGCCCCCGGAGGGAAGTTTGAGCTTGGATGGCAAGCTTCCCCTCGGAGAGATGCCATTAGTGAGGGTGGTTGGAGTGGTCTTGGTCGTGTGGGAAGTGGTGCAGGAAGGGAAGGCAAAATAATACATTGATGTCTCAACTTAGAAATGTTCAAGTCTGATAGCTTTATTAAGTTTCTGCTTATAGCTATATGGTGGGTGCCTGAAAGAAGAAAATCACCTAGGAGGTGTCTCTGAGGGAGGTGGCAAGTTGGCTGGAGCACAGGAGGATGAAAGTCGCCCATAAGTTACAGAAGTAAACACATACATGCACGCGTTTACTTGCATGTGATGGTGGTACCTCAGTTTGTTTATCTTAACATCCTGGTGCCATGAACTTACTGTAAAGTAGATATGTGTTCATTTTCTGTAGATGGTTCTGCTGTATTTGGTTTTCAGAAATAGTTTAAATTAACTGGAGAATATCCTTGAGAACAGAGATATCAGGAAGAAGGGGAAAGAAAAAAGAGATGCATTTATTTGGCAAAATGTGAAGAGGTCGCTGTGGTTGGCTGCCCACCAGAGAGGGCAGTGATAGCAGGAAGTTTTCTTAAAATTTGAATACAATCAAGTGGAAAATGGAGGAATGATACTGGGGAAGGTGTGTGAGTGAGACTATATTCAAGCACCTTATCAATATGTAGACAATCTAGATTTGAGGAAATGACTGTTTAAAATAATGCAGAAGGAAAAATTCAGGAGTGACACAATGTATGAGTAAAACCTATTTTCTCTTCCAAAACTTGGGAGCAGTGGGAAGAAGAAGGCTGTGAGGCAGCAACAAGACTTTATGGAATGGTACAAACTTTAGCGTAATGGAAAGGAAGATTATTTGGAAAAGAGAGTTGAAGGATTATGCTGAGAATGAGAAAGGGCCAAGAGACAACTGAGATCTCTTTCAGGAGAGCTGGAAGAGAGGCAGAAAGAATTGGAGAGGGCCACCCTCAAATTTAAAGTATATTCCATCCTCATCAGTACATTAGCAGGTGAATTGCTGGGAGCCCAGAGAACCTGGCAAAGTCTGGCATCTGGAAATTAAGTTCCTTGTTGGAAATATGTGTGTATTATTTTCTAATGTGGAAATTTTGGGCTCTGTGACCCATTTACCTCCAGTTTCCCTTAAATCAACTCTTTGAGTGTCACTGGTTTGATATTGTATCTGAGATTGATTGGTGAGATTTGTGCTGTGCTGCCGTATTCCAGTTCCAATGTGCACTGTGTTCCCTGGCAGTACTCAGTTCTATGATCCCTCCAAAGTCCTATGAGGAGGTGATGACAATGTTTCATAAGTTTTCCTCTGTGGATCCAATAGTGCTTTATGATAGCCGTCAGCATCCTGATTCTCCCTGTGTAAACAGAGACTCCGTGCCAAGGATTAGGGGAAGACATGAAAGACAGGTCCATTTAGACACTCTGCAGCATGATGGTCTGCATGGGCAGTAATCCCTCTTGGAAAATTTCTGACTTGGTGTTTGCCAGAAGGTGCACCCAAGGAAAGGTGCCCGTGCTATCCACAGTCTCTGCTCCCCTTCCCTGATGGAGACAGCTCACTGGGCTGTGCAGCTGGGCTCTGGCCTGGCACACCTATCTTTGTGGTGTGTGTGGATTCAGATTATGCACATTTGCTTTGATTGGGAAATTAAACAAGAATAGACATTCACAGAAGCATGACTTCAGAAAACAGTATATCATCCTAAATGGACTACTAGGTCACAGTGTTTAATGCAGCACTTACCTGTGGCAGTATTTACATTATGTTGCATCTTCCCTGCCTTGTACCATGTGATCCTCTCTCAGCACATTGCCCTCTAGTATTGTCTAAATAAATACAAGAGGAGTCAGCTATAGAAATTGAGTTATTTTTACTATTTTCATGTAATAACTGTGAGCCCTGCAGGCCTAGCGCTGGCAAAATACTGCAGATTTGTCATTTGGAAGCAGAAATTTCTGTATAATTTCCCAAACAGAATTTTGGTCCCCTCTGCTGCACTGAATTTGTTATTGTTGCATGTTTTTGCTGATGTTTCTAATGAGCTGTTAATGAGCTGCTAACTATGTATGTAAATTAAATGGGGTTAGACATTGAAAGGTTATCAGGAAATAAAATGCCATATAATACTTCAAAGTGATATAAAATAAATTAGTGTATATAATTTTGCTGGCACAAAGCTGATATTTAATAACCTATGGCCTCAATTCTTCTAAATGATGTTAATTTGAAACATTTTCAATCTGTACCCTGAGTGACATAGCAAACAATTTCTTTCATTCCTCCTTCACTAGAAGATATATCTGTAGTGTAGGTGTGGGTTCCTCTGTGCCTCAACTGAATGATCAAGTTATTAAAGATAATTTGAGACCAGTGAAGCTTAATGTAAATATTTTTGGTATGATTTAATACAGTAGGTTAAGGATGTGGCATCGGTGAATGCTTTGGCTGTGGTGATCTTTTGGAAATTATGATGCTGGCAGCTCAGCTGTCTTGCTTGTCACCTGTGGTTGTATTTTAGCACCCCAATAACACCGTGTTGTGGTGCAGGCTTTTCACAACACAAAGGTGCTGTGGTGAAGCTGCTTTCACTGAAGGCCTCCATCACCTTGCAAAAAAGGGACAGCACAGCCTTTCCTTTAGTGTCACAGCAGAAAGATCTTAAAGAGTTGGTGAGGTGCAGCTCTGGAGGTTCACTAACCAAGATATCTCCTGTAAATATTAATATTTCCATTAGGGGTATTGGTGTCATAGGGCAAGGAGCTGATCTCCATGCGTCTGACTGGGGGGGCATTAGTTAGGCTTAGGGCAACCCATGTTTTAATTCAGTGTTCACCTGAACCTTGTAGATAGGTAAAGCAGCCAGGCATCAGCTCCAAGTTGTATTGCTCTGAGTATGGCAGGTACAAAAAAAAGTCCGGGCTAATTTATAGTTTGGGCAATTAGGAAGCTGAGAAACAGTACCAGAGCAAAAAATCTAGGGTTCTGCATCACAAAATGTAATTTAGTCATTTGTTTGACAAGTGTAGTTTAGCTTTAATAATGTAGAGTAATATTTCAGAGTATGCTAGCAAATGTTCTGCAGTATGTATTGTGAAATTAATGAGGTTGTGGTAATATGAGATCTCACTACCACACTTTGCCATTAAATGTTTGCTGAAAAGTAGGACAGGGCACAATTCTTTATGGTGGCTGACTTGTGAAGAAGTCTGGTTAGTCTACTAGGAATCTGCATTATTCTGCCAGACTTCATTGTAAGTGGGTATTTGCTCCCTCACATTGAATACTACAGTTATGTACAAAATGTTTACATCTGGCTTTTCTTTGTCATGATTTGAATGTTTACATTGTTTTCAGAATATTGTGCTTAGGTTAGTAGTAGTATTTAAATTGTCTTGGAAACCAGAAGAGTTGGTAGACAGAAATAAAAACATCTATAACCATGCTGCTTTTGCTTCTCGTCATTTCCCAGAGCAGCTGGATTTCACCAGTGGAGTAGGAATTTCACCATATTTTACTGCCATACCTGGGTCAGAAAGATGGACTTATTCTGAATTTCAGGCAATGTAGCGATCTGGGATAAGATCCTTAACTATACTTTTTCAGTACTTCAGTGGAACTATCCCTTCTGTCACTGTGACACTGAAAAAAAGGAAATTTTTTTTTTTTTTTTTACTGAGCCATCTTCACTGCTTGCAGAAAATAAGATGTATAATTTATGTTCATTTCCCAGAAGATTGACAATTTTGTCCTAAAAGCCTGTAGGGACTTTAATACTCCAGAGTCAGCACTCCAAAGACTAGTAACATAAAGCAGCACTCCATTGCAGACAAGCTAATCCTCCAACAATGTTTCATTCAATCAAAAAAATGCTGCAGATTGGAGGTGTTATTGCGTGCCTGTGTTTTCAAGAGATTATTGTGAATGAACCTTATTTCCCACTGAATAGTAACAGCAAAACAGCCTACCCATCTAAATGTTTCCCATGATAATTTTGCCCTAAATGAGCAAAGATTGGGAAACAAGCAATTTTTGGTTTTAACCTTTGTCCCTTTGAGAATGCAAACAAAAGCTGCTTTGGAAAAAAAAAAATTTGCTGTTTAAATTCGTAAAATGAAATTTATTTTATATTATGTGGTACCTGTTTTTATCTTCAACGAGATATGAAAAAAATTACTGAGAAATCTTGTTATAACAAATTTGAATTTATTTTGCCACACATATGTCTAGATACTTTCCCCATGTATGTGTTGTTTTGCAAAATCAATACTTGATGGATCTTTTCCAGTACATGCAGTTTTCTACAAAATTTGCATTAACTAAATGTGCTGCTTTGGACAAAATTTTGTTTCTGATGTCATGATCTTAGTGGAGTGCCCATATCCTGCTTTTCAGATGCTTAGCTATCTGCTTTTGTGTCTGAAAGCATTCACACGTGTCCTGATGATAGAGCTGAATATTTAAAACCCAAGATCTCTCTGCAGAAGGAGAGAGTGTGGCACAAGCCTCCATGGCTGAGATGACAGGTCAGTTCCCAAATTTGCCATTCCCTTCATTAAAGGCTTGAGGCTGATCCGAAGGGGCTCACAAAAGAGGTGAGTGGCATAGCCTTGTGACAGTCTTAGGATAGTTTGAAAGTTCCTCAAGTCCTCCCCAAAAAACTCTTTGGTGACATGCACGAAGATAAATGATGGCCCAATTGCTGTTCCAGTGAATGCATTTTTTTTTCATAGCAAAACTCTCAAGTCCCTGTGAAGTTATTTTCAGGTGTGGAGAGGACTCACAGACTTGGCTCAGGAGCCTGGTTGTGTCCCCCTTTTCAGGCCTGTTTGGGGAAAAATGAGCCTGTTCAGGCCTGCCATTGTGCCTACTGTGATGAATATCCTGATGCTGGACTGGGTAGCTGTCAGCTGGATGCTTTTCCACAGTCCCACAGTTCATTCTTAAAAGAAAAATCCCAACAAGGTAATGAAACCACCTGAACTGTCAATCCAAAGCCAGGGATGGGTCAGTGCCCTGTGAAATCCACATTACCAAATAATCTAATGACACAGTGACTGCTTTAGTTATGGGCTGCCCTTTATTTCTGTTCATGTCTTATTGCTTCTTAGCAATTAAATGTTCTGGTTTTAAGGCTCAGAGCCCAGTTTGACAGAGCAGAGATGAAGTTTCAGCCTAGATTAAGAAGGTTTTTGCTGTGAGGTGCTGTCAAGTACTGCAACAGTACAAATGGGCACTTACAGTTTATTAAACAGGGAACCACTCCACTGATGCACACCATCCCACCTGGTATTTTATATGGCTGGGATTGAAGATCAGGGGATAAAGGTGTGATCATAATAAAAGCAGTGGGGGTAGGGAAGTGGTGGTGATGGAATATTTGTACCGGTAATTGTTTTATGAAGAAAACAAAACGAAAAGGGGGGAGAAGGAAGAAAGAAAAATTAGTGTTTGGGGGGGTAGGTGTGTGTATTTATGAACCAAAGCCTTCTTTCCATAAAATGAGGGGGAAAAGGGTCTTTTAGCCAAAGGAGGTCATTCCATGCAAGCCTCTAAAGGAAAGAGGATTTTGGAACAAAGAAAGAAGGGGGGGAGTCTGTTTCTCACACTTTAATGATTTTTTTTTTGCTGCTCATAGATAGGAACTGGAACTCCACACTATTAGCCACAAATGGCATTTTGAAATGACTTTTTTTTTTTTTTGGGCAAACCCAAAAGACATTGCTAAGATTTACATTTTCAAATATATGCTGACCTTTTTTTCCTCTTTCTTTTAGTTCATTTGTCATCAGTATGTAATTGAATCAATATATTTCCTGATCAACCCAAAGATTGAATAAGGTCATGGGAAGCCATGTGTGGACATTAAAAATCATTATTTTACTCAAAATGAGCAGAGATGGCATAGACCATTCAGAGTTCCAAATGAAATTCTATTAGATTCTATTACACTTTTACAATTATAGAGACGTTCCAATATTACAAGGGGAAATGAAGTCATAATAAAAAAGCCCAGAGGTGTATTACAAAGAAATGGGCATACTATTTTTCTAGTTAAAAACTTGATGAAAGGAGCTCTGCTACTTTTCAGTTGCTGAGATGTGACCTTGTTCTTAAAAAAAAATAAAAAAAAAGGCAAAAAAAATACCAGGAGCCAGTTCTCTTCTAACCATTTACACTTCTTGTTTCACAGCATGTTTCTAAGGAGTACAGGATGTTTAATCTGATTTCAATTGTAAAAAATATTTATAGAAAGATGCAATGAAATAGGTCTGATATATTTAAAGACAAATCATTTTAGCATCTGATACTGGAAAAGTAGTTTTTGGGGAGCTGCTTGCCTGTTTATGGAAGCTGGAAATATAGGAGCTTTTGGCATATAAGAGACAGGAATCTGATCATTTTATATGGTTCCTCTAACTGTTCCTCTTTACTTCATCTCTCCACCCTCACTGAAGTGTTTGGTCAAGCCGCAAATCTTGGATTTGAGGCAAACTTCTAGAATATTTTGGGATACCCAGAATTGGTGTCTGACAGGGAACCATTCCTACCTCTCAGGAACGCAGTTGTGCACCGACCTGCAGATAAGGTTACTGCAGAGTTTTAAAGGCACAGTCATTGTATAACCAAGGACTGTCTCATCTTGGCATTCCATGGAGAAGAGTGGAAGAAAAGTTTGTGGAGTTCGAATTCCATCCCAGGTCTGCAGGAATGGGGGGGAGGGTTTGTGTGTCATCTTTTCTTTTTTTATTAGTATAGAACTAATGCATATGGCCTGCTTGAGTCTTTTTTCCAAGACTCAAGCAGGCCATATGCATTAGTTCTATACTTAAATATGGTGGCCTAAGTGATAAGGAGTTTCTCTACCACTGCATCCAAAGAACGAAGGCGAAGTATTGAGACTGTTCAGAGACAAGTTAATTGAAAAGGGAAGCAATGAGATGTTGCCTGAGATATGCAAGGAATAGAGGAAAATGGTGTGGCATGATCCAGTCTAACTACATCATGAAAAGTTACTAAGGAAATACAATGCTGAAGAATGGAGATGCAGAAACAGCGTAGATCAAGCATAAAGTTGGAGTCCTACTCCTTCTGTAAGGTTTCTGCACATCTGCTGAGAAAACCAGCGTTGTGCTGGGAAATGCTCTTTGGTACATATGTGGATGTGTTTGCATACAGGATTCCAGACTGACACAGGCTGCAAAGGTATCTCAGTTTCCATGGGAGCATGAAGAAGGAGACAGGGTCTTCCACACAACTTTTCTAGTGTGTAAGTCAGAGAGCAACTTTAAAGGCATCTATTAAACCCTAGAATAATGTGTATTACCCACCACAATAAATTAGTAATTTCAGAATTAAACAGTTCAAGAGATCATCAAGTGGAGCATGTGAAGGGGTAAGATAAGAAGCATAAGCTCTTCTTTCCAAGATTTGGGACACTAGCAGAGCTGCTCTGGAAGAATTCCTAGTAATTAGGTTGCCACTTGTTTCCTTTTTGCATGGTGAAAGGTAGAAGCTGTGGTTCAAGACAGAAGTACTTGAAGAGCCCCCTGGTAATGCTAATGAGGGTTGGAGCATTCATCTTCCCTAGTGTTTCCAATGTTACCTTTAAAAATATTCCCTCAGTACCTAAGCTTGTTTCTGTGAGTTATGAAGTCGTCTAGGGTCCCTCCAGGTAGTTTTCAGACAGTTTACTCAGACAAGTCAGCAAACTGAGATTGTATTTCCAAAGGTGACTGAGCTGTGCTGCTGGATGGGTGCTTTCTGAGCACATCTATGATTCAGCCTTTATTTTAAATCATTGCATAAATGGAGTGAATTTGTAATTTCAGGACATAGATCGCAGGTTTACTTTTGGCTCTCTTGGAAGCTGCCAAGAAGTCTGTGTAAATGTGCAACGCAGGATAAGCTCTCTAATACATCCCACTGGTGCCACTGGGGCTTTTCTCCAGGCACTTGTTATGGATGCATTAGAGTAAATAACATGGAATCATAGAATGGCTTGGGCTGGGAGGGACCTTAAAGAACATCTAGTTCCAACCCCACTGCCACAGGCAGAGACACCATTCACCAGACCAGGTTGCTCAGAGCTCCATCCTACCTGGCCTTGAATGCTGCCAGGGATGGGGCACCCGTAAATTCTCAAGGCAGCTTGTTTCTTTCAGTGCCTCACTACCCTCACAGTAAAGCATTTCTTCTGTATATCTAACCTAAACCTAGTCTCTCACTCCGAAGCCATTCTTCTTGTCCTATCACCACATGTTCCTGTGAAAAGTCCCTCTCCAGATTTCTAGTAAGCTCCCTTCAGGTCCTGGAAGGCCACAATTAGGTCAGCTCAAAACGGTTTCTTTTCCAGACTGGACAAAGCCAATTCTCTCAGCCTTTCCTCTTAGGAAAGGTGCTCCAGTAGGTGTTGTCTTGGTTCTGGATAGCAATCCTGCATCTGCTATTTGGACCTCATAAAGGGCAAATCTGGTTTTCTTCATTTTTGTTTCTGTACAATGTTGGTTCTTTTTTCACCTGCGGAAAAGACTTCTTAACAGGTTGGTGTTTTTTGGCACCGTCTCATAACTTAGACAACTTGGCAGCTTTCAATGAAATAGTTGCAAAACATGTTTTAGCAGTATGAGTAGCTACTGAATACTTGGCAAATGAATGCAGATCTAAATTCTTTCATGTCTTTTATGGAAGTGGTAATCCTGAAAATATATCTTCACTTGCCCTCTTAAAGCATCTTGCTGGGATAAATGTACTTTGAACTGGCATATACCTTACAAGATCCTGTGCTAGGCCTGTGAAAGGAGTTAGTACAGAATGCAATGAGGAGGAAGAAAAATCTCTGAAAAGATTGTGTGGTCTGTACTAAATTAGGCTGAAGTCACCTCCAAAGCAGGAGACTGATCTTGAGTCTTGAGCACAGATTTCTACCTGCTACCTTGAAGTCGGGGGGTGAGATTTGTTTTAGGCCCGTTGTGTAATGAAAATATGTGCAAGTGTCCTAGCAGCTTTTAAGTGGGTAAGTAATAATTGATGAAACAGTCAATTGCTGGAATGACCTCCCTACACTCTCCTAGCAGTTACTGAGACATTAAAGTGACAGAGATGGGATCAAGCTAGCAAATGGGAATGTGCCTTGCTGTCTTCTCTGGATGACTTCCAGTCACTGCAACTATTCTGAGCCCAGAATGTTGTGCACTAGTTTTGAAAGCAAATGCCTAATGAAAAACTGAATTTAAATGCCAGGACTGTTTAGTGGGCTTTTTCACCTATAAATACTTAACAGTTTTGCCATTATTTTTCCCCTCTCTGTTCATTTGTCAGTGTTTTTTTTCCAAATGGATAAAATAGAGAAAACAATAGGAAAAATTAGAGAAGTAAGATTTTTTTTTAGCCAAAACCTTTGTCCAGCCCTATTTAATATTCTTCATGCTTTCCAAATTTTAACCACAATAATTCATTTTGGCAGTCACCTTGCAAGAAAACAGGTGAATATTTTGCACTAGATTCACAGAAGCCAACTGATTTGAAGGGCAAATTTTGCTTTCCTGTCTTGTACTGCATAGTACCTGCTCTCCTTCAGGAGGAGAACTATTTGAGTCTGACCTTAAATGATTTGTTGAAAGCCAGAAAAGCAGTCAGTGTTAGAGTGGAGGAGTTTTGGCTTCCTAATCCAGAGTTCAAATGACAAAACCATATATCTGATAAAATGAAACTTAAAACTGTGATACTGCATACCATACAGCACATTTAAAATGCATTTCCTTCCCCACCCCAGGAGCTTCAATAGCTCCAAAATAACTTTTAAAAATAAATTGTTTATTGAAAGATTAAGGGCATTTTATTGACTTTGCAGTTATGGCCAATTTCACTGCATTTTTGTGACAGTATCTAGTCACAGATAGTCTCTTTGCTACGTGTGATGGTTTTATTATGTGAAAGAAGTCTACCTACTGTTTATCCTTCCCTTGCTCTCACCCTCACAGTCTCCCAAGTTCCCCCAATGCTTTGTATGTCAAACGATCTCTCTGTCTCAATTCAAATCCCTCCTTAAGAAATGACTTCTGTGCAGCTTTCCTGTAATGATTCCCCCAAGATATCCATACTGATTTGAGACAGGACTTTCATCTATTGTGGCACGTGTGGTTGATGACACAATTTCTGAACCTAATACTTCTGTGTTCAGAACAGGTTTGAAAAAGTCTTTATGAAAATAAATCAAACACTCTTTTTTTCTTTCTCTTGTCTTTTTTTCCACCGTGCCTCTGTAAGGAAAAAGCTTATTTTAAAAGCAAGGTAAATGAACAGAACAACTTCTAAAAATGCAGAATAAATGTTAATTAGTTCACAAAAAGTTTAAATATGAGTATCTTTATTAAAATCCTGTAGTGTCCTCCACATCCAAGTGCATGTAGAACTCAAGTGAAAGTGAATGCATCTGTAAACCTTTGCACTTTGGTGACTCTTGCAGCCTTCCTGAACTGTCCTTTCCTCTGTGTGTGGGCTGAGCATGGAGCTGGGGTGCTTTTGCAGCAGTGTCTCCATTATGAAGAACAGGGGGAGTCTGCCCCTTCGGGGAGGATCTCAACCTGGGAGATTCTTTTGTTCAGTTTTTTAAAGCTGGAGTTTATTACTGTGCAGTTGTGCCAGTTCTACCTTTGCAGCTGAGCCTTTGCCCAAACATTAAATTAAAATACTGCTTTCTTACTTCTTGCTTAGTTGATTAATTTTTCCTGTCCCTCCTCCACTGACTTCCATATTATCACAGATAGATTTTTAAAAAATCAGAATAATATGGGCTGTTCCCTTTTGGCGGACATGAATGCACAATAAGTTGTGAAAATAAGGGGTGTATTGTCTGGTAGTTGCACATATGACTGTATTGAACAGCCTTCTAAAGCACCTGTATGCTGCTAATCTCTGCAAATGAGACAGAATTAGCTGACCTTTGGTCTGCTCTGGTAGGACAATTACTATGTTCAAGGAACTTTCTGGTAATGTTCTACATGAAGTCACGGAAAATGAAGTGGGGGGAAAAATACTTGGAAATGTTTTTATTCTGTAGTTCCTAAATTGACTCATGGGGTTCTTTTTTTTGAATGTTTATTACATTTGGAGGGGGAAAATTGACCAATAATAGTAGTGATGCAAATGGCACTTTCTCCTAGCAGAGATTGGATGGATCCTAAATCCCCAGGAGCCAAATAAACTCAAAGGAGTTGTGTAAAATGACACATTGTTGCAAGGGATTTTGTGACTTATGACCACTGTGCAGGTATGAACCAGCAAGCACACATAAATATAGACTTTGTGGAATTGTGGTAATTTTTAATCGTAAGCCTAAAATTCTTGCAGTATTTCTTCCACTCTTGTTGAATTTTTGACTCATGTCTGTCCTGTGGCTTCTGCCTGGCTTAATGTGCTATAAAGGTGGAGTCATGGCTTTTTAATTTCAGTCCAAGAGAAGTTAGCTTTTGACAGGTGGACTGAAAACATGCAAACCAAACCAGTTTTTTTTTAAAAAGATACCCCTGCCCCCCCTGTATTTGTTTTGGATCCTTTGAACTGGAACCTCTGAGATGCTAGGTGTATCATGGATATAGATCTATAATCCATGACCTTATTACAAGTGATAAATTAATATTTGCAAACCTAATTGCCTCACTAATGTGCACCCACACCTGTCCTAACTCACTACTTCCATTTTTCAAGCTGCCAGTGAAAGCAGCTGATCACCATTCTCTACTTAAATAAATCTACATCTAGTGGGCAGAGTGAAGAGCAATATCCTACTCACACACATTAAAAAAAGGTGCCATATGACATGTAGATAGAAATAGCTTGGAAAAAAAATGTGGTTTAACCTAAAAGCTTTGACCAGAAAGCTGTTTAACTCACAGGCTTCACAGATGTACCACCTTGAAGCTAATGGGCCGGGACCAGTATAAATGAGAGGAGAATCTGGTCACTTGTGTCAAAATACCCAGGACTCTTTTTCTCTTGGGTGCTGGTTTCATTCCCCTGTGACTCCAGTGCTTCTCACCCTTCTCTCTAGCACATTGTCCCACTGAGCCACAGCCTCTCCGACTCCTACCTGTGTCTTACTTGGACAAGCTCACGTTATCAGTCAGCAGGCACCTGACCAAGTGGAATTTCAAACAATAAATTCTCCTCTGTCATTTAGCAATGCATATTTCTGCAGGATCTGGTCCTGTTAGATTTCCTGAGTAAAGCTGAATTAAATCACTGTGTGACCTCTGTGTAACCTTTTGGTGATGCAGCAGGTTTTGTAGTAGTCATATCTCTGGCTTTTGTTTTCAATATGGTCTGCAATCTATGTGGTTGAAGGGAACAAACAAATACTTTTCTTGCTGCTTCTCTGCCTTCTTCTCTAGTCCAAAAATCCAAGTTACATTTCTTTTGCATATGGTCTAATAGCTACTCCTCTATGCAATGTTTGTTTTCTTTGATCGTCTTTGTACACCAAGTATTAATCCTACTTTGCACTGGTTTCTCCAGTGTATTTTATTCTCCTAAGAACTAAGTGTCCAGTATGCATATTGGTCCCAGTGCACAGGTGTTTGGAACAAAGTGATAAATGAGAGTATATTGATTAGGAAACTCAGCTCTAATTTCTCAAATGTCACTGAATAAGACATCACTCTCATTTGAAGCAGGATTGTCTAGTTTGAGTACTTCTAGGATTCTTCTGAAATCCCAGCCTTCTGTTTCAGAAATTATTAGTGGATTGCTAATAAAAGAGCAGGGTAGATGTCTTCAGTATCTTCCGGCTTCCTTCTCAAAACTAAACGTGGAAGACTTAAAAAACAAACAAAAGACATAACCAGACAAACTCCCTTCCTCCTTTTCTTGTTTCCCCCCATTACCCCCCCAAGAGAACCCGAAACCCCTACAGAACCACCCTCTGCAATATTTCAGCCTTGTGTACGGTCCTTAAAAATTGAAATACCTTAGAAAATCACAGCAGATATGAAATTAGAATTTGTTTGGAAATCAAGTGCAGGGTCACAGTGAAGAGGGTAGGAAATTGAATGAGAATTTCTATAAAGAAAGCGAGTATGCTTCCAGAGGCATATAATGGGCTGATTTAAAATCTGGTGTTGACAAAGAGAATAAGATGTGGAAAGTCAGAGCAAGACAGTTAGAATCCTGTGTGTAAAAGCCACAGGTGATTCTTAATAGGCAGCAAATTAGCAGAAGGATAGATATTGCCATTTTTGTGGCAATAGCAATGCTTTCAGTTTTTTAGCAAGTTTTTAGGTTAAAAAAATTAACTGAAGAATAATGCAAAGAATAGGAAGGTAATTGTGAATTAGGAGCCAAATTATGCCAGGCACAATTGAATAAGTTCTGACTTTTCTTACTGACAGACATGTATATTAATAGTTGGCACTTATTGAACCAAATATGAATATTCATCTTCATTTATATTTCAAGGCCTTTCATTCCTCAAGGACCACAGTGCTTTTGACCAATTTTCATCCACATTACTAAAATGACAGCTTTCACTCCTGGGCCCTGACAGAGGTCTGCAGAATTCATTGGAGGTCCTGGGAGGAGGGAACCAGCTCCCGCTCCCAGCTGTCCACAAACACTCATTAAGAGAGGCAAATATCCAGCAGAATCTCTGTGAGAATTTTTAATCACGCAAAGGCTCTGCTAATTAGGTAGCTGATGGGGCATAGAGAGCACAAGGACGAATTCTTTAAACAAAGGACTAGAAACTTTAAGAGCTTTAATTACTTGGGCACAGAGTTCATTTCAGAACTTGGGAGCAAATTATTCTAATAACAATAAGACCAAGTAGAGGGCCATATTAGTGAGAATTGTGTGGAAAAGTTCAATCTTCTTGGGCTGTCACAGCTGTGATTGGAGTGCATTGGAAACTGAGGGGGCTATAAAGGTATTAATAATAAACTTTATTGTGAACTGGGTTTGGTGCAGAAGATTTCCTGTGCTCTTCTTTTCTGGGAGTTCTGCTTTGTCAGGGAGTACTGCACTGTGTCCTACACCTCAAAATGCTCAAGAGGTGGATACTTTTATACAAATGTAAAACAATGCCTATTTTCCAAACAAAATCCCCCCCTTTTATTTAGTGCACCAGACTGTCTCCAAAACCAAACCACTGGAAATATGTTACTTTCTTTTAGGCTAGAAGAAAATCCATTTCACTGGCTGAAAATTATGGGTTTGGGTTTTTCTGCTTGTTTTGTAAGTGCCTAAATAGCATGGCTGGGTTGTATGGTTTCTCCCAGGACACAGTTCAGGCTAAAACAATTTCCAGGATCCCTTTCTCTGAGGTGGAATAAAAAAAAGAGACAGAAATTGCTAAGGAAAAGGAAGATGCAGAAGCTTGAGGGATTCAAATTAGGAAACTGTGCTCTCCTACTAGTTAAGAAAAGGATATAGAAAATACACAGCCGTCTTTCCCTTGGAAAGTGGAAAGTGGCTGATGTGCTTGCTACTCTTGTTGTTGCTGCTGAGAAACCTTAGCAAGCTTGTGTGTGACTGAGCACAAGGAGCACATCCTGCCTGTGTGCTGGACAAAAAGCTGATTTTTCTTGTACAGTATTTGGGATGATGGAGTAGGAAGGAAAGGAGATATTTGCTGCCTGCAGCCTTGGACGTTTACACAGTCGGGGTAGGGGGAACTGCTGTCTGGTACACCTGCTGTAGATCAGAAATCTTCTGTGAAGATACAGATTGAATGTCCATTTTTTTATGAAGGGATGGTGACTTGTCTGGGGTTACTCTCTAAAAAGGAGACAGCTGATAACTTTTAAAATATGTTTATATGCATTTTAAGACAACTGTTTTAAGCAAAGGGTTGCTTTTCAGTAGATTTAGTGCAAAACACATACAAGCATTACTCATATGTTAAATGCTAATGGAAACTTCAATATGCAAGAACAAGTTCTCTATCTAAAAGACTGCTCACTGCTGCTGGGGAGATGGGCTTGAATATGTCAGTTGAACTTGGGTAAAGAGACAGATGAAAATGTAAGTTTTGATAATTGAGGGCTAAGTATTCTCAGTGAGTAAGTGATGGACTGGTGTTCAGAGTTGCAGAAAGAAATTGCAGAAGAAAGAAAAAGAGACATATCTGCACAGAGAATTGGTCTGAGTTAAAGCTTCACTATCAGTTTTGAAACTTGAACAAATTTTCTGCTTGTGTTTGCTGTTAAGCTTGCTGCATACTTTATCCACTGCAGAGGAAAGGCACTGCTAAAGAAAAACCACTGCAATCTGTGGCTATAGGCAGGCTTTCAGTTTGGTCATAAATTCCCCACATGAATAACCAGAGGTCTGAGTGCAGTGAATATAGAGCTGAGTCGTTCCATTAGGAAGTCATTCTGCCCACTGTGGTCCCTCAGCCATTTGTGAGAGCAGCTAAACTAACAAAATGTGGTACTGACAGAAGAGCTTTTTCTTTTCATTTTTGCTTCTTAGTTTTCTTTTATTTCCCAGGAGAGCAGGTTAGGCTGACATGCAGGAGTAATTCTGTCACCTTAGATCCTAATATTTCTGACAGCAGTAAGAACAGAATAAACAAATAGGTGGGGGAGAAAATGTGAACAGAAGATGGGGAGAGAAAAGTCCCATATAATACCTTCTTTTAAAGCAATCCTTTTATAATTTTGAAAGCCACTTAAGCTTCAGGTACACTGTGCTGCCATTCTCTCTCCAGATCCTTTGGGGGAGTTGGGAATATTGTAGTTTGATGCTCATTTCATGTGCTGCTCTGTTTTTTCTGGCTGTTGCTCTTACCCACTTGCACGTCTGGCCTTGGACATGCAGCACACCAACAGTACTGTCACCAGTTTGATTGCATTATTGCATTGATTTAAACAAAAAACCACCAACCCCAACCCAAAACTTTATAAAGCCCAGAGTCCAAGAACATAGCTGAATTGGGGTTTGTTTTTCATGAAAATATATCTAATCTACTTTTATTAATAAGTACTGTCATAAATTTTATTTTAATATTTTACTCTTAAAAAATTATATAGAGCAGTCTTTTCCCAGTTATGTTTAACTTTTTTTTTTTGAGGAAATATAATTTGTGGCAAAAGTGCATGACCCTGTTGCATCACCTTAGCTGTTATGACTCAGATGAGAAAGTTCCAGTTTTTCAGCAGTTCTTTCATATGTCAGCTCTCTTTTCAATTTCTTTTCTTTGTAAGGATAAACTGTGTCATTTTCTTCTGTCTTTTTAAATTGTAAATATTAGCTGCCCGTATTGTATGTTCTGAAACTATGCCCTTTCAACTTGCACAGAGATCCTTAGCACAAAGAAAATGTGTAAGACAAAAATATATACGAAGTTTTATCAGCACTGCACTGAAGTTTTAAGTAGATCCATTTTAGGCAGATTGTCAATATCAGGATCCCAAAATATGAACATTTTCACACAGAAAGATAGCTGTCGATGCACATTTGTCAACTGTTATGTTCTGTTTTCTATTGGAAAAAGAATCATTCATCATGTTACAATCACTGTCCAGTGCAAAGCTGATCAAGAGGCATAACCATTAATTTATATCTGTCCATAGATGTCAACTCTAAAGACGTGTGCAGTTTGTATGAAAATAATAAAAAATATTTAAGTAGTTGAATACAAGAGTCTTTAAAACCACCCTCATGTCATTTTGAGGGATTTTACCCTGTAATGGGAACGTGAAGGAGCTTGACTTCAGAGTTGATACTTGAGGAAAATAATCTTGGAACTGCAGAAACTGCAAATGGCTCTTGAGTGTGGTTTCTTATCTAGAAAGGGAAATAGAAGAGAGAGAGATTTCTACTGATAACGTATTTTGATGGGTTTATGTCAAGAGAAGCTCTGAGGAACTTTTATGATGCAAAAATATTGGAATTCCTAATTCAGGCAGGAGAGCTGCCTTCATATTCATATCCTTACCCAAAGAAAAGAAAATAAGCCTTTCCCTTATCTTTCAGCGTTAAGAGTTAGATGGACTCTTCAGGAAATAAAGGTTGAAATTACGAATATCAGCAAAGTCATTGTTTGATGGTAACACTGGTAGAGATCAGCAGGTTTGTATGGGTGAGGCAGACCTAATAGAGCCCATACTGATTACATGGTTAAGATGCTGATTGAGAAGAACTTTCACCCTAACTCATGGGGTAGTCCTATTCTTCTCCTCAGTAGGATTTCCCTCTCTCCATTTGAAGCTGTGACTGGGCCTTTGACAAATGCTCAATTTGGAGTACTCAGGCTTAAAATGGAGACTTTTAAAAATCTTTAATTGGGGCTAAGCGCTAGTTTGTCATGCAGCCCATTGTTTTGAACAAGGAGGCAGGACTAAAGAGTTAACTGCTTCCAATTGTAAATACATCAGTGGCAGGCAGATTACAAAGCTCTATACAGTCCTGTGGAGTAAATGGTGGACAGCTCATCACAATTAGGCATGGTCATAATGAAGAGCCAGAAGAGAGAAAAGGGGGCATGGGGAAAAACAGACCTTTTACGAATGTTTTATATGAAGAGAAATTATAGCTAAAAGGGATAGTTAATTAGTTTAAAGAATAGGTGGTAATGCCTTCTCTTTGCAGAAAAAGAAAACTTTGAAAGCATGGAAAATGGGTGAGTTTCTAGCTGCTGATCTGGAAAAGGAGAAAACAATTCAAACAATACTGTACGTGGGTGTTTCTCAAAAGAGGCTGTGGTGAGAAGTGTGTGATCTGAGTAGTTTGCTCTTAGCAGAGACAGTAGGCACTCTTGTGTTTGACAGAGACCCCGGGTGTAGCCTTGTTTTCACTGGCATGCATCTGTGTTATTGCAGGTGCTTAGCAGAGACAGAGATGCTCTTGGTTGGCTTCCCAGCTTTGCTTGCCTCTGAGGAAGGCAAGGCCCATCTGTCTTGAGCTGAGAAGGAGGCAGGGGAAGAGCAAGGTTACAGCCAGGCTTGTGCTCTGGCGTTTTTGCAGTTTTCTGGCTAACCAGTCACCTGTAAAAAAAATTTGCATTCTGAAATACGTCGTTCGGTGAAGAAATGAAGAACGGCAGTAATCTGTAGCAGATTGCTAAAGAGCAGTGTAGGTGTAAACTCAACTATTGTGGTGCCTGTGAGACACAGGCTGTGGGACACTACCTGGAGGTGAAGCTTTTTCCAGCATCATTGAATTTTTGTGTGTCTTTTCCTAGCACCAGTCCTACTGCTGGTACCTTGGGTAAGACAGATCTGAGTGTCAATAATAGAAACACATGCTCCACATAGACTTTCTGCTGATTTGATAGGGAGATGAAGTGCAGTCCTTCCACAGCGTGCTGCTTCTACAGCTTGCTTGTGTGTTTCTGTGTTAGACCACAGATTCAGAGAACTGCAGAACAGCTGCAATCTTTATTTTTTAGTCTGGGATTTTGGAACCACAGTCATCACTCCCTAAGACAACTACAGGATCAGTGTGTTGGTGTTAGCACTGTCTGTCATGTGGCACAAAATAGATTGTTACAGTAGTGAGTGGGGAAAGGTTATTATTTCTCTACTGTTTCTGCCTGTAGTAGTATGTGTACCACACCTTGTGTTCACAAAGAGGAAACTTATTTGTAGTAAGAGCCTGATTCTCTATTAGTAAATGGGCAACTGCTGTGGGACTGCTTTGGTCTCTTTAGTCCTAGGGAAAGAAAAATTGGTATTGCAGTTGTCTCTAATCAGTCACCTGAGTTCTCTTGAAAGTTGCTTACTTCTACAACATCCATCAGTCTCCAAGGAGAAGTAATATCCAACTACATATGTCAATAGTTGTGGTATTGCTTCAACAACCTGTAGAGTCTCCTGTGGTTTTTGTGGTTTAAATGGAGACACACAAGACAGAATTTTAAAATGCTAGTTTTCCTGCTGTTGAAATCAGTAACGAGACTTATGAGGGAAAAAAGTTGGGCCTGTTTTTGGCACTTCAAAAACCTTCCTGTAAAATATTTGATTTTTTTCATTAATTGTACATATTTGCTTGTCATGGGTTCATAGAGAAAGCTGTAGCAAAAAGATTGTCTCTCATCATTGTTCTCTGCAGACCCAAAATCAACATTTCTGTGACTCCCTTTTTCTTTAAACCATCTCTGATAAGGTCTGCTTTAGCATTTGAATATGTGCAAATAAGATGGATTCATGCCCCCAATTACATTTGTCTTGTACCTGAACAAACAGTATGATTAGAAATTTAAAGGATAAAACCTGTACCAGTGCCTTCATCGGGAGTTATGTAAATATAAGCCCTTTGAAAATTACATTTCATTGGTACAAATCGATGTAGAAGAGAAGCCAGAACCACGGAAGGCAGGTATTCTGCTCAATGCTCAGGAATGCAGGAGTGTAAAATTGTAAGTAGTATACAGATTAGATTCTTCAGGTCTCTCCAAACATTTCTTAAAGGGTTTTTTTTTTTCGAGTGAGAAAAAGAGAAATTTGTGTCATGTATTTTAAGAATGAAGAAAAGTAATGTTTTCTGGTTTTGTGTTTGTTTAGATTTCATATAGGGCTGGATGTGGGATATTGAAAGGGAAAATAGAGAATTGAGGATGCTGCTAGAAGGATAGCAGACACACAGCATTGTTCTGAAAGAGACTTGTGTCCTTATAATACTATTATTCAGATAAAACATTGGAAGAAGGGCCTGTATGAAAATCTTGAAAGAATTAATAAGGTTTTGCATCACATTAATACACATAAAAACCTAGAGTAAAATAGGAAGTTGGAAGAAATTTTTTTTTTCCACTCAGCCTTCTAAAAGTAAGTTGTTTTTATTGTCTGCATATCTATGCTTCTGTAGAGACTAAAATTTCAATAATTTATTCAGTTTCTCTGCAGAAAGCTATCCTCAGCCTGTAAAAAAATCTCTCTAACTCTGGTCTTTAGGTGGGTAGTGAGCCTGTACCGGATCAGTCCATTCCTGTTATTTTACAGAAATATCCATCTTGGAAGGGGAAGACTCTGAAGTTTGATGTAAGAGAAGGAGAAGCTCTTTCATACACTACCCAGGAGCTGGGTCAGAGAACTAAACATCTTTAGAAAATTGTTTCTGTGAGATTTTATTTTATTTAACCATTTGCCTAAGCCAGGAGACAAAGTTGAAGGTGATCCAAGCCCAAGAATATGTGACATAAATTTCCAAGGCACATGAAGAACATATTTGAAAAGAGAGAGCAAGAGATGGGCACAAATCATGAAAAATTCTAACATTTTAAAAGATCATATTGACAAGGAAAGGTAGCAATTGATGGAGGCCAGGCCTACAATACTTTCTTGCAATTTTAGCAAAGTTCTACTGAGTTTTTCTGTCAGTCTGTGAAGTATAAATGAGGCATTTTGTGAAAGACCCTCAGTCAGTTGTCTGGTAGAATCCCAGTGCAAAGATGAATGGATCAGGACAAGACTGTGAGGTCTGTGGATAATAAAGTCTCTGCAGAATTGCATCTCAGCCATGGGCAATTGCAAAGCAGAAATCTCTTCATTACAAAGGTTTTGGTTCTTCTGGAGGGTTATCTGGTCAGAGTGAGCACAGCAGCCTGACCACCCTGCCTCCGTTTGGATGGTTAGCGTGTTCACATTGCTGTTTGTATCAGACTGTGACTGTAAATCAAGCTTTTTCCTGGGCTACCCTTTACATAAACAGTAATATTCATGTTAAGCTTTAGTGTCTGCAAATACTTTCTAACATTTAAATGCTAGATTTTAGCTAAAAAAGGGTTCCTTTCGACCAGATACTTTTGTCACATCAAAACCTACCAAAATTCCCCATAACTGTAAGATTTATTAATAATTGGAAATTTGTTATTTAATCTAGAGTTTAAATGTAGTTAGATATGCCAACTTAGTGCCACAAAATAGCCTAAGAATATTCTTAAGCAGTATGTCAGCTAAATTTTATTGCAGTTCCATTAGTATTACCATTAAGCAGCTGACTAAAGGTCATAATGAATACTTACTATTTTATATCACCCAGGAGGTACTAAGCACAGCTGGAGTCTATTTCACTACTTGAACACATATAATAGTCGACAAATTGTCGATCAGTGGATATGTCCATCTTATCAAAGTACTTTGTCTGCCCAAGTATGTAGCAATTCTTCTGGTGTGCATTGCATAATAGGTGGTGGAGGTTTTTTTAGGAAAGGGAAGTTCTTACTAAATGGCTGGTTGTTACAGTCCTGCTTTAAACACTGACTACAATTCTGTGCTTGTACTGGTATTTCAGAAATGCTGTCAGGTCTTACATGGTTCTTGCTAGCCAGTTTAACAGGTGGGGTAGCAACTACTGAGATTTCTGGTGTTCAAGGTGGTGAAAATGATTCTGGAGATTTTATTTTATTGATGCTTTGTTGGTACTGCTTTTCATACTTTTCTGACCATATAATTCTCTCTGCTGATGCGAAGTTCTGCTGGGACAGCAAGAAGATTATGTCCTTATTGTAATTTTTTTAACAGCTGTTGCAAAATAGACCTTGGCCCTTAACAAACCAGTTCTGTGCACTTAAAATGGTTTTTTTTAAGAATAGTTGGTGGAAAAAAAAATCATCAAAGTAGGTGGCTTGATTTATGCGATGACTTGAGCTTACTTTACTCTTCTTTCTTGCGAGAAGATAAATATCTTGCAGAACTGTGTGAACACCATGGACTTGGGATCCTTTTAACTGTTGTTATCCATCTAATGTAGTTCAACACTTGTAGTTGCAGTAGGAAAGCCCTGGCTTTAAGTACTTGATATTTTCAATTATTGGTCTCTCCTGTTTCCAGTGGATTTTATGAGTACACAGAGCTACACAGGACAAAGGGACAACTTCTTTATGAAATATGAAAAAATATGCCACGATCCTCTTGGTCCTATTTCTTTTCACTACAGAAAGTCTATGAAACTTCAGACTGCATTCAATTTCACATTCATTTTGGCAGCAATGGTACTGTAAACCTGCTCATTTCCTACAGGGCTTTTGCAATATGTATTTTAGCACACACATTCAGCAATGACTGACTTTTGATCTAAAATGAACTAAAAATACTTTGTTATCAAAAATTGTGTGTGTATGTGAATGAAAGAGAGAGGTTAGCCCTTAGCTGTGTTTTGCTTGAGTGTCTTTTGACATTACTTGTTCAAAAGAGAATAATTTACGCTCAAATGTGATTATATTAACAAGCAAAAATAGGATCCTCATCTGAAAGTTTATGCTCTAAAGCCCTCAGGTGAGTGAATTTATTTTCTTTTCTTCATAAACACAAATTTTCTTCTTTTTAGCAGCAAGTCTTTCCCCTTTAGTCCATTAGCACAGGCAATCTCTTACTATTAGCAGCAAATGGCAAGACAAGAAAGGGTTAAATTTTTATGGCAGAATACCTTGTTGACCTTACCAGTCTGAGTAATTAGGTAATTCAGCAGTCACAGTTCAATGGGACTTGATCTGCAAATGTTGCTGTTCTCCACACCTCACCCTGGCAGAAGCTGGGAATGTAATTCCAGCACAAAAGAAACGGGATACCTCAGAAATGTCCCAGAGCTCATGGTTATCACCAAAGTATGTGCTTGTCAGGTGGCCAGCATCTCTGGTGGGGCATAGCAGAGCTGCAAGTTGAAGTTTTGCCTTCCCATAAAGGGATCAAATAGGTGTGACTTCCTTGTCAGAATATCTCAGTCTGCTGAGAACAGTGAAGCTGCATTGAGATTCAATGGAAATTGAAAAATGCAGACAGAAAAAAAGGAGAAGGAAAATTGAGAGATATTTTAAGAGTATCAGAGGCTTAAAAACACAAAAGTCCAGTACTCTATCAGAGAGAAATAGAAACCACACTTGTAATAAGTGGCTTTTATGCTCTCTATACACTCACATATCAGTTGACATCTCTGTAAAGTTCTTTCAGACTAGAAGTAATGGAATATAAAAATTCAAAAGAGAAGAAATGATGATTCCTGCTGACAGAATCAAGGACTATGGCTTTTGCAGCATGTTTCGGGTAAAAATACAGTCCCCGAATAACCACAAACCCAAAGAATTGTATAGATCGTTTACCAGATGGAGACTTCCAAATTCTTCATAGTGCAGAAAAAAACCCCCAGATATGATTAAATAAATGCTTATCTTGCATTTGGATGGAAACATGGTGGCGTGTCCAAATACTGTAGAAGTGCAAAGAACGGCTTTAAAATCCGTCAGTTAGTTACAGAAGGTCTTTAAAAAATAAACATTTTGGGTTTAGTTCAAGCAGGCTTTTAGTTGACCTCAGTGCAAGAGTCCTAAAAGACTTTGTTGAGATGATTTCTGGACAACCTCTTTATTTTCATTAAAAGGTGATTTTTTGCGTATTTTAAAACTTAAGTCGTAAAATTGTGCTTGTGTACAGAACTGTGAGCAGAATGGTTTTGATTTGTATGGATTAATCAGCTTGCTACTGATTGCAGGTAAATTAATGGAAAAGCTGATCATGAATTCAATAAAGAATTACAGAATGGAAGCATAGTTCATGGCTGTCACATAGTTTTATAACGAAAACACCTTGTAAAACAAACTTCCAGTTTTCTCACGTGGTTATAAGTCTAATGAATGTACCATCCAGAGAGAGGGTATTTGGGCTTCAAAAAACCCTTGATGCTGTGTTGGAATTAAGAGGAACAGTAGCACTGTCACAGCAGTAATCTATCAAACAAACTGAAACTGGCCTCACTGGGAGATGCCAAGGAGTACTTTTCACTGAAGAGTGCTTACTCTGTGGGTTGTTTCCAATGGCATCCTGCTAGGACTGATTCTGCCAGTGTTTGGTGTCATCTTCACTGACTGGACACCAAGCCACGTCTTGGCCAAGAGCATTTTTGGACAAAGATTAGTGGAAAATTATGAGGGTGGGCATCCTCAGGTTTTTATTATTTCATGTCACATAGATTCTACCTTCTTGGAATAAAATGTATTTTGACACACTCATGCATAAGGTGGTACAGAGGAGACAAGAGTCAACAGAAATGGCAACTGCATCCTGTGAAACAGTCCCGACTTAAAAGATTTTGAGGTCACAGTGGCAAGAGTGATGAACCGGAGCTCTTAGGGAAGCGTGCTCAGAAAGGCCAGTGGGATTCCTGCATGTGGCAGGAGTGGGCTGTAGAGGGATTTTTACCTCCTACAACTGAGTAACTGTTTCTCAATCAATACTCTGCTAACTGTTCTCTTACAGACCCTTTGTATTATCTGGGGAGGCAGCTTGTCTTTGTCATCGTTGTTCATGCTTCTTTAGCTCCATGTTATAGGCAGAATGTTATGAAGCAGAAGAACAGGTACACAAGCAATTTCTTGGATAAAAGCCCCAAAGTACAGAACTTTTTCACCTGGGATGGTCTGTGGTCAAGGCACTTGGAAGGAAGACTTGTGTGTCCTGGAGCACTTACTGGTTTCATGCAGCTTTTCTGTAAGACTTGGGGCTGGTTTGGGCACCCTCTGCGGTGGTGGTGAGAGAGAGAAGGTTGTGCTCCTTATGCTTGAGATGCATTTCCTCTGGGACATCACAGAAATCATGCTCTGATTTCATGACTTGAAGTCATGCCCATCTGCAAGGTGGGGCCAGGCCACTGCCTCTTCCCAGTCCTGGAGGCAGTCTGAGGGTGCACACATTAATGGCTGCAGCGGTGCGCCCCTTGGGGAGAGCTTTGGAGTAAACGAGACAAACACCTTGTGTAGGGGGCTATAAAGGAATGTGGTAAGACAAACGTCTTCCTCGCAAATGCTGTGCAGAAATATCAGCCAGTCTTGCTGAAACCTGACTGCAACTTTGTTTTAAAACTATTTTTAAATGTTTGAGACTTAACTTTGAATGTGTTGGCATTTGTGTATTTGTAGAAGTGCTTCAGTTCCATTTAAGCACTGGATATCCACTTACGTTCAAGAATGTATCACTCCTATATTAAATATATACTCCAAGGTCCTAACACACTGTCTCCCAAGTAGCAGTTCTACGTTCATGTATTCTTTATCACTTCTAAAACATTTAGTTCTGTGTAAAACATTTAAGTTCCTTGTTGTCTTTAAGTACTATGGTAGCCATGTGCATGGCCAGAGAAGACAAAGATTAACTGTTTATTAACATATTAATTAATGTTTTAAAATTCAGCAAGTCATTTTAAATGACATAGATGCAAAGACATCTTCATACAGAAGTCTTTTTGGACTAAATATAACTTACTGGAAGACAGTAAGCCTAAATATGTGGGAAGACCAGAATAATGCTCAAACTAGTCAAAATAAACTAGATATTTGTCTTAAAAATTGTTTACTGGCAAAAATTTTAATGTTTTTCTTGCTTTTAGGTAGCCAGAATCTTATTAACATTTTTTTCCAAACTGTTTGCAAGGGAAAGTAGCTCAGTTATTCGATAGCTAACTGACAATAATTACCCTATTATGATGATTAATGCTTATTCGGGACATTTAATTTGCATGCTATAAGCACGGTGAGACAGCTAATTTGAAGTTATGCCAAATACAGTATTTAGTTTTTATATACAACATTTGTTTGCCTTCCCAAATATAAAATAATTGACAAGAATAATCATGGCTGAGGATGTTAGGTTAGCAAGTTTTCATTTCCCCTTTTAATAACAAAGATGTGTTACTTACTGAAGCAATTAGCAAGGTAAACTTTACTTGCATTAAAAAATGCGTAAGGCTAAGGAAGAATTTCTAAATTGTAGTTAATGGAATGTCAACAAAGATGCATATTCTGTCATTTTTGCCCAGGTGAGAACCATCTGTCCTAGACAGATAGCATTTCTCCAACTTTTCACGAGGAAGAAGGATACAAGGTCATTTTTATGCACCTTGTAATCAGGATTGACTTTATGAAAGTCAATTAAGCTACTAGGCCTTAGCCATAATTTCAAAGAAATAGACAGTGAAAGAATAAATGTCTTTAATCATGGTTACTAGAAGCCTTCACTTTTTTCCTCAGGAAATGCCTACATATTCATGTGGCACTTGCATCTTGTTCAGGATATTTGGAGGGGCAAATTTTCCTTGCTGCTTCTGATTGCCCAGGTTCTTTGACCCAGACAGCAGAGCACTCTTTAAAATGTGATGCTCTCCTCCAAAAGCTTCAGAGTCTCTGGATTTGAAGCTTAAGTCTCCTTAAGTGTGCTGCAGAAGAAAAGGCCAAAAGGGGAAACATGTAGGGGCTTGTAGGAGAAAGAGAATGTTTGCAGTAGTGTCTGGAAAATGATCTGGTGCCTTTGGAAGATAAGGGGAATGACATGTTTCTTTACGGGAAGCATTGATGTTTCCTTCAAAGCCTTCCTTAGGTTTCAGCCTTTGAAGCAGCATGTATTGCAAAATTCCTCCATGGGCATCATATAAAAGTAGATAGCACATCTACATTCATGTACCAGTCCAACCAGTCATCTAATCATCTCTGCTTAATAAACATTTCTGCTTATTTTCTTTGAAAGGCAATTCTGGCTGTTCTCTCCAGCTAAGCAAACATCTGGACTGTAGGTCATTGATGAGAAACAGAAGAATCTATCTTTTGTGAAGTGCCCTAATTTATTTTTTTAATTTTTTTTTTTTTACCATCTATCAACCTCAAATTTGAAATACCTGGGGTATGTTGCAGGATATTTATTCTTGTTCATGCCATTGTTTCCTCAAACTGCTGAGAAAGCGAAGTGTCTGGATGCTTTCTGACTCTGAGGAATATGAGGGGGACGAGACAATTGTTCTCCTAGCGGTGATGACAAGACCCCAAGTCTCTGTCACTTGCCCAGGGTCCTTTTAACCTTTTGTTATTTGGAAGAAGCTGGCAGTCTGTATTAATCTGGGTGAAAAACAGTGGACCTATTTCTGTCCATTTGACCTCCCCTCCCCTGAAATGATTACAAGGCAGCCATGCAGGTTATACCCAGCACTTCCTGCAGCACTCCTGCTTCCTTGCTGAAGCACAGTCACAGCATTTACCACTCTTACAAGGAGCCAGTTAGTGTGCCCTGAATCCATTAAAGTAGAACAGAGCAGCTATGCCTGCACTAGTAAACCAAGCAAGACCAGGCATGGACTTGTGGGCATGCAGAGGGCTTCAGTGCCCCACAGCCATGGCATGGGTGGTGTCCAGGCCCAGGCCGGCCCTGCCCTCGATGATGCCCAAGTGTGGGGCAGGGGTTTGCCAAGGGCTGAGGCCCTTTAACGAGCAGGATGAACGGGGGCTGCTCCCATGGTGGGGGTGCAAAGAATTTGGCGCACAGACAGGAGCCATGCCACACCACTTAGGGCTTTGTCCCTTTTTTGTTTACAATTACAGCCGTAGAAAAATGAGAAACTGTTCACAGTTTCTCAGTAAGAATATGGGGAATCACTGGTTATCCGCCACCTACTTAGATCCTCTTTATTTTATTTTTCTATTACATCTCCCAATACTTCATTACCA
This sequence comes from Machaerirhynchus nigripectus, assembly GCA_013397975.1. Taxonomy (NCBI): domain Eukaryota; kingdom Metazoa; phylum Chordata; class Aves; order Passeriformes; family Dicruridae; genus Machaerirhynchus; species Machaerirhynchus nigripectus. The sequence goes on from VZRQ01003305.1 coordinate 1,282,520, forward strand.
CCTTTGTAACTTAGAGGAGTGCAGGGACCAATTTAAAATCCATTGAAAGAGCCTTGGGCTTTCTGTAGTGGCTCCTGGATCAGGGCCAGGGGGTATAAACTGCTAGTGGCAAGTTTACAACAGTGCTCCCTTTGTGGGTGCCACTGCTGGGGCTTGCTGAGGTGGCTGAACACTTTAACAAAAGTGATTTTGCAGATTAACCCTGTGACAAGCTGTGTGTTCTTAGTGGGAACTCTTCCAAATTTTTAAAAACAATTTTAGTTCTCTCTCCATGAATGCTGGACTATCACGTTGTGCCAGCACAGGGAAGCTTCAGAGAGGATTCTTTGGGCTATGCTGAACCTCCTCCCTCTGTCTTTGTACTCTAACTAATCTAATCAGAGATTAATTTGCTGCTTGCTTTATTATCCCCACATTCAAACACACACAATGCAGTATTTTGTGAGCTTACTTCTGAAATAGATTCTAGCAAGGCTAAAAAAAAAATTAGCCTCCTTGCACTGCATATATACCCACTTAGTACTGTACTAGTCATGCATTAAAAATACCTCTGATCTGGTATTACCAGGGAAAATTAACTGTAAACTGAAAGGAAAAGTGGTGCATCACACTTCAGTCTCAATCCTATTCCTTCAGTCTTGGATTTGTTCAGATTGAGTGTAGTATAAATATGTTAGTCAGTAATTTGGTTTTTACTCATTCACAGGCGAAAATCATCATTTCTTTAGTTTGATAAAAACCGTTCTGATGGAAATACAAATCTTCAGGAAAAGTTCTGACATGGTTTAAATTGTCCACTGCACATTTTTGATCGCTTACGTGAAGTCAAGGACTACCCCACTTGAAGCAAAGCTCTCAGTTAAACCAAAGCATGAAATATATTCCTGGGAGAGCAGCTGCCTAAGAAAAGTATTGTATTAAATTCCACCTATGCTCGTAGTTGGAAAGCAAAGAGGTTGCATTACTAATGGGTAAATCAAACTGATGAATTATTGCAGCAAAATATTTTTTAAAAAATTGAAACAGTTCTTAGTTGAAACGTGTTGAAGCTCAGAAAGTAGGTTCACAGTAGGTTTTCTAATGAAGGACTTTTTTTTTTTGGTTACAAATGGGATCATTTGTAGTTAGGTTTCATTTTTGCTGTTGTTGAAAACTTAGCTTAAACCTGTCCTTGTGAAGCTTGGAAGTGCTTGATCTATTTGTGCAGACTTGAATTCACCATGCACAAACAAAAAATCCAGCCATGTGGAAGCTGCAGTGATGATTTCCTGGCAACCAGAGGCTTGTGCCTTGCAAAGCTTTTTTTACTATTTCAGTTGTGATTTGCTACATTCTGCTCTTTTTTTTACCTAACATGTAAAGGTCCCTTGTTGTTTGTGTATCATTGATACAATTCTCCTGCAACCAAAAACAAAGAAGGCAGTAGTGCTTTGAATAGAGGGTGCCTGATTGATAAGCTAGTTGCAGCCAAACCTGCTCTGGCTAATTGTCTTTCAAATGCCCTCATTAATCAAACAGAGGAGTAACTCTGACAGGAGGGCTGTCACTGTTTTCATGATTTCCTACCACTCACCTCGCAGTGTGAGACCTGGCTGTGTACCCAAATCATGGCCTTTAAAGCAGTTTTAATGCCTGCTCACTGCAGAGCACACCTGGCTTTGGTGGGATGGGGGCCTGCCCAACTCTGAGGCATGATCTATCCCAGGAGACCAATTTAGCAGTTATTTAATGATTCATAGCTTGATGTCTGGAAATGAGTGCTCCACACGATAACATACATAAACAAATTTAATTAGTTTTTGCCTTTTTTGCATAAGTAGCCACCAGTGTATTAAAGCTGCAAACAAAACAGGTAGGCTGCCTGGAAAGTCATTGAAGCTGGTTAACAGCAGATCTTTGTAAAAGGCTGTGGTGCTTTCTTTCATCAGCTGATAGTCACTGATGTCTCTTTGGTCAGGTGCTGAAGTTGCTGGGTTTGCTTATTAAGTACAAGGGAAGCTGCTATCTCAGCTATCTTCTGCCTAGGTGTTGGAATTACATATCTACAGCAAAAACTGGCAGTCTCTCATCTACTTCCCTTCAAAGCTGCAGAACAGAATACTTTTTTGGAGCTGCTTTAAAATGATCTGCTTCGTATATTTCCTGTTTGCAATCTATTAGAAATATTATTTAGTCAACATCAACCTGAGTTATTGTTCAGAGATAGGGATTTATAGATTTGCATTTTTATTGAACATACATGAAAATGTTGCAAAATTATTTCTAGCTACGCACACTACAAAACAGAGCAAAATACTTAATGCTTAAGAAAGCAAATTGAAAGCTTAAGGGACGGAATTTTTTTTAACCTTGTTTTGCAACATTGCATAATTAACACTGGTGATGTATGAAGTGAATGGGGGTTTGTTTCTTGGCTGTTAAGTGTTTCATATTCTCTGTGGAGCAGAATTCTAGAATTGATAGTCCAGAATAATATCTTGTCATTCTCCTAAGCAATGTAAGTGAATATATTTTGCATGAAAAAATGTTGTATTTTGCATACATTCATATTAAGTGAAATTCTTACTTCAATAATGTTTCAGGGCTGAAAATTATTCAGCAAAACACATACAAATATTTTATACTGGAGGATTTCTTTGAACTCTAGACAGCAGAGCAATATAGCTTGTCTTTTCTTCATCTGGGAACAGCTTCTACCCACTAAGTGGAATATTTACTCCTATGAGAGGTGCCTTTTTCTTTAATAGGGCAGTTTGATCATAAATTTTTGCAGATTTTGGTTTCAGATTACAAACTGCCAAAACCAGACACCTTGTTTTCCTGAGCACACTGAGGAAAATCTTAGCATGGAACGTGTTGGTTCCAGGAATCCTGTAGTCATCACTTTATAAATGTGCTTGATCTCAGTCTTGAACAAGGGGGACCAAGCCATGATTTAAGATGATATTCTGCTATCCAAAAGTGAAATTCTGTCTCCAGCAAGTTCAGTGGAAACTTCGTTATTGGTCTCAGTGGGGCCAAATTTTATTTTTGTTGAGGTATTTGAAAGCAATTTAGACTGGGAGAGAAGGTGGGGACTGGGGACAAATTGCTTTTGACCTTTTTCTTTTAGAAATTTAACAGAGACCATTGGCTCATTTCTGCCAGTAGCTCCCAACACCTATCAGAAAATGTATTTTCTCTGAGTCACTATTAATTTTATATCGTGACATTTTATTTTATTGTGAGAGACAGGGTTCCAAGTGGTGTGATTTATAGGACATGCAAACCTGGGTAGATACTGCCTCCTGTTTTCTCTCCTCCATAACCCAAAACGAAGAGCCTTGAAGGGATATATTAAAACCAAGGTACCTGCTCCTAAAATTTGACTGACTTTAACAAAACCACTAGCATGTAGGTAAACATTTCCAAAGGCCTATGATTAATTTTATGAACTCATTCAATGCCTGTAAGTTGTGCTCTGTGGACGCTCGTAAGGATTTCTGATTAGTGTCATCGTGACCCCAATAAATCTATTTTCTCGGGAGTTTATATCTTGGTAATAAAAACTTGTCCTGCGGTGAAAGGTCTTGGCCTAATGGCAGAATTATTGCTATTCTTACTGCATTCAAAAAGCAGTCCTTGCATCTTTTCCCCATCCTCTAGAAACACTGGTTTTTGGTTTTTTTTTCTGTGTATAATGCAACCCCAATCCATTTGTTTGGTAATTTAATGAGGTAATATTAATGAGTATACATATCCTTTCTTACATAGGTTGTTGTGGACTGCACAGGTATAACCTTGTTACTGTTATCTGGCTGCTTTTGTTGACCCCTGGCAGACTTAGCCCATAGGGCCCTCACTTGGGAAAATCTGCCAGCTTCTGCCTCTATTTCTGTTGTCTCTTTCAGATTTGGACTCCCCAGATCAGAATGGCTCTTTAAGATGCAGTGATGAATCAAATTTTGTATTTAAGTGTCTTTCCAAGAGGTACAAGAGGTCACACCATTTTAAGACTTCAAGTATGGGTTCTTCAGCTGTGACCCGGAGCCCTTTCAGGCCTGGTCATCTGAAGTTTTGTATATGTTGAATATGGCCCACAGGTCTGTTAAAGAGCACAGATTATTATTCGACAGGACCCACAAAACAGATCAAACAGTGGCTAATTTCTTTTGAGACTGGCCAGAGCCTGCTGTTCAGAGTTAGTACAGGTACCACCTTGACAATTAGTAGTTGCTGTGCCTGCTCCTCAGGGAGGAGCAGTGCTGGACAGTGCTGCCTTCCATGTGACAGGTGATGTTTTTGCTGTCCAGGCAAATGGAAAGTTTATTTTTGTTCTGACCAGCCTCCTAGTGGCAATGATTCCCCTCTGCAGCCAGCTCAATAAAACATTTACATGGGGAATAAATTGTTAGTGATGTATGTTTTGGGTCTGTCTATAGATTATTCAGTGAATTTGTTGCTGAGAAACAAACTCTGCTATTCCCATTTGAGATCAGGCACGGGCTTTAGCTAAACCAATGCTTTATTTCTTTGTGGGACTCTTGTGAATAATGCAAAAAAAAAAAAAAAATTGCGTAGTGCCTCCCTAAAAGAAATGCTGAGTGTAGTATCTGATTGCAGGTAGTTAAGAGCAACAGTGTTTAAAAAGTGCTAAAATTCAGGAAGTGAGTAGGAATTGGTAGCCGGCAGTTCCTGTGCGAGTTGGGCATCTGGAGCCAGCACTATTCCCAGCCTGGCCACGCTGGGGCCTGGATTCTGCCTTTGCAGGAGAGGAGAATCTGCCACGGGGCAGCTGCAGGAAGATCAGTAATCAGATCCCTAATAACTTGAGTGACTGCCGCAGGCGTACTTTTGAGCAAATAGATTGCACCGTGGCAACACAGTGCGGAGTGATGTTGTGGGTTAGGCAGGCTGAAATAACTGGATAGAGTTGAATGAAACGGATTAATTTTTTTTGATGGTTTTAGCTGGTCGTGTGCCCTCACTTATTTTCTTTTATGTAGCGATAATAGTTGTGATATATTAAGAATAAACAAGATTATAAGGGAGTTTTCATTAGTAGTAAAAAGACTATTTCATCTTCTATTTTTTTTCCCTCGTGTATAATTTTAACTATGACTTTAACAGTTTATTAGCTAGAGCTTTAAAAAAATAAACGAGAGGAAAACACCTAAACCATACAAAACCAAGGCAGTAATATAATAGGTAAATGACCATTTTGGTTTTTTGTGTTGCAGAAACAAAGTTGCTCATTCAGATCTGGAGAGAAAGAGGTGGGAATATATCGGTGGAGAAAGACACACACGGTAAGAATTTGTCATTAAAGGAAAAACATACAGGATTGTCACCTAAGTCAAATGCTGATGGATCATGGATCAGACTTTATCTGAGGGCTCATTTAGCCTTTAGGTATGGAGTACATCTGTGAGTACAGTGCTAATGGTGATTATTGCTCTGATGGATCATCTGCCCAAAAATAATAATTGAAAGGACTTTTCCTGGATTTGTAATATTAGCTTATCCCATGGGAAAAATGCATAGATGGGAAGATCTCCATTATGAAACGGAGAGGTATGGAGCAGTTTCTCTCTCATTCGGTATTGTCCAGTCCTTTATTTGTTGTTATGAAGGCTTAACACTAAAAAACTGAAATTTCATATGGAACTTCAGCAGAAAAATGTAGTTACTGGTGAAAGATACTTATTGGATTTTGGTTTATAATAACAAAAGTGTTTGGGCTGATGGATTCAAAACAGCTATCAGATGGAAGTCAGCTCTGAATAGGACATAAGAAACCCAAGAGTTATTACTTCAGCAAAGTCAAACTCATTTTTGCCTTTTAATTATTTTTATTGTGTGAACTTACCATCTTGAAACTATGAGTGATTAAAACAAAGGTGTTGTTTCTATAAGGGACAGGACTGTGAAAGTCAGCTGAAATATAACCAGGGAGTTTGGTGTGAAAATTTTCATTTCAAGGAGCAGAAACATAACACTGCTGATTTGTCAGAGATGCTGGGTTTGAGCTCTGAAAACTGTGTGTGAAATTCAGATGTCTTCACCAAGATATCAGAAATGTAGATATCAAAGGCTGGGGAAGTCACCCTAGATTCACATTACAGTCAGTTGAGGAAAAATGGGCACCTTCAGAGAGTGATTCATCTCAGCCTAAAATAGGCAGGTCAGACAACTTGCCCCCTGGAGATGACTGTTTCTCTCCATTGACTGTAGAAAAGCCTACAGTGACAAACTCAGAATTAAATGTGTAACCTTTCAGTGTCTAAAGCTAGGTTAGATGAATCTCACCATGAGGTAACAAGGACAGGCTCTGCCAGCTGTGCTAGTGGTGAATAACAGCTTCCTGGGGTGTTCCAGTGGGACTGTTTCTGGAAGGAATTGAGAAGGTCTGGCTGAGAAATTCTGGGGGTTCCCAAAACGAATGATCCCAATGATGAATTTTGGGGTTTGTTTACTTTTTTAGTTTCGTTGGTAGTAGGTTGTGGGGTTGTTTTCTTTTTCTTCCTGTGGAATCCTAAAAATTAAGGTATGTCTTATTCTGTTGAGTGGTGAAAGTTGCTGTGGGTTTTTTACAAAAGCCCAATGGCTATCTATTATTTGTTGTCCCATTTCCCTTCCCTGTTTGTAGTGTTGCAGAGTGTAGATAGATAGTGGCTACCCTGTCAGTCCGGTAAGAGTAGAGGAAGTGGGTAGAAGTTTTTGTAAAGGCTGGCAAGGTATGCTGGTCTTGGAGGATGTCTGTGAGACTGAAGATGCAGCTACATTTGCAATCAAAATCCTTGCCTGTTTAAAATAAAACCCAAAAATTGAGAAAGACGTGGGAATCAATGGTTGTGCTGTTTTATACATTTGCTATTAACAGAGTTAATCCAGGAAGGATATAATATGAAAATATTTAGAGAAAAATTATGGTTTTGTGTAGTTTACAAACTAGAAAAACAAGATTGCTCCGAAGACCATTGCTTTAAAAGGAATTGCCCTGAGCATTGAGCTATACTGTGATAGAATATGTTCGGCCTTTTAGGTCACAGGATGCTTTCAATGCTGAACTCCTGTAAATACAAACCAATTTGAACAGAACAGGAGCACGAGGGCTTTTTTGCTCCCCAGAAATCCCCAGAAGTGGGAGGATGGAAAAAGTCCCAATAGTATTTATGACTTTTATTTTCTGTTGTTGAGAGAACCTGCCAAACATAAAATAATTAGAACTTTGTGCTTGAGGTCATACTGGTTCAGTGAATTTATACCTGAGCTGATGTTTTCGGTTCCAGAGTGTTCTGAATTTTCTGACAGTCATGGACGGGGTAAAGTGGCTCAATAGTTCAACACACTTGTAACCTGCTGTTATTTGTTTTTTATTGGGGTTTTCTCATGTCTTGACAAATACTAAAAATAGGATATAGATTGTCCAAAATCTTGAATGTACCAAGTGACAAAAAAAAAATAAAAAATCTGAGACCTATAGGAAGGAAGCTTAAATTTTACAACTGCTTACATCTTCTCTTGCTCATATGTCCACAAAATAAGTACCATCTTATTTAAATATTTCCCAATATAACCTACCACATCAAATGCTCTATATGAGTTTAGGTGCTTGTGATTTACCAGGAAAACAAGAGGAAAATGCATAGAAGGCAGGCCTCATACTTTGAACTGAAATTGTGCACTGCCTTCATTAATAGTGGTAGGATCTCTAAACAGACAACATCAACAAATGTTTGTAAATTTAAATTTAGCCAAGCATGTTGTAGAATACTCTGTATCCCTCTCCAGACTCAGAAATGAGGTAGTTCTGAGCATGTGCTGGCAGCTGTGTGCATGTTGCTAATCAATCTTGTGTGTACAACTTGCGGGCTGTGTCACCTACATTTACTTTTCATTTAGTCCTTTTCAGTTACCCATTCAAAAATCTTTGAAGACTGTTCCTCAGTCCTGTAATCTCTCTTCATTGAAAATGAGTAAAGCCACAAAGAGAACTAGAACAGAATTCATTCTCTTCTGTGTAAAAGAGAATGGATAAAAGCTTGACTTTAATACAGGTATGTGATAACACTGCTGTTATAAGGCACCTTTTGACCACACGGCAAATGAGCTGAAATAAATCTGTTCCTTATCATGCAAGGACTTCCTAATTAATGGGAGAAATCCTTCATCAGAAAGATGAACAAAACTGAGTAGAACTGAGTACACTAATGCTGTGAAAGGGCAAATTTCCCTGTACTTCTGTAGTTGCTACCGCTTGCGATCCGGAGGCAGGTAACGCTGTTTAAAAAGGAACATTGCTTTGAATGCAAGTGAAATTGGGGGAGTGGGATAATTCTTTCAGGAGCAGAGAAAAGACTTTTACCTTCGCTAAAAATCAGGGATTGTCTTTCTTGTGTTGGGATGGCTGGAAAGTAATTTTATATGTCTATTTTTGATTGGGTTCACTTGGAGTGTAACTTATTTACCCGAAAAATATTTATATGGAAACATATAGTGGAGCCTTTCTAGCTACTCTGATTTTCATCACAGTGGCAGTCTTGATGGCTTTCTTCCAGGACTGCCATGATCAGAATATAGTTTATATTTTGAGTTTTACAGAATATCTTCCTGAGTTCAATTTCAGAATAATAGCAGCGCTGTTATACTTTGAAAATAATAACTATTTGCGGGGGGTTTAAGAGGTGTTTCAGGGCCTGACATCAGTGAAATTTCTCAGGTTGTCCAAAGGATGGTATGAGTAACTCTTTTAGAAGCTCAGTTAATTCAAGGGCATGATAATTTTTGCCCTCACAGGATTGATGACATGATTAGCCCATTAAAAATCTATGTCACTAGGCAGGTATTTGCTATGGACCATCCAGGAGTTAGAATATTCATCATTTTGAGAAAACTCTTATCACTGTTGGATTTACCAGAAAGCTTCATTTTTTTTTGGTGTTATCCCAACATTCTGGTGATAGAATAAAAAAAAAATTGTGTTGATTCAGTGACTGCATGTGATTATTTCCCCATAAATTTCCTAGTGCAAGTAGATTTATCTCTATCAGTTATAGCAAAGGATACTGCCTTCTTATTTAGAAGTCAGAGTATTCTGTGTGTAGAAATGGAATACTCAGGCTTGACAAGGTTACCCTGAAAAAACTGGATATGGCGTGGCTGCTGGCCTAATTACCTTTTCCTTGTTGGGTTCTAATACTGTTGTGAGTAACAGACAGTGACTCGAGCAAACACAATGGAAACTTTCTTGAAGAAACAAGTAAAGGAGTGAAATGGAAGGACAGGTAGCTGTTCGTTAGTTGTTCTAGCGAAGGCAGTATTCAAATGATGGCAGGTTTCTTTCTAAGCCTCATCATTTTCTCTAGGAGTACATTTGCAGTAGTATTTTACTTCATGAGAAAAGTGTACTTGTTCTCACTTGCCCTGCTTTGGCAGTAGCATGGAAGTCCAGGAAACGCAAGGCCCAGCACATCCGTGTGGGTACAAGGCCTGGGAAGCTGAGGTGAATGAATAAGAACTAATAAGTATCACCTTACTGCATGGGTACTAACTGACATCTATCATTTTGTCTGTGCTTAGCAAATAACCTCTGTGAAAGACAGACATTTTTGTCAGTACACTTGGTTATCTTTAGCCAAAGTGGTCTCCAAAACTCACAGTGCCAGCTGCAATGGATTGATGTTTTCTGGACTGTAGGAATGGGGTAGGATGGTTGGGACGGTGGTGAGACGGACGGAGACGAGAGATCTCTGGAGCCAAGGCTGGTCTTGGAGCGTGTGGTTTATTGCTTAGAGGCTGCCAGCCGCAGCTCTGAGCAGGCCCGAGAGAGAAGAAAGAGAGCAAGAGAGTGAGCACGCGAAGTTCCTGATACTTTATCTCTTCTTCTACTGAATATTCTAATTTACACCAACCAATCTAGTACAAGATACAAATCCTATAGCATTTACATACAGCCTATAAGGATCATTACATTACCATACTGTATGTCCCTAGGACCCTTGGTAAGGAGAGGGGCAGTTTTTAACCTAAAGGGGATTACCTTCAGCTGGCCATACTATTGTTTTTTAATTGTTCAGTAACGGAGGCTTGGCATTTTAAACATCAAACTTTGCTCTTAATTCTATTTCACTTATAGGTTTCATATTCTCAAAATCTAAGCAGTTATATTTATAAGGCTTTCCTGTTTCATCTTCCCCAACACTGGACAACAGTCCCTTGTGTGCCTTATAAAAGGAATGCAGGATGAAGTGAGTTTCTAGTATTACTGACTTACCAAACATGTTTTGTTTTACTTCAAACATGGCTTACCTTGGTTTTACCTTCTTTATATCATTCTCCCCGTCTCATTGGATTAGTCTTTCATTTTATGGGAAAAATTTTGGATGAAAGTTGACTTAGTGAAACGTTTTTCTTGAATGTCATTGTGTAATTTCTGTGTAAGGTTGCTGCTGCAGGTACTGTAAAATTTTGTTGTACCTTGCCATGATCTTAAATAAAGAACTCAATTGCTGAAATATAATAGGACTGCCTATAATTAGAGAAATGAAAATGAGTAAACAATGTCAATATAGAACAGAAACAAGCTTTTGCCTGGGAAGAGCAGTAAATCCTTCTGAAATAGAAGTTTTAGACATTTAATGACCTCTAACTGCTGTCTGACAAACATAATCTAATGCTGGGTAAAGCTCTTGACCACCTTTGCTGTTTGTAATAAGGGAGGATCAATTCCCTCATCCGCTGGCACATTGCGAGTTGCGAAACAAAGCGGTGTCGTTGGAGAGGCCCTGGCACCTCAGCACCCAGCTGAGGTGGTGGGGTGTAGATAATCTTAGCACTGAAATGGCTCTACAACCTTTTCTGCAAAGCAGAAAAACTTGCTTAGGTTATGTAAGTGATAAAGAATATTTCCAGTTTGTTGGAAGTCAAGGAGTCATGACAGCCATTCCTCCATTTTCAGTGTGTGTGGACAGTTTGCTTAGGAGTTTTTCTTTCCAACCACCTCTAAAAGTTCTTTGGAGAAAGAAAATAGAATAATAGGCTGTAAAACTATCATAAGGATTAGAAAGCATAAGGATCAGAAAGCAAACAGACCAGGCTCTCACAAAGATACCAAATTTGAAGACTTGAGAAATTATATTCTAGGCTTACTGAAGTCAGCAATAATTTTGTGTTTTCAGAGTTGGCAAACTAGCATGTCATTCAGACTTCATTTTGAAAATTAATTTTTGAATCTTTTTTTTCTTAAGTGATATCATATTTAGCTGCAGTTCTAAATCACTGCATGCTCTGTGTTTGTCAGTGAAATGCTAAGTGTCCCATTTTGTTCCTAATGAACTCTTGTATGTGTTTATGTGTAGCCTGCAGTTTTACATTCTGTCCAGAGATGGAAGCTGCTTGCTCTGGCAAGGTCAGGTTGGGAAGGGAGGCCACATTCCCTGAATAAGAAAGCCAGGAGGACAGAGCATGCCATTCCATTAGACAGCCCAGGACTCTCTTACAGAAGAGGAGGGAGAATGAATGCTATGGAATTTAAAATAACTATTTCAGCTTTTCTGTAGCCTGGAAAATGTTACTCTTGGGCAATATTCTGTTAATGATCACTATTGGGCCAGATGTTCAGCACACGTAAATGAGTGTATTTCCATTGACTTCAGTGGAACTAGGCCAGCTTACGCCATCTGAGAATCTGTCCCCTCAGTTTTCTTTCTAAACCAGTTGTGATTTTAGATGAGGAGTTGCAGTATTGTTTGTCATAGTTCCAGTTTCCAGCAGAGGAGGAGAAAATTAATGTTCTTATTTGCTTCATCAATGTGAGAACAGATTAAACTGTGACAAAGAATCAAAGTAATTCAAATAATCAAAATTTAGGAATGTGAAATATAACAGACTTGCTTTGTTTTGCAGTGAGTGTTTTCTCTGTCAAAACAAAACTTCATGATTTTCTTGATGGCTGGCTAGTTCTCAGAGCTTCTGATACCACTTAGGCCAGTAGCATGGAATAAATTGAACACATTAACCTGAAAAAGATCCCAAATTTTTGTTCTTTGTTGTTGAGGTTTTTATTTATTAATAAATTAAGACAGACTCATGCAGGGGCTCTAAGAGATGGGGCAAGCTCTATGAACTGGGTGCATTCCTTCTGCCTTTCTATTCTGCTCCCATTCAGCACTTATAATGGTAATGAAGTCTAATTACAAATGCATGTGTCTGCCTGTTGTAATCTGTCAGTGTGTTTCTGAAAAACCTTGTGCCAGTTCAGTATTGGTCATTAGATAATAAGGATTGATAAAACGTAAGGGGCAAAATGTTAAAAATGCTACTATCGATTAGAACGCACCTTAATAATGAAACCATGGGCCTGGGGACGAAAGCCATGGATCATTTTGACAATTCGGCCTTAGATTGTGGATGAGACAGAGTGGGGACAATTAATCCCTCAGAGCCACAAATCACAAATAAAGTAGTTGCAGCTCATTACAACCTGACCTTGCTAAACGGCCTTGAAAACATAAGTGACCTTCTAGTATTTGAAAAGATTACAAAGCTCTATTGAGAAATACCTTTTTTTTTTTTTTTTTTAATGCTTGGGAACCACATGGCTTAATTTTAACCGATCCTGATGAAAGAAGCTTTTAACTTCACCATCTTTCAGGAACCAAATTGCTAACATCTCGTGAAACTGATGGCGGTACTGCAGGGGAGTGTTTGGGAAAGAGCTTAAAAGTCAAAAGTCTGGATCACTGTAATTAGTAAGTGGAAGTTTGTGCTACAATGGCTTTGAAGAAACAATAGTTTCAGTGAACTATCTAGTAGTTCTAGTTAGGGCTTTCATAAATATTATGGTATCATTGGAGCACTGCATAATATGAGGAAAACATCTTCGTGCATTATAGCCAAGTCCATTCCCAAAATTTGGGAATACATTCAGCAAAGAATTTCATGGATTCCCTTCATGTTCCCACATTAAATGGGAATAAGGAGAGGTCATATTTTTTGCATTTCTGTCCTTTGACATGCACTGCAGATGCTCCTTGGCTAACTGGCTTGAGTGCCTTGTCATGGGTTAGTGCATATGGAAATATCAAAATATTATGACATGACTAATCAAAGATTCCATGATAAAAAGCTAGATTCACATCCCTCAATATTGTGTTTAGAATTGAATTGTGCACAAAGATCTGAGTTTCTGATGGAATAGTCTACCTTAATTTGATCCTTAATGCTGAGTCAGGCTCATCTTTCTACTGACTGTGGTCAAAGGGGATATCCTTTCAGCTCATTCATGAGAAGAGGTAATGACCACAATCCCTGATGTTGTCCTAACTGTGCAATGAATTTTGAGGACTTGCTGATTTCAGTGTGCTTTGGACTAGGCCCATGTGTGACTCCGCTCATTGCTCCTTCCTTTCAGTGTAGGTGAGTGAGATATTTCTAAGTGTCCTCACTGTACACAAATTCCAGTCTCTCCCAAAGTGCTTCATCCCTACGTTAGATAAATGCAATTTTGCTTAAGACCAACTTCTCTGTAAATACAAGAGACTTATGGTTTTCCACAAGGGTCAATGATCTGGGCCTGTTCTATACAAGAAATGGGATCTGCTCTGGTGCTGAGGGCATCATTAAGAATGCTCTACATGCAGATCTTGTGGTTGTGGTAAGAGAGTCGTGACTTTCATGACATCAGTGATGGCTGTGGGGATGGAGGTGACAGCTCCAAGTTTCCCAGTTCTTTGATGTTCAGACAAAAGCATCAAGTATCTTATGGCAGTGTGGAACCACTATATTAGATCACAGATTACTGAGGCATGCTGAGTCTGAGAAATGGCACTGGATAGATAATATTTTCTGGAAAAGTGGAGATTTCAAGGTAGCTCTAAAATGCAGTCCTATGTAGAGGACATTGCAAAAAAATCCCTATTGAATGTATCATGAGCACAATAATAGCAGTCTCCTGGCTGTGTGGGGAGCAAGGTGAAGGAATCTCCATGCTGCTGCTAGAGAAACAGTGAGAGCCCACTCTTGCAGCACCTGGATTTAGGTTGTTTTACCCTGGCACTACTAGGACTGAGGTATAGCTGTGGTAGGACTCTCTCCATGAGACTGGGCTTGGATGACAGTGCTTTTGGCATTGGGAGTGACAGGGAGAAGGCTGTATGGTATCGCTGTATGTAGTATATTGATACTGGCTCTCCTTTTATTAGCTTGAAACAAAATGGATTAGATGAACAAAAGGGATTCCTTGGAAGCTCCATTAAATGATTTCACAGTGACACCCAGGGAAAAACTGTCTGTCCGCTGGATGTAGCAGTTCCTAGTTCTGATCAGAAAGCATTGTGGCATTTTCAGCACATCAATGCCTGAGCAGTGACTCCACAGTTTTGAGTTAACACTTCATCTCCTGACCTTCCAGTCAGCAGTCCCAGCTGCTTTCCAGAAACTTCTCCTCAAGAGGTTCAGCTGTAGTCAAGGTCTCGTGACAGGAGTAGTCCTGGCCATGCACTTGTTGGGACACACTGTGGGGCACAGCACAACTCAGTTACTGGACATAGGACTGGGAAACAACTAGCATAAAATGACCCCTTGTAAGAGAAAAATAATTCAGTTATTTATTGGGTAGATCAAGACACTGAGGGCAGTCCAGTATAGAAATGGACAACCAGAGCTATTACTTTGACACTTCCCATTTTCCATTTTGAGTGGGAATTTAAACAGCTTTTCTGATAGCATCAACGGTGCTTTAAGAATCAACCCAGAAGTTTCCTTTACCTTTCTTACTTAGTAGCTCCACTTAGTGGCTACTGGGATAACAAAGGATTTCCCTCAGCGCCTCTGTTACCTGGTGCTCACCCTCCTTTCCTCCATCCTGCAGGAAAACGGCCAGGGATCGCTGTGGGGGTGTCAGAGACTAACAAGTGCACTAATTACAGAGTGGGAAAGAATCCCTGCTGATTCTCAGCTGAGTTATCCTCGTAGAAAACCTTATGTCTGAGAATGTTTCTCTATCGAGTTCTTGTGTAGTTGCGGTTTCCTTTGGAAATTCATGGGTCATACAGAGCACTGAATCATAGCAGCTCAGCACGCAGCCTTCCACCTTCATGGATGACACTCTCTCTGCTTGGATTCAGTCAGGCCTCCTCTGCAGGCTTTCTGCTGTTTGAATCCTCATTAATTTGATTTCTGGCTTTTGGGGATGAATTTGTCTACCTGCGTACCGTATTTACTAGGGAACGTGATTTTCAGGAGATATTAGGCATGCTTGAAGAATAGTTTGGGAGACAAATTCTTCAGAGAAGCAGAGAAATCTTGCTTCAGGAAGGTGAGATGCCAGCGGTACTACTCAAAAGCTAGAAGTAAAAATAACGGAAGCAGCAGAGATATTTTGGTGTGGAAGGAGCAGAGAAGTGATTGTCAGTGCATAGCTGTGAACATAAATAAATATTGGCCTTTCAAGGGTGTAATGTCTGTTTTCTTCTAGCAAGGCAAACTCCTAATAGCTGTCCTTAAAAAGTGGTTATTTTGGAGAATGGAGTAAGTGTTGTAGGTGTGCATTTGGCATTTGTGTATATACCCTGCCAGTGCTCTAGACATTGCTGCCTATGACTTTGTCTAATCCAGGTAATGTTCAGCATACCAGCTATGTAATATATCCAGTATTTGGGCATTATGTCAGCTCTGTAAGTTACTGCAGTGAAAACTAGTAAGTTTCTTCTCTGTAATTAAGCACTTGTCTCTCTTGTGGCCTGCTGAAGCAGCGAGGTAAGAAGCAGCAGTGATTCCCAGGTCCAATTGTGTAACCATGGAGCTGCTGTCTGGATCACAGCAACTCAGAGGAGCACAGGGCTCACTGGAGATAGCTTCCCTGGGATAGCTATGGGACCTTGCTGGGTAGGGGAGAAGCAGAAAGGATTGATACACTGGGAAAAGGCACATACAGTTCACATAGGCAGACCTTGGGAGCAAAGAGGTGCCTGTTTCTGGGGCATGCATTTGATATATACAAAATTTCTAGTATTTAGCTGCAGTTTTTTTGTCTTTCTTATTTGATAAAATCATGTCTGTTTGTATCCAGAGAAATAACCTGTTTTCTTGGTTCCTTCCACTTATTACTAACTACAACTCATTTGTATTTATGGCATGAGTTCCCAAGTATCCACATCCAGTGGTCTTTACTACTTAGAAGTCAAATAATGTTTTTCACAGTGCAAGCCAAAGGCAGTGCTTCAGCTTCCTTTAAGTTGGTATGTTGAGCATTGACCTGCCTATTGGAGTGATGTGATGAACCATGTGGATCTCAGACCAGGACTATATCACTTCAAATATAAGTTCTTGCTTGGGTGCTTCATTTTTTTTTTTCTTCTATAAGTCTATAAATGCTTATACAAGCTCTTCTCTCCCCCTTTATACGTGCAGTAAAAAAAGCTAATAGCATAACAGTTAATGTCACAAGTGACCTATTTTAAAACATTACTTAGAGTTACTTATTTCAGCACTGTCTGTGCTGAAATTTTCTATTTTGGATGCCTGCCTCAGCCCACCTCTGTCTGTTTGAAATGAAAAATAAATCCTATTCTTTGCAGAAAAAAAGAAGGCAAAGTAAATTTTACGTGTTCTTATACATGTTTGATCAGCTCCATCGCACTGTTCTTCAGCCTCAATCTAAAAGTTTTGTAGGATCATTATCTTTTGCTGTTCCAGTGAAAATCCATTGGGGAAAACACTGAAAAATCTGTTTTTTCACTTGTTCAGTAGAGATTTGGTATCTGAATTCCCTGAAATTACTGTCTGTACAGCACACACCAAGCATGGTATTGCAGGTGTTGAGCAAAACCTTTCAGGGATCACTTTTCGTAAAATTTTAGGCTACTGTGGCATCGAGCACTGGAAGTTCCAGCATATGCTGACCCAGAGCAGTGCAGCACTTGGTGCTGGGGATGCTGAGGTGGGGGATTCAGCTCCTGGTTCCAAGTACAGTGCAGACCATCAAGGCTGAAAGTGAGGAGATGCTCCTGGGCTTTTGAGGTTCTCTTTTTACAGCTGCTCAGACCGAGGTGGAGGAAAACCTCCTTAGCTGTAGAGCTGAGGAACTGTAAAAGGACTTGGCTAGGATGGGAGCAAAGGGAGCAAGAAAGAACTCGTGTTCTTTCTTGTAGGGACGCTGCCACTGACATAAGAGATGGCAAAAAATTGGAGGAGCATTGATATAGGTCGGGATAGGAGACAGAAAGAAAAGAGATAGGATTGGAAACCTGAGGGTAATGTGTAGGAGAGAGGCTGGGACTAACAAACAGGCATAAGAAGTGGAATTCATACTCCTAGGGCGAATCTGAACAAACCATAGAATACAGCACTAAATAGAAAGGTAGAATGGGAAACTTGGACTGGAGGAATTTAGGGGTTGCATTTGCAAAAATATTGGTGCAAGGCAAGGACTGGGAGTGGGGAGAAGAACATGAGAGAAAAGTATGTGCAGTGGAAAGCAGCAGAAGGCCACCAAAGATAGACCTGAGAGGTAAAGCCGAGATACATGGTGCCCTGCATTCCTGCGGGCAGTGTTTCCCAGGAAAGCTGCGTGTGTCCCAGCACAGCCTTCCTTCAGCCTGCTCCACGTGCAGACTCTACCATTGCTCTTTCCACTCACGTGGCCAAAGCCTCTGCTGTGGACCATGAAGTGCCAGCCCTGTATTTCAGTATCACTGCCATTCCATACAATAGATTTTTTTCAGGCTTTCTTTTCTCTCCCTTTCTGTATTTTTTTTTTAAGCAACCTATGAAATTATAGATAAAAGGGTACAAAACCATGAACGTTGCAATAAAACCAAGAACTATAAAAAAAAAAGGAAAAGGAAAAAGAATAATGCTGTCCATGAAGCCTTAATTGGGCCCCCTTGTGTGTATACATTTTGATACTGTCTCTAATTACATGGTCACACACTGCTTTTCCCATGGACCCCTACATTGTTCTGTGCACTAAGTAGAAGGTGATTGCTGAATGAGTGCAGCTTTAAGTTGTTTTATTCTCTCTGTTGCACGGGTAGTCCCAGGCCTGCCTTACTGCAGACTGCTCAAGACCAACGCAGAATCACTGATTTCCTCGTGGGTTTTTCATTGCTATCTGTTTTGAAAACAATAACGTTTATTTTCAAAATACACTCACTCCAAGATGTGTAGTAAGGCTCTCTTCTACTCCCACGTGTGGAAAAGGGGGATGCAGGATGGTTGAGTGGGATGTTTTCCTGGCTCTCCACTGTGTAGGTCATGCTCCGTGTTCAAACCAGGCCGCCCCTGACTCCGGTTTGCAGCTGATGGGCTCCTGTGATATGGACCTTTTTCTCAGGGCACAGAAAGTGAGGACACTACAAATAATGAGTGCTATGAGAAGGTGAGCTTGCCTTCCTTGCTGGAGACCAGCCATAATCTGCTAGGGCAGAACTGCAGAGTTAACCCTGGGGCCATTCATTACTTCAGTTCCTTGCATTATTGCTCTCTTTTCTCCTGGTCTCTGACTGAAGATGGGATATGCAGGGAGTCTCCTTTTACCGGTGAGGACAAATTCAGAATATGGGTTTGATAAGCATGGTGTCAAGATCATCTGGGGAAGAGCTGTGCAGTCAGACAGTGTCACCATGGACAAGTGCAGGCTGGGGACTGAATTAAGGTAACGCAGAGGATCTTAATTATGGCATCTGAAAACTTCTGGCTGCTTTGCTTTACAACCCTAATGTTCTTATAATAGAATTTGTGTGTACATGTGCTTAGTAGATATTGTTTCTTCACCTATGGAAAGATGTTAACAGGCTGCACTCTTCAAATACTTTTATAAAAATTCTGAATTTAGCTTTCTGAACAGGTTTTTGAAATCAATACAGAGAGAGCTGCTAACAGGAGGTAAACTACAAACCACAAACACTTTCAATAGGATAGCTCTTTTTATATAACATTTGATATCATTTTCACAGCATGATATCTACTTTCATACTGTGATAGCTTTTACCTGGAGTTTAGATGATTCATTTTTGTAGTGGATACTTAACTTTTATATGAGGAAAATGCAAGAGAAGCCAGCACAGCATTAAATGAACTATAGTTGCAGCATTAAATGAACTACAGTACAGCAATAATGTCGAATGCTCACATCCTTGCCATCGCACTGGGTTGGATTCATGAAGGTTCTATTGATTCATAAATGAGGAGACATGGAGGCCTGGAATTTCTCTCTCTGATTTTGGCATATCTAATTCAAATTTTAAGAGTAGATTGGGTGGTCAGTGCTTGTTTAGTAATTGTTAGAAATCTGTATAGGAGTCTTGAAAATTGACTATGATTTCCTGTTGGTGTGGGTCTCAGAGAGCCATGTGGCTGTGTTGGTGCCTTGTCCTCGTGTTTTCTTTCCCTGAAGCTCTTAAAATGAATTTAGAAACCTTAGTTTTAGATTGATTTCTGTTGTAACCACTGACATTTTTGTTAAATTTTCATGTTTATGATGATTATTCCTTCTAAGAGATCCAGATTTTTGTGGGGTTTATATGGACTGCATGGAACTAAATCTGTTATTTCAGCTTTTCTGGTAGATGATCACAGTCGTTGAGGCTTTTTGGGTTACTCTGCCAAGCTTCTGTTTGCAAATGCTTTTAACTTCTTATAAACCATTTTAAAACGAAGGTTTCTATGTATACAATTCCCAACCAGTTTTTGTGTCTACTTATTTCTGAATAATGAAAAATGAAAAAACTAAAAAATATTGGTTTGATACTGTTGAGAAATAATTTAAAGATAAAAATCGAGTATTAGCCTTATTTTTTCTGTGCCAGCCCATCATCAACCTCTCCTCTCTTTCTTCAGACTTCCATCACACTCTCATTCCTCTTTTCCTCTCCAAGTAACCTACATCTGAATAGAAAAATTGAAATGGCCTGACAGTCACATGCTATTAAAAATCTGTCAGACTTAAAGTTAGTCACCAGAAATCTTCTCTTCAGAGTTTCTGGGGGAAAGAACAAATCTATTATTAATATTAGATAAGGTTGAGCTGGAGTAATTCTTTAAAATTCTGGTTAAGATTTTTGTTCGTAATTTAGTTCTTGCTGTAGAAACAAATAATAAAGGAAAGCCTTCCTTCTTACTAGAAGCCAGACATTCCTAGCTCATTCCAAAGCAAACAAAAAATCTTGTAGGTCCTCTACTGTTTTTATAAACTGAGGAGCAACCTGATTCTTTCAAAACGTTTCTTGCAGGACCTGTCTTGCACCTGGTCAAGATGAAGGTGTTTGACCCTTTCTACTCTTGTCATAAATACTGTAAAGCTATTTTGAAATGAATGAAAAGTTGTCTGAGCCTGGCAAGCTTTGCCAATAGGTGCTGAAAGTCCTACCCTGGCGTTTCAGGTTTGAAGGTTTGAAATCACTCTTGGTGGTTATCTCCTGTACTTTTCTGTACTGAACAGCATACTGTGTCTAATCAATATTTCTTCTGCTCCCTGAGGTTCTTAATTGACATGCTCAAAAAACCTCATGTTTTGTATTCCTTGAGGTACACCCTACAAAACCTCAGATACACACAGGAATGCACATTAAAGGCCCCCTGCTTGCACCCCATCTGTCTGAGCTCATCACCAAGAATGACAGAGTGTGTTTTGCTTTAAAACTCTGACTTTTGTCTGTAGGCACTCTCCTCTCTCTTTTGATTCTTCTGCTGGAGCTCAGGAGACAGGTTTTACCTGGAGCAGGTTTTACAGTGCATGCCTGAGTTGTGCCTGGCTTCTCCCAGCTCCTCTGTTCAAGAATTGCATATCTGAACTCATTTCTAGGAGGTTAAATTATGCCTAACCTGAAGTAGAATAATGTTATTTCCAGCGTCTCCTAAGATAATTTTTATTTCTAATGGAGTAGGGATCCTAGCCAAGGTCACAGCCTGGGCATGCTGGCTGCCGTGCAAACATATTATGACAGTCACTCTGCAGAGAAGGAGCTGTAACTCCTAAGAAGATGGCTCACTGTGCTTTAGGGTTTCTGTCCCTAAAGTCACGTTTCAGTGCATTTGCTGAGATTGGTGAAGCAAGGCTGGTTTACACCTTCTGAAGACCCTGCTTAAGAACTCTGTTCAATTTGAGACTCTCAAATTTAGATTTAGTTGTTTAAAACGATAAAAATCCTGAGGATCTTTCAGGTGTTTACACTGTAAATTTCTTGAAATGAAATTGAATCTGTTTCCATGAATGTGTCTGTTTTCTGAGCTGTACATATTTGGAAAGATCCTTCTACATAGTTGAAGTCTGCTGTATGTTTAAAACATTGAGGCATGAGGTGAGGGCAAACTTATGGGATAAGCAAATACTGGGTTTTCTGACAACCTTTTGGGAAATGGAGCCAAGTACATATTTCTGCTTCAAGAAATGACTATGTGCAGCAGACTTAATGTTACAGGCATTTACCTTCCCCTTCACAGAATCTCCTTGCCAGTCTAGCTTCGAGTGCCCTACTGCTGCATCTCAAAAGTGTATCCAACCTGGGTAGTGCTCAGGACAAGTACCTGGAGATATCCCTCTGATGTTTTTGCATGAGGTAGGGAATCCAATAAGAATCAGAGGTGGTCAGAGAGGAATCCCAAAGCTTTCAAATCCTGGGATCCCTACAGTGAGATTTCAATCATAAATTTGAACAAACAGGTCAAAGACACTCCCTGTGAAGACCTTCTAATTTGTCTTCCTCGTGTGATTAAAACTGTCTTTGATATGGTTTATTAAAAGTTTCAATCCCAAATTAACATTTTGCTGTTATGAATTTGGACATCAGTCTCTGACCCCCCCTTTTTTTTTTGTTAGGAAAAAGATCTCTCTTGTATTACATGTAAAGACTCAGCAAATGACAAAATTATGTTAGCAATGGAAAAGTTTGCCTTTTTTTCCCCCCAGTGTGGACATTGGAACATACAGAGACTATTAACTGAATAAGAACTGTGTCTACACTTGTAAGACTCTTGTTATGAGGATTTCAATTACTACTAATCTTTTCCAAAAAAAAAAAAAAAAAAAGAGGCAGTAGATGACTGTCACAACAAGACCACAGATGAAGTTATTGAAAAGCTAGAGAGTTTGTCTGAAGATCAGTGGTGAGCCCTAGAACAAGATTTATGCCCAGTGAGAATCTACATATTCTTGAAGTCCCAGGCATCTTGGTGAGATGGTGCAAAGAGGGCCAGGCACAAAGTCAAAATCAGATTAATTTCCTTTCATCTCCAAAAGTAGCATGATGTCAACTTCACCTTGAGCTAGAATTTGTCCTCTGATCTGATAAAATCATTATTTGCCAATAAAATATGGGACAATTCTGCTACCTGCTCCCCCACCCCTGCTGTGCGCAGAGGCACTCTGTCTTCAGCTACAGCTCATGCGGAGCTGTACCTCGGTGTGAGAGCAGCTTTGATTGCAAGCAGAAGCTGCTGTGTTACCCGAGATGATACCTCTGATTAACTGGCTCGTAGTTGTGGCCATAAAGGGCTTGACATCACAAATTAAGGGCAGTGTTTCACTCTCCATCTTGAAATTGCTGCCGTTTGCTGACGGCATCCCAGAATTAAATTTTACTTTTAGGAGTTGTCAATAGGAAGAATAATTAGGCTTCTGTCATCAAGTGAGACTTAATAAAAGTGCACCAAGAACTGATGGTCAGGCTGATTTTCAGTCAGAATTAGAGAAATGATTGTTACAGGTGTTCATCTCTCCTCTTACCTGATGTTTTCAAGTGCAGACCCTCATCACAAGGAAAACGCTCCCTCAGGCAGAACAGCTGACAGCAACTCTTTAATCTGCTGATTCTGATCCCAGCAGCATCTGAGTGAAGGGAAAAAAACAAGTGCTTTTGACCCTTGACAGACTGAGCTGCCGTATTTACCAGGATTTAAAATTACTATCTTTCGAAGGATTCAAGTATGAGCAGGTATTTATGTAAATTATGACTCTTTAATTTGTTTAACAGTGTTGGGTTTTTTCCCCTTCCACCTCATTACTCATTTCACTATTTTGCTTGTGACATCCAGCTGTGATCCAGGTTTACAACCAGACAATGTTTTTACTAAGTTAATTAACACTGTATCTAATAAAGTCCAATAATGATGTTTGTATTTTCCTGTATGTAAAACTTGCTTGAAATTGAGCTGTATGCACAAGGTGACATAAGTGACAGAGGAAAGTAATGACAAAGCAACCTGAATACATTCAGTGAAATAAGCAGTAAGACATGCTGGAAAATAAAGACTTTTAACTACTATAAATTACTGCTTGAAGAAAATGCCTTTCAAAGTTACTTTTAATATTTGTAGTGGGCCTATATATAAAGATTTTGTGACAAAACACGTGTTACACATCAAACTGAATGTGTCCCCATATCCCAAATAATATCAGGCAGTATATCATATAGACAGTGTGTGCCCAAAATAGAGTAATAGCTCTGAAACAGCTTATTTGTAACTGGTGGTGTTGTTATAACAGAGGTTGCTGGGCTGTCATTTTGTGTTCTTTTACCTGAATAGCAGGAATTTCTTTGGCCAAGCTTGCCTCGGAGTCACAGAAACTGCAGCTCAGGAGATCGTGTGGCAAATGCAGCTCCACAGTATCTTTTAGTGAACCTCCAGTGGTGAGGCACATCAGGGGCTTGAGCGTTGCTGCTCGTCTATTGTGTCCTGAGGTGGCCCCAGGTACTGCATGCTCAGGCAGTGGATGTGTCCTGGATCTCGGTGAAACCTGACCACGCCCTTTGCCTCACTCCCGTCCTTGTTCTGCACATCAGTGTCACAGAACAAGCTCTTGCAGGTCTCCAACTTCACAAGCCTTTCCAAGCACAGTTACTCCTTGCTACTTGTGCAAGTCAGGCACAGCCACGGTGCGTGTTCTGCTCTGTTGTGTTCTAAATCTGATTTGACTCCCTACACTGCTTAGCAGTGGATGTGCAGGGGCAAGGTGAACAGGCGAGGTGGGATCTGTGCCGCTGTTCCAGGAGCCAGTCAGTGGGATATCGCCATGATATCCCAGGTCTAACAGCTATGCTGAGCTGACCAGCTACTTGTGTCATAATCGTGCCCAGTCATCACGGTTAACTTTTCGGCGAGGGTTTTTATTTTAATATCCAGTTTTGGAAAGTAACATGAATATTAATAGGAGCTGATTGTCATTGCGCTAATGCAACCAGACCGCTTTTCACTCACTTTTACCAGGGATATTTTCAAACTTTAGTTTTCAGAAAAACCCAAACTGCTGCTGCCCAGAGAGATAGGGAATACAACAGAGGATATGACCTTTCTGAATGTTTTCTTATCAGGCAGCATAAGTACTGTATGTCCCACTAAGCTGCTTCAATAGAACCTTGTCAAGTTATCACATTACTCGACATGTTGCTGATAATGAATACATAAAAGCTTTAGATATTGAGGACTCGGAGGAAATAAATAAGATTTACTGAAAAACTGCTCAACATATATCCCAGGGCCATGGGTTTTTTTTCCATGTGGATTGTGTGCTGCCTTTAGTCCCTTAGATAAATGGGATGATGCAAGAGTTTCAGCTTCTTGAAATGTAAAGTGCAGATGTGAGCAGATAAATGAAGAAAGTAAATGGTCATCTATCTCCATTGTGGAGAACTCAATCACATTGTAACCATATCAGTCTTATTCTCCAAAAGTGCCTGATATTTTCCTTTTCTGCTACCATATGCTCCTCTAGCTCTGGTTGATATCTGCAATATCTTCTCCTGTCCTGTATTCTTACGAGTGTTGAGTGTTGGAGGAAGAGTTCATATTCATCTTTGTAATTTTGCCTTAGATCTCTTCTGGTGACTTTGAGGAATTAAAGCAACAAACCCAAAAACCCAAAATGCAGTAGAGAGAACAGGATCAACAGCATTAACCCCTCGTGTCACTGCGGCAGGAAGTGGCCTTCAGGCTTAGGCATCAAATAGCACTTGCTGTGAGGCTGCCCAGGGTTTCTCAGCTGGTCCCCCCCGCCAGCAGGAGGGAACACATGGGATAGGAAACTCCAGGTGCTGTTCAAGAGGAATAAGGTGACTTACCCCCTTACTCCATTTCTGAAGTGATGCACTGGTAGTCACGTGGCTTAGGAGTGGATTTGGTTAATTCATTCCATGTTTTACCTGGGTCCCGAAGGCTGTATGTCTCCCATCTGTCCTGAAAACAGCCTGGCAACTGGCCGAGATTTCACGTTTGCTTTATTAACAGTCTCCCAGTACAGCTGGGCAGTAGGAGCTGACAGTGTTGACATGATTTGTTGTAAATAAGCATCTGAACTTTGGATGCAGCTTTCGATAGCTATCAAGGATTTATTCAACAAGAACTGTTTGTGTGCCTTTGACTGTAGAAGGTAAATTAATACTCTCTGAATCTGATCTCCACAAATTCTGACTTGGAAGAGCTGTAAAAGTCATGACAGTTATCTTCTTAAATAAATACATAATCAAGTATTTTTAGTAATCTCTGCTCCAAAAATATGCCTTCGGTTGCCTAATTCCTAATTTTTCCATATTCAGATTAAATGGATCAACTCCTATAGAGAAGATGACTTTGAGATTTACTTCAAGTTTACTCATTTAGTAGACTACTGTATGCTTAAAGCATGAAATGAGAAACTATTATTTTCCCATTTCAAAATGACCCCAAGCACCTGCGATTTACCAACCTCAGAAAAGACACCCATGGAAGTTGTTCTTTACTTCCGTCAAACGCCCCGAGTGCCGCCTTTCTCCAGAAGGCCGTGCTTTCATTCTGGTCTCCTGTTGTACATAAAGAGGCATTCTTACAGCTGGTATCTTGGCTGGGTGAGACTTTTTCTTGTGCTTAAAGTCACCTCTCTTGTGTTTGACTGATCAGGAGGAAGTGGGAAGCGCTGCTATGGCACAGTGGCTCGCAGTGGCTGTAAGCAATGATATCTAACAATGCCCTGAGGAGCTAGTTAAAAAGTGCCTCTCGCACTCAGGAAAGAGCTTTAATGGAGCTGCATTAGAAAGCTGTCAGTTTCTTGTTGGGCAAAACAGACTTTTTTTTTGCGCCGTAAGGATTATTGAAGCATTTGTTACACGGTAACTTGGAAATCATAATAAAACATTTCTAATTTCACTTCCCCCAGCAAACAGCTAATGGATCTAGTGCACAGGAAGCGCAGACAGCATGCTATAGAGCCATGGAATCTTGCTCATACTCCTAATTGGGAGGGCAGGGGATAGAAGCTGTAGCTATTTTTTTCTAAATGTCCTTCCCAGAAACAGAATTTTCAAAGGCAGATGTAGGAAATAACTTGGTAACTTTTCCACTTGCCTTAACCTCTTGGTATGCTTGTACAAATATATTTTAGTGTTGTTCAAATGACATGTTAAATGCTGATGAAGTGTCAGAACTCTAGTAGGTGACTTAAATGTTGTCCATAAGAGAAACCCTAGTGAAATGGTAACAGATGAACAGAGATTAGATTTTACAAAGTCCTAAGAGGGTGGCTGGCAAGAAGTGCTTTGTAGAGGACATTGTTCAGTCACTCTCTGCAGGCCAATGTCTTACACGGTCAGAGAGAAATGAGTAATACTGAAAAATGAAAAGAAAAAAATTATTTGTTTTTCCAAACTGTCTCTCTATACTGGCTAAC
The DNA here is from genome assembly GCA_013397975.1 of Machaerirhynchus nigripectus. NCBI lineage: Eukaryota > Metazoa > Chordata > Aves > Passeriformes > Dicruridae > Machaerirhynchus > Machaerirhynchus nigripectus. Next base: position 1,309,137 of record VZRQ01003305.1, read on the forward strand.
CTGTCTCTTTACCACACTATGATCTTGGTCATGATTTTTCTCTGGAACTGGAGAAGTAGGAATGTGATCTGTAGCTATGATGGAGCTGATGTAGGATATTTTTCAGTCCAGCTACCCAAAGATTCATTTTGATATTCTTCACTTAAACTTTAAATGCAGATCTATAATTAAAAAAAAACAAAACAAGCACCCAAAAACCTAATACCACCACACCATAAATAGCCTCACATCAAAAAATGGAGAAAGTAATGAAGTGTGATGGTTTGCTGAATTTCAACCTTAAGTCATAGTTAAACCTGATCACATATGACTGAAAATGTCAACTGTTATTTTTTTTGTCTGAATTTTTGTGGAATTGGCATTCCCACTCACCCAAAATGTCACAGGCCTAAGGATATAGTAATGATGAAAGTGCATTAGAGAGCTCATAAATCTATGGAATGGGTTTGCAATTGGAAATCCAGAACATCTTAGCTACATCTGGTACACCCAGAAATTTCACCAAAGTTCTCCTTTAAAAAAATTCTCCCAACCCCAAAAATGAAAGCACCCTACCTCTGGAAGATATTTAAAAAAATAGTGATATACATTTGTTTGTTTTTTTTTTTTTTTTTTTTGTCAGCTAAGAAAAAATTGATTCATTGTACCATATATTACAAATTATATTTGCATGCAAACTTGCTACCTTGAATTTCATGACCAAGATGAAAATTATCTTGTGTTTTCCATCTATCACACTGACTGGAACAGCTCTTGATGACCTAGGGCTTACGTTGCTCAAGCCTGGATATTAGGTGAGCTGTAGTACAGTTTGAGTCATAGATTTGAGCATGGAAAACTCTGGGCAGCATAATTTTAGCTAAGGAGGACACGAGCCCTTAGCTTCAAAGGGAAAGGCATAAATACCTAAGATTAAATCTCTAAAAAGCCGTCCATGGTATAAGGGACAAAATTAAAATCTGAGACTGGGAACCCTACAATTTTTGACCAATACAAAATGGCTGTGGTAGAAGAGCCCTTTATGCATTTTAGATTCAGAGCTTTTTAGCCAATTCTGTCATTCAGATTGCAGTCCATATTTTTCAATATGGAATTCCAAGAAAGTTAGACTTGAAAAACTTGAAATTATTCTCTTTCCCCACTTGCTTATGATTCTATGTCAAATATAAAAATGAAACAGTGTTGGATGCATTTATTTGTTCTGGTATTTTCAATATATGCCTTTAAACACTGGCTGTTAAGCTAACAGTGCAACATGTGACAGAATCCAGGAAAATGGAGAATGAGAACGAAGTCTGGACAGAAAAGATCAAATGCCTGATTTTATTTTTGAATAGCAGCACACATAAGAGATTTCTTTAAGAGACCATTGTGGCAGAGAGGAGGAGGAGAAGAAGATAGGAGGCCTTGGAAGAAAGTGGAATCAAGTTTCTGAAAACTGCAGCCTTTACAAAGGATGTCCTTTAGATACAAATAACGTGCAGGTTTATAAAAGAGAGAAGTGGGTTTAGAATTAGGAACTCAGAATACCAGTGAGCGTCCAACAATGAATCTTAGCAAAGAAAAATACCTGTTGCTGTAGGAGCTCCAGTTGTGCCTTGAAAGTACAATGGAGAAAGGACAGAAGCGAAAGACAACTATTCTTCTTTCTATTCAGGAAAGGACTGGCATTCCCTTCTGACAACTGTCATCTCAGTTTGTGCAGTGTAGCCCTTCATGAGACCTGGAAGGATGCTTGATGGTAAACTGTCTTCAAGAAAGAACAGTTCATTACAAAAAGCTTTAGAATTTGGGCCTCCTTAACAGCCTTTCAGATGAAAGGGACAGACCAGTCTTTCTTACATGATTTAAGTAAGAGTGTGATCACTGAATAGATCTGCAGGATGGCAACAAGGACAGAGATTTATATAAGAGCTTTAAGAACAGAGGTTTATAATTAATTAGTCAGCGGTGAATCGGTGGAGCATTGGGAAGGAGAAGTAAAGGAGAGACCCACAGTGCTGCTTGCAGGTTAGTCTGAAGTGAAAGCTCTTGGGGTGTGGGCCAGACTGACAGAGTTCTGCTAAAAGGAAAGAAAAAGCATTAACCTGTGTTCATGCCTGGATTTAATTCCACAAGACACTGCAGGACCGAAAGCAAACCAGTTGGGACCTAAGGTACATCAAGTAACATTTAACCAGTTGTATGTTCTTTTTATGACTTCTGTTTGTGAGGGAGATAAATGCGTGTCTTAGGCAATAAAACATTTCCCCTGATTATAGCAAATGGTGTTTCTTTTCCCTCGTGGGATGTAATAGGAATATCAATGTTTTATATCTCTTATTAAAAAAGCCCAAGTTTGATAAAAAATGAAACACATTTAGTAGAGTTGTTATCCCAGGTAAGGAAAAGTACCATTATACAGTCACAGGCGCAGAACTGTGAGTGCAGCAGATTCACTTACTGCAAATCCAACCAATTTCTGCATGCTGCACCCAAAACCCAGACAAACCCGGAAAGAAAGGTGAGTGACCAGGCTTTCATACAGACCAATAAATCTCTAAGTGAAGCCAGGTGATACCTTTTATCAAAAGGAAAAACCTGTCTTGATAAAAGCAGCAAATGTATTTTTAAATTTGGACACAGTTACATAAGGGGAGGGATAGAGAGGAAAGTGTCTGAGGGAGTGAGAAAACAGAAGAGAACCAGATCAGGAGAATAATCCTGGGAAGTGTGTCCAATTTTTCTAACATTTCCTATCACTAAGTTCTCCACAGTTGTGTGGGCATCTGTGAAAGTAGAACTGGTCCCCAGTAGAGTTTGAATAGTGTGCTGAGCAGCTGTTCTATTTCAGAAATGTAAATACGTTAAATGGTTATGCCAAAATATTTTCTTTGATGTGGGATAATAATATCAAAAGAAAGGGTGAGGCAAGCTTGCCTTTCCCTTCTGTGGAGTGAGCTGCAGTTTTTCATTTAGTTGTATGGTTTCTGGGGGAAACCTTTTCCAAGCCTGCAGTTTTCAGGGACTGAGCTCTTTTCCCTTCCTGTGTTGTAGCAAAACCAGACTCTCCCAGCATTTGCTTCCTGTCTGTACAGCAAAGATACCAGTGCTTGTGCAGCCAAAAACCTGCCAGCTTGGGAGTTTACCTTGCAGGAGGAAGCCTCTCCCTCAGAGGAGGTTTCCCAAACCACTCCCTCTGCGTGGTTTGGAGCAAGGTCCTCACCTCTGGGATACACACCTGTAAGTGGAATGCTCTCATCACCAGCATGCTGTGCTGGTGCTTCTGGACATTTCGTCTTGGGCCTTAACAAGCAGACATTTTCAGAAAAAGGCAGTGAAGAATTGGCAGTGGGTTTCCATGAAGACAGCTCTCTAACACCCTAGAAATATTGTCTCTCATTGCAGTAAATAAGAAATTTTCCCCGAGCTTCTAGGGGTGCATGTGCTATGTTTCACAAGTTCTGCATATTCCTTAACTTCCCGATTTTGCTACCAGACTGGCTCCTGCTGCTTCCCAGGACACTGCTTTCCAAACACCTGATTGTAATATACAGCTAGAAGCAGAGGTTTTGTGCATTGTGAGGCAGCGTTTTCACGGCTCCCTACTTCTGAATGGAGGGGTTTGATGTGATTTGAACTGGGATTTCACTTCAAAATTATGGCAGAATAGTTTTCACAGTTAATTCTTGTGAAATGAGATGTGTTGTAGTGGGGTTTTTTGTTTATTTGTTTAGGGGTTTTTTGTGGAATTGCATTTATAGCAGGCATGGAGGAATTTTTTTTGAAATAGCGTATTAGTTCAGTATTGAAAGAGAGCATGACAGAGTTTGGTTAGGGGCTGTCTGGGACGAAGCACATGCAAAGGGCTGAGAGGTGGGCTGTTGGCAGCCAGCTCAGGTTTGGCATTTCATGACGATGGTGTCCTTCAGACCTGCTTTGGGAGGAGTCCAGCAGGCTGTGAGAGATCTAAGCCTGCCAATGCTTTCTCTTCATTGTTTTTTAAGGTCCAAAGTACAATACCGTTTATTAAAAAAATTGGATGTATCTGTATTTTATGGAATATGCATGAAGCTCAAGGAACAGATTTCAGGCTTTGTGCATTGGCATGATTTATTTTATTTCATGCTTTATGTACGCATAGAATTCGGTGTATTGTGGTTTTACATGTGTGCAAGTTTACATTAACTATAAATGTGACCTCAGAGTGTTTATATGCAATGTACTGAAGCTTCTCAAGTTGACAATTACCAGGATATTTCTCGTGCTACAATACAATTGAGAATCACAATTCCTACAAGATAAATTTGTGTAAATTTTGTTTATCTAGATTTACAAACCAGCTCATTGAGCTTATCTCTTGTCATGTGTTCTACTATGCCAGTTGGAAATTGTTCACTGGCAAAACTTGTGTCTTTTCTAACAAGTCTGCCTTCCATTTTTGTGAAAGTGAATAATTGCTTCCTGAAGATTAATCCCACAAATGCTTATATTCAGTAAAGTCACTTCTGACCTCTAGTTGCATGGGATTTTGCCAGTAAAAATTGGAAAACCTTACAGAACTTGAAAACCCTGCAGAAGAAACCACATGAATAAATTTTAACATCTAGAGATGACACAGTTATGCAGAAGAATGGAGACTGGGGTTTTTTTTAGTTATATTATTAAATGCTTGAAGTTTTGCTCAGCTTCACCCCTACCCTCCAAATTCTAGGACCGAGCTAAACTAAATTTTTTTGTGTTTTTAAAAATACCATGTTTTAATGTACATAATAATTTTCAGGTGGTCTAATCTCCCTTTGAAATATTAGTCCCCTAAACTGTGACTGTGATTACAGGCATTCTGAGAGAACACACCTTAAACTGCAGGGTAAATGTATTTTACTATACATGCTTTGCAGGGGATTTTTTTTTTGTATTTTAAAAGATAACCTCATTTGTTAGCATTTTTGCACATTTAAATACCTGCAAAAGTCTGGGTGACAAAACCCAGCCCTTTTAACCATATTAATTTCTTACAACGTCCTTGCAAGTGCTTTGTAAAATATTTACAGAGTAAAAGGGATGTAATATTTTTACAGGGTGACCAAGCCTCTAGAATTCACCAGGACTGCTTAAACTCTGAAACTCTGCCTTCACACTGCGCACGTGTCTGTAAACGTCAAAACAAGGCAGGAGACTGCGTGTGACATTGTGGCAGTGCCACAGCTACGGCAATAAAGTCACATCAGAGACCGGAGGCTTGGAGGTGCCGTTGCAGCCGCGTCAGAATCGCGGCAGATAACGCAGGCACAGCACACCACAGACACTTCACCTTCATGACGGGGCACACTCACCTATTAGGATGATCACAGACAAGCCACAGCATCATTCCTTACCCTCTAGTAAAATTTTAGTTGCATCACATAGTACTCATGTCATCCTATGGATTAGAAGATTTTACTCTAATTTTTGTTCCGCTGTAAATAGAGTCAAAAGTGCCAGGTAGGAATATCCTCCTGTATAAATCTGTTGTATTACATGTCAGTTCTGGTTAGGTTTGCAGAAGAGACATTTCTATTTCAAGAAGTTTACAGAATATTATAGTGATTTTTTTTTGTTCTGTCTCCATTCAGATCTTTTGTTTGTTTGTTTAAAAGGAAAAAAAAAACCTCACTGCAAAATATGTTATCAGAAATTGCACACATTATAATCATTGGTATTGAAGTCCCAAGGTATAACATTGACATTTTGCAATTTTATTCAGAAATTAGAACAAATAGTGCTATATCTAAACATTTTGCATGTTTATTAAAAATTAAAATATACTATTGTTTATTCCTTAGAGGTCTTTTAAAACATTTATCATTAGACAGGGCCCACTGGAATGTTTGGTGTTTTAATGGCAGTGGAAGTTTCACTGGTTACAGGTTCTGGAATATCAGTATGGCTAATATTGGAACCACACACATTCAATGCAATTTAGGATTGCATCATCCTTTATTTTTTTTTAAGTGCATGCAAAGATGAAATAGCTCCACACAAGGTGTGTACAACGTACTCTGTCTCACTGTGTCCATCTGCTACAGGGTATGTGACAGCTATGGATCAAGCATTGTTTTTTTTCAGGCTGGGGTGTTCTTTTTGCCTTGCAATGATTTTATATCATTCTGTGGCTGAGATTTTAGGAATTCAAGTGTTGTTGAGAAATCAGGATAAAACTAGGTTTTCCTGTTTTTCAGTGTAGCTAGTGCACAGAAAGTTACCCCAGAGGAGTAGGATGTGTAGATTCAGAGCTGGAAGTGCATTGAAACACTGAGTGGATAAGAAGAGATGGAAAGCATGTCTTTTCTGGTTTTTAATTCATGTTGAAAGCTTGACACTTGTAAGCTGAAGCTGCAAATATAAAATATCACGTTTGACCCACCAGAGTTCCAGCAGGCACCTCACCAAACCTGTGGGCCACCCACTTCAAGGGTCAGCTCTACCTTATCCTTCCTGAGAACAGGCAACATTTGTTTTCCAGTAGGAATTTTTTTGTACTGACTGCATAAAATGAAACACAATTTCCCTGTCGGAGTCACAGTTGAGAAAAACAGTGATAGCTTTTGTTTAAGGCTTCCAAATCTTCCTAAAATTGTAAACTAGTGCTGCAAGTCTGTTAGAGCTCCACAGGACAGGGTAAAAAATTCCTAGAGAAAGGTCATCCTTCTTTACTAAATTGCACAGGTCTTGGAAGTCATTCTGTAGAAGCTGATTGCATTGTGTGGAACCCAATTTGTGGTGTCGCTCTTTAAATCCTGTAGGATTTTCCATGAAGTTTGTTGTTCAGCGCAAAGAGCCCAGTTGTTCGCCCCGAGTGTGAGGGTTGCTCTCGCCCCACGCTCTGTTTCCCCATTAATGACTGGGTTTTCACATCCCTTGCATCTGTCCCAAGGGAGGAGCTCGTGGGAACGAGGGGGCAGGTCATTCTCAGCGACAGGCTCCTGGCTCGGCATCCCGCTCCTGCCAGAAATCTGTCTGAGCCTGAATCTGGCAAAGTTTAGGAAGCAGCGTTAAATGCACCTCTTTGTTCCAGGCTTCCACTAACGGCAGGCACAGGAATTTCACTTGGCAATCGGTATCCTGGCTACCCTTTTCAGGGTCCTTCTATAGCTGTTTCAATAGCTGGGAGGGGCAGGGAGCAGTTTCTGTGGTGATTTCAATCAGAGGTGCATTATGTAAAATGTGCCCAGGTACTGCGATAATTTCCCTCGACGATTTAAATCTACTTGTGTGTATATGCGTAGTATTGCTTGACTGGTTCATAATTTAGTTTAAAAATAGAGCATTTAGTTAATATAATTTTAGAAAAGTGTAAAGCCTGAAAAATAGGCAGTGGAATAGGATCTGTGTGTAGGAGCAGTTTGCAGACTTTTTATCGTGGTGTGTTTTCCTTTATTACTTTGGGTAAGTGCTATAACTCTAAAGTAAGGAGAGAGTAGATATTTTTGAAAACAAAATTTATTGTTTAGCCTTAGGAACAAATGTGAGAACTGGGCATTTCATGTCAATTCCCCTTTATTTCCCTTTACAGAATATGCTCTGGGTTTAGATGCTGACTTCTGCAGTCAAAATGTGTTAAAGCTTCTGCACAGGGCAGATTTTCCTATGGGTCGAAACACAGTAGCATTTCAATACTGGACAAAAGCTCTGAGGGTGCCAGCCCTGCCTTGGGCATTAGCTAATTCTACTGCCAAGAGGAGTGCTGCTTTAGCCCTTTTCAGCAGGGAGATGATGTCTAACTCAGCAGGCAAGAGAGCACTCTGCCTGTAGGAAATACGCTAGAGTGCAGAGTACCTTGGGGTCTAGGCATTAAAACAGACCCTCATGGAGTAGCACTTCTAAATTCTGAGAGATTTTGTCAATTATATTGTTATTTGCTTGTATTTCACAGCTGCTGGGTTCTGTTACCTGTGCACTTAGTGCGTTCACCTCAAAAGCTGCTGCTGCTGAAGCCCATGCGAGTTACTTTTGCATATTGTTGTTGCTTGCTTACTCTGCTGTCACTTTGGTGCATTAAAAGGTGTTCATGCATGAGCAGCACCAGTTCCATTGCCCTGCACGTGTGTTTGTCAGCATAAGGTGCTCTGACCTAACACCATGAGCACTGAGAGTAACACCCTAGCTCATATCTCTGGCTAGATAGGAGTCTTACCGTTCCACATTCCCTAGTGTGCCTATCCAGCAATAACTGGATAATTCCTTACAGCCCTTGTGGCTGGACAAGATACTGAAAGGAGTGTGGAGGAGAGGGATAAGATGAGACAAGTAGAGGGACTTCAATACTGCTGGTGCTGGCAGAGAGAAAAGTACAGGTAGTGCTGTACGACAGAGGTCACACAAACAGGAGAAGTGCTTAAAATTTCCATGATGCTGAAGAGGAGCTGCTTGAACTTTGTTGTAGGGGTAATGGAAAAGCCAAGTAGGAAGGAATGTGTCTGGGTGGCAGGGAGTGGACATGTCTGAAGTGACAAGTGAGCATCTAAGTTGGTGTTTTGATCACTGAGAGTGAATGGAACCAATTTTGTTTTTCCTAAAGTTACAGGGAAATTCTTTGGAAAATAGTGCATCTCCTGCAACTCCTTTTCCAGCTTAAATCACAAAAGAAATCAGAGAACAGGTCCTTGTGTTGTACTATTTCCAACATAACTTAGACCGTAGAACATTTGTGTACGTGACAAATCCTCATGAGGATTGTGGCAAAATTGTTCAGAATCAATTACCTTTCAATGTCTTTAATCTTGAAACATTCACCCATCAAGACACAACTGCTGAAATCCCAATTTCTCACCATGCTTGCTTCTTTATTTAAAGAGCATTTTCTCCCACGTCCTACCGCTTTTTCAACAGGTTTTTTGTGAACATTACCTTGTCCTTGCATCACAAGAGAATTGCTTTTTGCCTGACTCCCCAAAAACATCCCTTCCCAAAGTTTGATCCCATCCCTACTGAGTCCAGGTACTCCAAGGATCACCATGTGAGAAGCTACTTCTTTTAGTCTGTGCTTGTCAAAGGTATTGTGCCCAGTCCTGTTGAGTTAAATTGTTGGTCACATTTTCCCCCAGGCTGTGCTATCCTGGGTTTTTCTGAGGAAGAAAGCCTCATGTCCAGGATAAGGGATTTCTGTAAAGGATCCCAGGTGTTTAGCAACCAGCAGCTGGGACATTTATTGCTGCATTACTCACCACTGGCTCACGCCTTGTTAAAGACAGAATATGGTTCAAGCTCTCTGCCAAGACTTTTAAACCTTTCCGTTGACACGTGCTGGCTGCCTTGCGAATGTGTTTTCCTGTGCGAGTGAGCGGGATCTTTCATTCTGCACTGTCACAAGCAGACAGGAATCAGATTGGGAGCCTTGTGGCTCTAGGAGGCAAAAGCTTCAGGAGAGCCTGGTGAGAACTGCAGAACACTTGGCTGGGCTGGCACTGGCCCTTCCACAGAATGGGCTCAGCGAAGTGCTAATCTGCTCCTTGTCGGAGGAAGGAAGATAGAGACATGGGTGTGTTGTCTACCTACCTGAGTTAGCAAAATGCAGGGACACAGATATTCCTAAATGGCAACACTTCTATTTCACTAATTTCAGAGAAGTTGGGGGAGCTTCTTCTTTTTAGTTTGCAAGTACCTGTTTAAGGTTGCTTCTTGAACTAATTCCTTTGCTGGCTAAGAATGGCAGCAAAGCTTTTTACATAAAGCAAGCTGTCTTGTGGTGTGATTTTGCTTCTTCTGAGTTATATTTTTGAATTATTAATAAGTGTTTTGAATTAAGATAATTGAAACATTTCATCACTACATATTTAATCCTTAGATTTGAGATGGACCCTGGGGAAAGAGTTTACATCTAGACCTAATGGCATAAACACACCCTTGCTTTAATTGTCAGAAGGTAGCTTCATAATTTCTGTTTTAGTGAGTCTTCAGTTATACACACATTTAGCAACCTTTTTTAGTTGATCAAAGATTATATATGTGACAATGCAATTTTCTTGTTACATGCATTCCTATCCTCTTCAATTTCATATCATTTCTGTAGGATCTCAGTCTAAAGGATTTTTTTCCTTATCGGTCCTTTGGCTTAATTTTGCTGTGGAAAATCAGGCTCTGTGCTCTTTTTGTTTCATACCCTGTCATTTAGAATCAGACAACAATAATTCTGGAATCGGAATGTGCTTTCTGTTATCTGGCTGATTTTGATGGATTGTCGTGCATTGGTTTGACTTTGCAGGGGTTGAACGTAGCATTCAAATGTTTTGAGCAGTTAACTGAACAAACATGCAAGGGAAACTAGAGAGAAAGGTCACCAGCACAGTGTTTGGTGAACAAAGCTCTGCAGGTTTTTTTTGTTGTTGTTTGTGGGTTTGTTGGTTGGGTTTTTTTTTTTTTTAACTTGAGAAATACTTTGAAATAGTGTATTGTAACACAGTTTGCAGATCGCTGAATTATGTACTGTACACATGGTTAACGATTTATGGGGCCATGAGTTATTTAATCAGGTAATGCATATGCTTTGTACAACAAGCAAGCTGATGAAAACTCTGAATGGAAGAAATTGTTCATCCTTTGAATGACACACATTATATGCTGCGTTATCAGAAAATAATGACTTTTTCTAGCCAAAAGCTGTCATTTCCAATGGTCATTGTCTCACCCAAAGACATCAATTAAACATAAAAGTGTAATAAACAGTGACTTTCATTTGGGGTGTGCTAAACAAGTGCAAGGCAGAATAGAGAAACCTCAGGTCTCTGACATTAGGGTCTTGTGTTGTCATTGTGAATTTTGGTTTTTTTGCAGAAAGGGGAATTGGAAAGGCACTTGGTTTTAATGCTGGAACTGAAACGTGTTCTTGCTGTAGAGATTTTAACCCTAATGAGTGGGAAGTGGCAGATAGCTGTAACAATGTGTTGCAGCGTAGGATATAACGGGTAAGGATAACCAAGGAAAAAGCATTGTTTTCTTCACAACAGACTGGGCTTTTTTGCAGTGTTGGCATAGCACTCAGCACACTGGGGCTCCTATTTTGGGTTGGGCTGTGTTGGTTACATAAAAATAAAAGAAATAGAAAAGGAAGAAAGAGAATGACAAGCATGATGAGGTGGGAAAATAAAGGAACCCATTAGAGGGAAACAAATATAAGGTGCAGATGAGGGAGTCAAAGCAAGTCTCAGAAAAGATGAGTGATTTGAGGATGAATTTTGAACTTGCAATTGGGGAAAAGCCTTAATCTTCAAACCTGTGTAGGACAGAAAGTGGGGAGTGGAAAGTTAAGATCAGCTCTGAGTCTGCTAGAGAGAGGAAGTGGAGGGGAGATCTCATTGCAATCTACATCTTCCTTGCTGAGGGAGGAGGAGGGGCAGGCACTGATGTCTTCTGTCTGGTACCCAGATACAGGACCCAAGGGGATGGCCTGAAGCTGTGTCAGGGGAGGTTTAGGTCGGACAATAGAAAAAGGTTCCTCACCCAGAGGGTGGCTGGGCACTGGAACAGCTCCCCAGGGCAGTGGTCACAGCACCAAGCCTGACAGAGCTCAAGAAGCACTTGGACAATGCTCTCAGGCACATAGTGGGACTCTTGGGGTGTCCTGTGCAGAGCCAGGAGCTGGACTTTGACAGTCCTTGTGCGGCCCTTCCAATTCAAGTTATTCTATGATTCTGCTACAAAAGACCCTGTCTTTTGACATGAGAGAGGTGGATGTGAAGGAGCAGGGTCTTGTCCCACTTAGTATATTTCAGTGTCCATCCCAGTAACCAGAGCCACAGATCAGATCAGACAGGAATGACAAGAAGTTCTTTCAGAGTAAAAGCAGAGGCGTTGTGTCACAAAGGCATCCCTAAAGGAAATAAAGCATTGTGACAGGCCCGGACCTTTCAATGTACCCTAGAAGAGTGCTCCAGTGGACCCTTGAGGGATGATCACACCCAAGAGCCATGGATATAACTAGGCACTCAGCCTTCTACAAGCTGAGACAGTCTGAAGGGCATGTTCTGGATGTGAGTAAAGTAGCCAGAGCACTGCTGAGCATTTGTGCTCGTGTAGAAGGCTGGAAAGCTGCACTGGAGTGACTGTCACATGTAGCAGGGATGATATGCTGCCTCTTCAGACATGCATTCTTTCCCCTCTACTCAAAGCCTGAGGACAGTGTCGAGTTTTCTCGAGCTGCTGCTCAAGCAGGCTGAGTGTGCCCTGCTGGGTGGTGAGTGGGAGATGAGAGAGAGCAGTGGAGACAGGCACTGGAGCCTTCTCGTGCTGCAGTGTCCCCTCCATGCTCAGGTTCCTGGGCTCTGCTGTGCTCCCTGCACCTTTCTGTGAGTGGCTCTGGCTCCTGCCAATCCTTTCCGGTCGGGTTTTTCTCTGAAAGATGGAACTCTGTCTGGGAAGAGAGGGAGATGGCCCAGCCCATCGGAATGGCATTGCTGCATGTGTATTCCTGGAATGGCTGGGCTCCCTTTATGTTCTTCCTAGAGTTGGAATTTTTTTTTTAACTCCTGAGAAAAGATCTAGCTTTGAAATTTTTCCCTGATTATGAAGAAGCACAAGTCTTCCTTCATGTTTCCAGCATCTGACTTCAACGAAAGTCCCCTAAGGTTTTCTAGTTACAAATTGGACTTCTGTGAATAATGGTGACTCAAATATTCCAAAGCAATTTTAATATTCCCTATATCCATCAAAGTACTGCAGCTAGGTCCGTGCAACTAGCTTCAGAAAGCCACGTGAAAATGCAAATGTTTGCTTTCTCAACCAGAACTGAAAAATACTGAGCATTTCTAAAGGAGAAACAGAACAGTATGTTCTACTTTCCTTATGTATTTTATAAAAAATGCATATATAAAAATGAATATAAATTCTTTTAGTAGAAATTGTTTCATAAAAGAAACATGAGTTTGCTTTGGCAAAGATGCTTATGATTTATGGTTCATTCTGTAAACTTGGCCAAACAATTTCCTTCTCCTTTATGATTGGAGAGCAGAGCTGTCGGGGGCAGGGAGTTACAGGATGGCATCTGTTCTTAGAGCAAGAGAATTATGTTTATTCATGATTAGTTTATGCAGAAAATGCATCAAAGAGTTTATTTGAATTTTTGATAAATTTGCCTTGTAGAAAAGAAATATTTTTCTTAATTGGACCTTATAGGAAAAATCCCAGTAATGGCAAATGCAAATGAGAAATAATCTGAATTTAAAGAGGCTTTTTTTTTTCAGAACCACTGGTGCTCAAAGTAGGGTGAGGCCACTGTCTTTACACTTTTTAATAAAATTGTGGCTTTTCTTCTCCCCTTTATTTCCATATGCACATTCCGTGGTAGTACAGTAGTGGTTTAACATGTAGCTTCTTCGTGTATCTTTACTGAACGCAGGAGATAAGTTTATCAGTATCATGCTCAGTAGCCTTCTTTCCCTGCTTGCTTTTTAGTATTGAATGAGGTTTTATAAAGTGCCACCAACCATGCCAGTTTTCCATATTTTTCACTCTATGTAAATTTTTGCAGAGAGGTAGGGAGAGCAAGTGAAAGATTGACACTGGTATCTCCTGAAATGTTCTGGTTTTTTTTTTAAGCAGCTCTATTTTCCTATAGCGTTGCCAAAAACCTAACAGATGATGTTTTCAGGATCAGAGACAGGAGATTGAAATGTTGCTAATGTCTGTAGCACTTAAGTCATAGAATTCTGTAAAGAAATGTGCCATGATTGATCTGATTAATCTTTTAGATGGGTGGTGAGAGAGAAAGAAGCTTCTCCACCATGCGGAATTTTTATATTTATATAACTGCTTTTTAGAGGCTGAGCTTGGGTGTCCTTGTAATATCCTGACACGGGTGACTTGTACTCAGCAATTCCAGCTGAATTGAGTGCTCTGCGTCAGAAAGGAAAAGTTTTCCATCTGGCTCTAATAGAAACATTTTTTACAATTCTCTCCCAGGAGCAAAGTCCTGTGGGATCCTTTGGGGAATGTAAAGCAGCGTGGCACACAGGCATGCTGTCACTGTGCAGAACCTGTCCCCTTGCTGCAAGAGGGTTCTCTACCTTAACCCAAATTGAGGGGTTGTGGCCAAAAAGCTTCAGGTTATATCTCATCATTTTCAAGATTAACTGGAAATTTGGATGGACACAGATGCTGTAGCTGAGCTGGAGAAACTCTCATGCAACTGGCAGTTACCCTCCCATCCTGATCTGCAGCAGATTTGTGAGTCAGCCTTCATTCAGTCTAGCAAAGCTACAAGACCTGGTGCTTGTGCTGAAGGATTCCAGTCCTTCCCCAGCTTCTCACGGCTGTGCTGATGAGGAGAGCAGGTGCACCTTTTCCTGGTGCCACCAGTCGTGACACAATTGCTACAGAGATTCTGGTTTCTCTTTGAAACTCACATGAGCAATTACCTGCTGGTTATCTCACGCAGAATTGGGTCTTTCCAGCCCTGTCTTTCAGCTTCAAATGTGCAATACTTGATAAGCAGAGCTAAAGACATTTTCCTTCTCATGTCAATTCTTGTAAGTTCTCAGTGTCTCTGGGCAGGAAGCAGAGGGCAGTATTAATGTGTCTGTGTAGATACACATGCACACAATTCATTGTTTCCTTAGCAAGAGCACAGAGCTTTAGCAAGGATGTAAAAAAGCCAACATATGATGCACTGCACCTAGGAGTAGAACTGGTCAGGTGTTGCAATAATATAGTTTTATTTTGGGAGGAAACAGAAAAAAGATAATTCTTTTGTTCTCTAAACTAGACAAAGAGCAACAAATTTTTTTTTTACCAAAATTCAGAAAATTCCAAACATTTGATCAAGTCTATTTGGTCTTCTCTCTTTGGGAACCTGCTAAGTGAACACCTGGAACAAAGTGCATGAATAATAGACTTCCATGGGGTTTGTGTTCCAACTGTTACTTGTTCAGTGCCTGTAACATAGAACTTAAAGAACGTTTAATACTACAATTAATTATATCATGTTGGAATAAATAATTTCCTAAATGTACACTCTGTCATGGTGACCACTGATAAGGAATTTAATTTGAAACCCAGCTCTTGGCTTCTGAAAATCAGCTTTAACTAAATTGTCGCAGTCATTACACGTTGTAAAGCCTCTATATTTCACACTTCATTTTCTATCCAAATGGATGACAGCCTACTTCAAAGGGAAAGAAGTAAACCTGTGGTCAGAGTGTTCACCTGAGCAGCATGCTCTCCCTAGATCCCACGTCTGGCAGTTGCACGCATTTTGAATTCCTGCAGGTTTACAATTTAATTGGTCAAAAATCAAAGGGTGTCCAGTTGAACTTGACCTTATAACAGGGTCAGAGATTGGGGGCAGCGTTTGATGCTCCACCTTTCCTGACATTTCGCTGTTGCACAAAAATGGGAAAGATGTTTCAATGAACTTCCCAGGCTGGAAATGTTAACCCCAAATGTTCGGAGCTTGTGAACGTGAAGTTTATGTGGAAGAGAGACCGCTCTATAGCCCTATTTGTAGGCCTAGTAGATGCTATATTATAAGAAGTGAAAATAATGTACTAATTTGTACCTTTTCACAGTCACTTTTAACATCGACCCAAGCACTCAGATCCTCATCCAACCGCTGTGAATGGTTTCAGAGTGTAAGACTTTGCCATGGCAAGATTACAAATATTTCAAATTCCCGTGGCAGATCTACATGACCCTCGTCATTATCTTTTTCATGACCAGTCCAGAGAGACTTTCCTTGTTACACACACATCCGTGAGCAGCGGTCCCTAGGTAGTTCCTCTGATTTTTTTTGTTTATGTGGAGATCAGTGAGGGAAATGCTCAGAGACAGAAGCTGGGAAGTGTTTGAAAGACCAAAACCAGAGTTCGTATGAATCGGAATGGAAAATTAAGGTTTGTTTGCTACCTCATTGTTTTGGACAGTGTGCTTTAAGTCACATCTTTTAAAACAGAAGCATCTTTTGAGGATATCCTATTAGGGGATCCATGGGCGAAATGAAGTTGGTGTAACTGAGGACAGGGGCTCCAAACTCTTTCCTCCTTGCTCTCCTTTCTCCCCTATTCCCTTGGGCAGTCTGGTCTGCAGTGAGTGAATCATGGAGCCTTGCTGAGGTTTGAAGGAACAGTGAGCTCTGCCCCACTGTCCTGCTGCCTTTGCTGGTCCTGTCAACTCAGAGGGAATGCAGCAGCAATTTTTGCCAGTGGTGACATCCTAACTGAAGCAGAACTGTGTGGGGCAAGGTGTGTGTGTGTGTGATTGCCTTGGCCTGTCTTCATTTCAGCTCATGCAAAACTTGTGTCAACACACAGAGTGTGCAGCTCACAGAAAGGGAGGTGCCCTGTTGCTGCTGGAGATGTGTATAATGGCTGCATAGATTGAATTTGTATGGGCACCCAAAAACTCTATTCATTTTTACTTTTTTCTTTTCTTGAACCAAACTCAATATCTGGGGCTGTGTCACAACAGATAACAGTGTCTGGGGACCTCACTGTCATGTGCAAGTAATAAGAACATTGTCACTGTTTATCTGACCGGAGATTGATAGTTCAATACCTTTCAACTTGACTGGGAAGGTAAGGTGCAAGAACTTTTAAACTGTGTGTTTTCATCAGGGGACTGATTTGGGCTGCTATTGGTGACACTGTCCACGTGTAAATGCCTGCTTTTAAAAGCACTTGTGTTTAGATAGGACCCATTTGCTTTCTTTTTGGAAAGAAACCAAAGGAGATACATCTAGATAATCAGAAAATGAGTGTAATGATAGAAAATAGAATACTCAATACTGTTAATCATTGCTCATGCTAAAAGCAGTAATGGACATTTTTTTGAGTATGTACCACAGGAATAAATTTTAAATATCTCTCATGTACAGGAAAAAACATGTTAATTTTAAAAATTCTAATTTTCTACTCAGATTTATAGTCCCTTCTCCTTTACTCCTCATTCAGACTATTTGTGCAAAATCTGACATGTTAACTAATAACAGATGCTGGAAATTCCTTTACTTATTTATTTTTCATGTTTGTACCTGACACATTTGGTCATTTTCAAGTTATCACTGCGTTATTCAGCGTAGCTTTCAAAAATCTAACCAACTATGGGATGGAAATTGCATTGCACAAAGCTGTCCTTTCATGTAGCCCCCACTTCCCTCTAGCTGCCCGTTTCACAAACAGGTTTATAAACCTGGCACGGCCCAATGTCGTTATTCTGTAGCAGGTGTCAGTTGGGAGTTTTTTTATATTTCAGGATCCCTTGACCTTTCTTTTGGGCACACGTACAGTGTGTTAATGATGAGCAATGTCCACACATCAGCACTAATTCAAACTTGAGCTCTTCCAGAGTTTGAAATATGCATGGATAAAGTCTGTGCAGATGGTCCTGAATTTTAATATATAAAAGTCACACTAAAACAAAGTTAACTTTTAAAATTCTGCAATAAATCACAAAAAGCTGAATATGATCCTCTGGATGTCTTAATTAGATGAATTTCTTTCACTTAATCAGACACTCAAAGTCAAAGGGACAAAAGACACTGCCTTTTTTAGTCACTAAATTCTGAATAATGGCTTAGTGGTCAGACGAGCTGATCAAATTACTTGCTGCCATTCATGTTTATATTTGGTTGTATTCTTTTTTTGATCAAGTTGAAACACTGTTTCAATTTTTTTATCGGACAGAATCAAGAATACCCTTCATCAGGAATTGTAGTGATAGGACTAGGAATAACAGGTTCAAACTGAAAGAAGGGAAATTTAGGTTAGATCTATGGATGAAATTCATCACTGTGAGGGTGGTGAGGCACTGGAAGAGGTTGCCCAGAGAAGCTGTGAATGCCCTGTCCCTGTTCAAGGCCAGGTTGGATGGGGCTTTGAGCAACCCGGTTTAATGGGAGATGTCCCTGTCCAGGGCAAGGGAGCTGGAACTGGATGATCTTTAAGGTCCCTTCCAATGCAAACTATTCTATAATTCTACAATTCCTACCAGCTGTAGTTCCAGGCTTGCTGCCATCCAAGAATTTGACATGATGGCCATCTGCACAGGAATGCGTTTAAGGAATGGTTAGTTTGCAATCTGACCTTCAAAGATGGGTAAATAGCAGTAACCAAGATGATTCCCACAACCCAATTTTCAGGTATCTCAGATGTGGAACCAGCAGTAAGAAGGGCAGGGGTTGAGGACCCTGGGTATCCTCTGGGCTCGGAGAAGGGCACTGCACCCGCTGTGTGTTGCTCAGAGCTCAGCCCTGTGGGTGTCCCAGCTCACACAGAGCACATGGAGGCCATCAGACTGGAGCAAGCCGACTCTCAAGGACTCCTGTTTACCACAGGCACATGGCACTTTTAAGAAACTTCACATATGGCTAAACTAACAAGATTTTCTAATGAGGAAATTAGCAAATGTCCAACTGCTTCAGGGTTATCTCTGTGCTGAGTTCCCACGTTTTTCCTCCAAATCTTAAAAATGTTCCATTTTGTTTTAGAAAAAGTGATTTGTGCTGACAACCTCTCCAGATTTTTCTAGCTTTATTGAAAACAGCTGTGACACTTTTGCTGAAGTGGGTTTTCTTTGGTTTTGTGTGTTTGGTTTTCTGTTTTTTAATTAAGCCAGAGGTAGAGCTGGAGCACGGAAACGTCAGTTGCAACTATAAACGAAGTTTTTAGAGAACGGGAAGGAAGAGAGAGCCTGAGAGCAAGGATTTACAATGGGGAAGTATTAGGATTGACTCTAGGTGTCACTGTGAGCTGTGCCTGTAATTCTGCAGATCCATTTCCACTTTTATTCAGTGACCCCCACTTTGCAGCCTTCTTCCTCTTCTCTGTTTCTCCCGCCT
Source organism: Machaerirhynchus nigripectus (assembly GCA_013397975.1). Lineage (NCBI taxonomy): Eukaryota > Metazoa > Chordata > Aves > Passeriformes > Dicruridae > Machaerirhynchus > Machaerirhynchus nigripectus. Next base: position 1,327,921 of record VZRQ01003305.1, read on the forward strand.
CTCCCTCTCTGACTCTGTGGCACACACACACACAGACACGTGCACACAGAGAAGTCTCGGACAAATAATAGCTGGAAGCAAGGAAATTACTGTGTGATCACTAGAGAACATGGCATTGATATAAATTAATAGACACTTAATAAAAATGCTGGTTAACTGAATAGTTATGATGTGTGATATCTCATTTCTATGAAGCCCTGGAAAGAAAATGAGTTTTAAAAAGTAGCTGAGCTTTTTTTTTGCCCATTTCAATACTTCTGCAGGTAAAAGCAGAAGCCAAACACCAGCAAACAAGATACTCTACCAGTTTTACTGATTTGGATGGGGCAGGGCTGGGTCGTTTTAGGCATTACAGACTTGATGGCAGGCACGAGGGATTCTGGCAAATTTTGAAGCTGTACCCACGCACAAAAGTAACCTCTACGTCTTAATGTTTTCTGTTCACTAATATTAAGTTAACTTCCCAATTTATAATTTAGAACGCTTTCCTGTAAGATCCACTTAAAGAATACTAACTAATGACATACGGCAACATCATTAAACACTTTAGTGCCTCGGGGTAACAGACTACAATGCATCCTGCAAAGTAGCACTTAGAGGCTGTATGAACATATTCTGTCACCTTGCAATCTTTTATAGCATAGCCCAGGGAATGTGCAGGGAGATAACACGCAGCGGAATAGAACAAAGTCTGCTGGAGTCACACTCTCCTTAACGTGAGGAATTATCAAGATGCCGTACGCTTCCCGGTTAGGTCCCAAACAGATGAACTTTTGTAAATGAGCAAATTTAAATGCCTTCTTATTACACATAGGCAGAACGCTGTTTTCATGGTGTTACTGAGAGTCTGATGTTACTTTTAAGCGACTTTGTGCAGTGATCAGTATTTTGGTCCTAATTAGTAAAAGTAGTTACTGCCTTAGATTTAAATCATAAACAGAAAAAATAGGTCATCTGATGTTTTAATTCACCCCTCTGCCAACCTGAAATTATTCCTTGCTGTACATACTCTAACCTTTTTCCTGCATCACTTTAAATTTCCTAAGCAACAGTTTGCATGACTTCATGGTTTTTTTCCTTTGGAGTTTGCTTTTTTTGCTGGAATTTAGTAGGGTTCTTCTGAAGGACAAAACCAATTTTTAAAGCAGCTTTGTAGCACTCCATTTCCTTTTTGATTCAGTTTCCTCTGATAGTGCTGAATCTTGAGTTTTTGTAGCACCCCATGGGAAAGGGAAGGCTATCTGCAAAGTACAAATTGTCCTGGTGAATCTTGCTTGTTGCTAGATGGAAATTCTGAACCATCTCTCCTTGGTTTTCATCCTCTCCTTGTACTTTGTCACACACCGAACGTTCAATATGGTGATGACTCCGAGATGCACCCTGTCACTAATCTAGTCACTCGTGGCTGCTGTGATTATCCAGTCCCTATAAAATTACTCCTGGACAATGTCATCAGTGTAGTCTCACCTCTGAATGGAGCAACCCTTTTCTCTCTCTCTTTTTTTTTTTTTTGTGCTTTTTTTTAATCGGGATTAAGCAGTCAGATCTGATGACACTTCACACAAGTGCAGTTGTTTGAAAACATACTGTCCTTTCAATCACAGTAAGTGACAGTGTGCACAGTGTGCACTCCGCCGATGCCACGGCTGCCTTTGATGCCTGCTCTGACTTGCTTTAAGATAAATAGTTCAGAGGAAAATTCTTTACAGTAGCAAACTACTTTTGCCAAATGTTTAGCTCTATATAGTTCTTTTTTTCCCCTTACTTTTTTCTTTTAAAAGGAAAATATAACAGGGATTGAATTGGGGGAGAGTTGAGGAGCCATTTCCTAGGATGAATATTCTTTTACTGGGGACAGGCTTAAATTCCTGTATATTTAGAGCAAAGGAGTGGGTGTGAGGAAATGTGTCTAAGCTCCTTGCTCCCATCTCCGTGCCCAGTTTCTCTCTCATGGATATTATAGAGGCTTGAGTGGGAGTTTGGGATTTTTCAGTATGTGGGAGACAGCTAGTGGCAAAAGAAACCTGCAGAGCTGAGTAAACCCCACACAACTGCATCTCTAATTTCTTCCCTCGTGCTGTCCTTTGGGTGATGAGATGGGGGAGATGAGCCTTACAGAGTGTAGGACCGGGAAGGGATGGTAGCACTCAGCTGTGGTGGGGCCTTGTAGGGGCTTCCTTTGACCATGGAGCTCCCCATGGCTGAGGCACCACAGGGGCTGGGCTCTGTGGGCTGCAGCTGGCAGGAGACAGGCAGGGAGCAGGGACAGAGCAGCTCAGGAGGTCATTCCTGAGATCGCTCTTGCTCCACCACTGCCCTGTGTAGTCACTGCCCCTGGAATCAGGGGGACACCAGCGTGGAGCCGGCACTGACCCAGGGCAGATGCCAAAGGCTGAGGCAGTGCTTGCTGTGCCCATACCAAACACTGACTGCCAGGCTGGGGTAGGAGGAAAGATCCCCTTCAATAGCTGCAGGTCCTAAAGCGTCAGGAAAGAGCAGTCACGTGTTGCAGGACGGATGTAAAGGTGGAGGAGATCTCTGCAGGTCTGGTGGAGTCTGGTGTGGCTTTTGTTTGCTATTTCTGGAGAGTTTTGCGATGAGGAGCATTTCCAGCAGTGAAAAAGGAGAAGAAGAATCTTAATGGAATATGTTCTTAGTCATAGCAGAAATTTTCACTAAGTGTTTTTTCTCCATTTTTTTTTCTGTAACATTTTCTGGTGCTGACTGCAAGTCATGCAGTATTTAAATTCTCTTCATCTCGGATGATTCACTGAAGGTCAGGTCTCTTGAAGTAATATTTTCTTTCTTATCTTCACCTAATCAATCATGTCATATATAAAAAGTCCAAGCAGTTGTATGAGTGCTTTAGGACAATGTAACAATATTAGACCAATCAAAATAAACCAATTGCATATTAGAAATTATTTTAAAGTGATATGGCAAAAAAAAATATGCACAAGCTGCCAAATAAAGCTGATAAAATAACACTCATTGGTCATTACAGTGTGGAGGAAGTTGGAGGGTTTTTTCTTCTTCTAGGATATTTAACAGCTTGACTTCTAATATTTCTTTTAATGTTTGCTTTTGCCTGGCAGGAATGTGATAAAATTATGCAAAGCTATGATTCACATAGAACAAATACAGATTGCAAACTATATAATGTTATCCTGGCCTGCTGTTTATAAAGCAATGAATATGCCTGCTAACTCCGTATACTGATGATTTTTTGCAGCCAGGTTTATAGCTGGATGAATGACCTTTACTTTTTCTAATTATTACTTTACACAAGCAAATAATTTACCTTTTTAATCATAAGCAATCATCAAGAAAGACCCTTGGCAGGCATATTGTACTTCTCCTATCGTTCGGTAAACAGCCTTTTTTTGGTTCTGATGTGGTTTCTATGCCTTGTGTGTTGCTCTACAGAGTAGTAGTGTGAATTTAAACTTAAGGCAAATTATCTCAATTGTATATATATGAGTTGGCATAAAATCATGGGCTTTCCTCATTGTGCAGTCAGGCCTGTTGGGTAAACGGCCTAATGGTTCTGGTGCAGTGTCTGCTCAAGAGTGACTGAAGAAATCAGACTTTTCTCACCAAATCAAACAGTTGTGCCAGCCTTAAACAGAGTCTTAGGACTTGAGAAAATCTGATTGTTTCGTGGTCAGCGTGCCCAGAGGGCTGTGGTCACCATGGCCAGTTTCTCAGCCCCCGCCAGTTAAGCAGAAGCGTATGAAAAGGCTGGCTCAGTTTTTTCACTGTTTGAGTGCTCTTTCTGAGCATCTCAAGGGTCAGACACTGTTTTAAAGCACTTGCAATAGAATGGCAGTGACTGAGTTGCTGACAGCAGAGCACGCAATCTTGCTCAAGGAGTGTAGCGTTAGTCTAGAGACAACATGGGGTAGTTCAGAGACACCTGAGCTGTTTCAGCACTAACACTGAACTTTCATGCTTCAGCTCTCTCTGGTACAGCTGCTTGTTTCACAAGCAGGTGTCTAAAACTGCTGTGAAAGTCACTTCACCTGCAGACTGAGCAAAAGTCTACTGACTCTTCATATAATGGTGTAGTGTCAAGTAATAATGTGCACATTTTGTCTCTTGGGAGTTGCAGCTTGGGAGCCTGTTGTCTGTGAAAATGAGAAGAGACCCAAGCTTTGAGGGAGCTGGCAAAGAAACCTGCTGGAGGCTGCCCTTCGTTTTACCGTGTTTTCCCTCTATCGCCAGTTGTGCAGCAGAGGGACTAATTCTGCTGTGTTACAGGATTTTTACTATTTCTTTTCCATCTCAGGAACAAAGTAATTGGGTTTTTTTTGTTGTTGTTGTTTGTTGGCTTGGTTTGTTTGTTTGGGGTTTTTTTTTCCCAGTGAATTCATAGAAATGCCACAAACCCCATTCTTTCTGCAGAATCTGCTGCTGCTCTGCATTGCTGCATAAGAGTGACTATAATAGCCATGTGACACGTTGACAAGAGTAATTATACCCAGAGGGGTTGGTAATTTATGTTGGGTAGCAGGTGGTATCATTTCCTGGTTAGTCTGTACCCTAACTTGTTATTATCTATGGCCATCAGCAGCTGGAGTGACACCTACGGAGGAGCCCTCGGAGCTCGAGGCAGGAGCCAGAGCTGTTCCATTTGCCTGTAGATCGAAGGAATCCCTCCATCCCTCACACTGAGTGCAGCACAGCCTTTGATAACGTGGTGGGCAAGGCCAGGCATGACTCATCTCACTGACTCTCCCCTCTTGTGCATGACTTTTTAACAGGTTGTGCTTGACAGAGAATGTGTTGCTGCTTACTTTAGGCCACCATCATTATGCCCCTGACTCACTCATATATAACAGGACATCTAAATAGCTGCTGTCCCTAAGGGAAGATTTTCTACCACAGTATTTCTTTGGTGTGGCAAGTGACTTCATTGCTCATTTCTGAGATGAGCACCCCATTGTTTTGGGAGTTGTACACACACATAATTAGGGACAGAGTCTTCCTCTGACAAGCTTTTGCCCTTAAAAGAAAAGAGAGGCAGATGTAAAGTGGATGTGACACAGGGGTAAGAATAAGTAACTTACCAAAGGTCAAGCTAAGGATCTGTTACAGAGAAAGGAGTTGATCCTGTTCTTGGAAAGGCCAAATATAATGGCCTAATAACATACTGATCTGTATTTTCCATTCCCAAGCTTGTTGTGTTGCTTTGGTTTCTTTAGAAATTTCATGAGCTGTTATATTCCGGGTCAAGCAATTCACCACTGTCCTAAAACCACAGAACAATCTCCTTAGTCTTGTGAAACTCTCTGGATACCGGAGCACATGTTGAAAATCTAGGTCTATAGTCTTTGAGGGCTTTTCTGTATCTTTGAGGGTTTTTTCAGCTCATTCCATTTCCAGGTTTTAGCTTTCTCACCTCATTTCTTTCGGTTCTTCAGCCCCTAATCCTTGAGATTCTCACTGCTTCCTTCCTCCTTCCCTTACCAGCCCGGGTAATACTGACTTTTTCCTTGTAACTGGTGTCATGAACTTTGTTTTATCTCCTCTCAGATCCCTTTCCCCGGTGTCCTTCTGTTCATTTTTTAAACATCATTTTCTGAACTGCCCCAAAATGTAGCCACTGTTTATATCATTCACTTATTTTACCAAGTGAGCTCAACGTCTGAGGTTCTGCAGGTTTTTTCTAAGCCTGTTTACTCATCTGGAATCAACCAGCAGGTCCACATATGTGATCCTGACTGGAAGGCATTTACAGGCGCTGTCCTCCTGGGTGGTTTCTGTGCTGGGAACATCTCCTGTGTAGGGATATCCGAGGTAGCTCCAAACAAGTGCATTCTCTTGGTGCTTCTGCTCTACCAGGCACCACATATACGTGGCTAGAGTGCTTAAATTACCCTGTAGGTGAGACTGCAGATTCCTTAGGTAGTTGCAAAAGCTTTACCCTACACTTGGATTCTTGACATTTACCTTTTATAGCTGTCATGATCCTTGAGGTGATCCTTCTTTTAATCCATGGGCTAGAAATATTGCTGAATGTGTTATATATTTCATAGGGAGTTTTGAAGATTTTTTTTTTTTTAGTAGAAGTGGGGTTTTGTGGATTTTTTTTTTTTTCTTTAGAGAAATGATAGTGTGTTCAAAGATAATAGCAAAGAGCTCACAGTGCTTGTCATGGATACCTTTACTTTTTTCCTTTGCAGTGAGAAGGTAACATTACCAGAGTATTCACTGTATGCCTCTGGCTAGGACAAAGAGTATTTAGTTTAGCGTCATCTTTTCTCTTGATGTTAATTAATTGCCAGTAAATCAGTGACTGGTACATACTTACCTAGGGCCTTACATCCTGAGTGCTCTGAAGGCATTTTACAAAGAGTGCTCTAGGACGAGAATATGGGCACCACTAAGTCACTAGGAGCACAAGAAAAGTAGTGGCCAGTGGGAATTATGCTTGCCCCAGCAGGAAGACAGGATGGTGGGGTTCATGTCCCACGCTTCAAAACAGTGCCTTCGTCTTTGTAATGTCCGTGTGTGTTCATGGGGTTTTAGTGGCATGTGCCACTGAGTAGAGCCAAGGGAACAATCCATGGCTGGTCATTGCCAAGTCCTGTGGATGTTCCTATGCATTTTCAGCTGTGCTGCAAGAAATGAATTTCATGCAGAAATATCATACAGAAAAGGCTGGACCATCTTTGGAGTGACCATCTTTGGAGTACTGGAAATTAGAGTTAATTTGTATGACGTATACAGGGCCAAAAGTAATTTTTTTCTATTAGGCTCATTAAGTGGCCCTGCCAAAGGAAAAAAATTAATAGAGATTTCATAGGACACACCCTGGTGAAATGGTCATGTAAAAACCAAATTGACCTATTGAGGATAAGAAAGTGTGAGGGTAATTGTACAACTCACAGGTATCATTCTGGGCATTCGTGTTAAAAACCAAATGTAGAGATGCAAAGGGGAACCAGATTTTTTTTTTCAGGAGAATGGAAAAGCTTTCTTGAAGGAAATAACGGAATCTGATTTACTTAGCTTAGCAAAATAAAACCCATACAGATTTTAGTGACTGACATCAAGGAGGCAGAAAAATAATTAGTATTAGTAATAGAGGTGGCTGTAAGTAAATGTGGACCCAAGTGATAAAAAGCCGTTAGAGGAACAGGTTTGTTGAATATCTTGCCCAAAGATTATCCCTCCTAAGACGGTAGTGGCGAACAGGAGCTAGTTTTGAAAGTTGCAAAGTAGCTACATGAATTTGCTGCTGCTACTGGAAGCTCAGCTCAGCATCCCAGGAGAAGCCATTCATTTCTGCATTCTAGTGCCATAAACAATTTTACCTTACTTTAAGGGATTCATATTTCAGAACTTTTTATTTTCTGGTGTCCTTTTTTTTTTTTTTTTTTTTTTTTTTTTTTTTGGTGGGTAGAATAATGATCTTGAATTCTAACACCACTTTAAGAGTTTTCAAGCTACCTTCGCCCTTCCAAGGTTCCCCAATTTACCAGCAGTAGCTGAATGAGCCATTTGGTTTTGTCTCATATTCTGCTCTACTTTTCACATCAGGAGTACTAATTTGTGTCCTGGAGTCAGTGAAGGCAGCCTGGGTACTTACTGATAGTACAGTTCCCCACGGGGACCTCTTGTACCCCATCTAGCTGAATTCAGCTGCTATTTGTTTTTCGGCTTACATTTTTTAAAATTTGATAAAACCTGAGGGAATTAGTTGCCTAATTCTTGCAGAATTTCAATGTGAGTTGGATGAATACTTTCCTCAGACTTCTTTGAAAATCTCAGATTGTTATTCTAATATTATTCGTACTACTGCATGTGTTTTCATAGCTAAAAAATCTGCAATAAATAAGCTCCCAGAATCACATTAACTACAAGAATATTCACTTACAGAATCATTTGTAAACAAAACTCATGCCTGGATTAGGTTGCATAATTTTTTTAAAAAGTAGGACTGAATATTAAGAAGCTGAACACACTGGTTTACGTAACAGCTACACATCCTACACCAGCTGTAATTTCCATAGCACTGAACTTTAAAAAAGACAAGAGTTGTGACAAGGGACATGTTTCAAAGTTTTGGAGCCTGGTTCTGTAAATTGGTCAACTAAAGGTGAATGCCATTTATCATAAAGCAGACTATATTTCTGTCAGGCTTTTCCCCAATTAATGGTTCTTCAACCTTACAAATGAGAATAAGAAGTGTGTACGTCAAGGGAATCATATTCCCTTAACAGAAAGGGAACAGATGCCTAACCTGTAAGTTTGCATATCTCTTTTACTGCTGTGGGACTTCCCAGTTCTAGGGTCAAGGCAGAGCCCTAAATAGTGGGAATGGAATGGAAAAGGAAGGTAAAAAGGTAAAAAAAAGAGATGAAATTGATAAGAAAGGGTTCAAAACATAAGTCTGATGAGTTCTTCCTAGTAGATAACATTGTCAAAGAATAAAACTGAGCTGGAGGGTAACATGCTACCTTTCTGTCCAGTCAGTTCACTAGAAAAGACTATATTTTATTCAAAGCTCCACAGAGACATCTGAGATATGCTGGTTTTTTGTTTTGCTGATAATGTGGAAGAAATTCTGAAGGAATTAAAATACTTCTAGTTAGCTAGACTACACTGCATTCTTCGTATTAACAAGGGGACTGGCAGAATTTGATGGTCTCTCAGTCTCTGACTTTTCTGGAAATTTCACATCATTTGGTGTGAAAATAGTCCTGGTCTCTTTAAGGGAGGATGAGACAGTGGATAAATTGCCACCATGTGCTAAGAAGCTTTGGGATAAAGCCTTATTCCCCAAATGAGAATTGCTAACAGAAATTCCAAAAGGATTATTACAGCCCTTTGCTTCCCACGTTTTTTTTTGGGTGATCAAATCTGTGCTAGTTCATGTAGCTTTTGAGCGTTCAACAAGGACTGTTGCAAAATGTTCATCTCTTAAATCGCATTTTTTATATCACCTGATAGCATTCTCAGATCTGGAGAGTACAACAGCTTTGTTCTGGATTTGGTAAGAGGGTGATTAATTTTACAAATGTCACTGGAATTCTTCCCACCGAATTTGGGGTGTTTGTGGAAGCAAAATACTTGAGGTCCCCTGTCATCACTGTAGAACACAAGACACTTGGAAAGCAGCACTCACATTGCCTGTATAAACACTGCTTTTAAGAGGAATTACTTTTGGTGCTCTTCAAAAAATTAGGTTAGATTAGACACCCACCTTCAGAGGGTTGGAGTCAGGCAAGAAGGGTTTGTCACTTCCAGACAATTTGTTGGAGACCCTGAGGATGGGGACCGGGGAGCACCCACCACACAGATCTACTTGCTGGATATAACCTTAATATATCTGTCTTTTATTGAAGAAAAATCACTATCCAGACTCTACTTGGCTTATGAATAAATCCAAGACTCATATACCCTTGGATTTTTTTTTTTGTCTCAGTCCTTTATTCTGCACAGAACTCTGCTTCTCAGAGTAAAAGGTTAATGATCTTTGGGTCTGGGCTGACCCGGGATCAGAGCAGCAGTTTTTTTCCTCAGCTGCAGTGGGAGGTGAATTCAGGGCCTGTTTGAAAACCTGGCTTTACATGCAGCTCAGGTTTAGACAGGGGAACCTTGTGTAGTGCAAGTCCTCTGTGAAATTAGGTGACTCTATGTTGAAAGAGGCAATTTTTTGATTAAAAGAAAAAATCTGATAAAAGCATGTGTTTGTTTTTGGAGAACAGCACGACAATGTGTATCGTTTTTATCTGTCAACAGCCATCACCTTGTCAGAGTTTGGCTGCTGTTGATTTATTACAACCTATGCGAATGTATAATTGGTAGGCTGGTCCTCAGATCTGTGAAGGAGAGGCACAAATTTGGAAGCCAGATGTCCCATGGTAATGTGCTAAAAGAGAGAGATAATCACCAAAGAGCTGAGGAGCCCTTCAACTCATTACTCTTACATACTCTCTTAGCCTTAAGATTTATCAGTGTTTGTAATGAAAGCATCTGAAATGAAAACAACTTATTAACTTCTCTGAAGGCACCATCTTCCACTCCCCACAAATAAATCTTTTATCGGGATCTGCACTGCAGGAGTCCCAGCCTTTTAGTCAGAAATCGGGGGGAATTCACTGAGGCATACTGTTTAGCAATGCTGTCCCAATGCCCAGAATGACCTTGACAAGGAGAAAAGACTTCGGAGGTGGAAAATTCCTGGCACAATAATGCATGCAAGAAAGTATTAGTCTCATTGTGGAGTTCAGGGATGATTCTTGAAGCTGTTTCACCAGGGCTGTTTCTCTGCCAGCACTGAAGGTGTGCCAACTGTGCCTGCGGAGGTGTGGTCTGCCCTTAACCTGTGTATGGCTCAGCCTTTAAGTCCTGGCAGCAAAGGCCATTGGATCTGAGAAGTGTATCCTGCCAGAGGGAGGACAGGGCTGTAGCTCTAGTTGAGCTGTTCTCCAGCTGAGCTGAAGGAACATTACGTTTTAAATATTGATTTGTGCTTTTAATTCGCTGTTAATCGCAGTGGGTTTCAGAGCATTTGGGTTTCATGAGGAGGCCGTGGCTCTTCCAAGGTGATGCCATTAACACGGACCTCCTTCCTGGGGTTGGAATACTGGCTGGCAGAAGGCAGGTTATTGAAAATCTTCTGGGGACTGCAGAGGACTTCTATAGGGGAGCACTTTTTTTGGGCAGGAACGTAGGGACAGAAAGGCAGAGCTGTAAAGCCCCTGTGTAAATTATCATTTTTCTTTGCCCTCTAATTCAGTCCTGATCTGGAGAGAGGGAAAGCTATATGTCATTGAAGGAGTCTTAGTGGGTTCACAGACCAGGTGATGTACATCCTCTATTTGCCTCAGACAACTACATGTACATCTTTCTAATGTGATTAGGCCGTCATACGGGGCACAGATCAATTTATTATTCTGCCTGAGAGCACCACGTTCCTCTTTAAAAAATTGTTACTCCTGAAGTTGGCAATTACTTCAAAATAAATTTACCAAAGACAAAATTGTGCCTCTTGGGTCAGTAAATGACTTCCCTGTTTTTTCTTGAAGAGACAAGGTGTTTATTAAAGACCTCCTTAGTTTACTGTGTTGGGTTTTTCACTTTGAATAATTGTCCAATTAAATATAATTTGGAAGTCCATGCTAACCTACTGCTTGCATTGTATAAGTAAGAACATCTCTGAAAGATGTGCATTAATAAATCCCACTGAGCCCTATCTCTTTTAAAAAATGGCTTCCTTTGTTTAATTTTTAGAATTCTTTCACAGGGCTCTAAGCCTTACATTTGGAAATGCCGCTGTTTTCACACAAATAATTTATACAGGCCATTCTTTCAGATTCTGTAGAAAACATTTTTATCACTTATTGTAAGATAGCTTATTTTTAAAATTATTTTTAAGCTATTGTTTAGGTTTGGAACATGTTTTACAGTTTCAAACTTTACAGATTCTATTTTATATGTGTGTGTGTGTATCTAGGGATTTCTATTCCTAATTTACAAGGGGGAAATAATATGAAGTTAAGTGGATAAAAGAAAAGTAATTAAATGTAGCAATTAGATGAAGTTCTAGAAACCCAAGATGGAATTGGTCAAAAAGAGATATGTAGGAGGATAAAGAAAAATGATGTTTCTTGATATAACATGTTCCACAGAGATGCAGTCATGCCTGGCCTTGCAGTCTGAGCGTGAGGCTGGCAGCAGGACCTCTCACTTTGACTCAAGAACAAAGAACATTGTTGTTTCTTTATCTTACCGGGATCTAAGTCACTCCAACTCATTTTCTCCTGTGGATATAAGACTTTTATTCCTAATAGGAATCTAATGAGTATTGATTAGCTAATCAATGTAATTAATAAAGATTTTTTACAACTGGGGAAATAACAAAGCATAGGGGGAAATTTTATCTCATTTAGCTACTTCTAAAAAAACCTGCCACAAAATGAATTCCAAAAAATATTTTATGCTGTTGTAATTACACTTTTAATTGTAATTATGATTGCTCTTACTGTACTAAAAATGTATTTTTGTTATGCTGTAAGTAGGAAAAGACATACACTTAATTGACATTAAGATTGAAATTACTGTGTACTCTGTCCTTTATATTCTGGTTGCCTTCACCCTCTAGTGAAACATAAGAAGCTGGAAAGCTTATTTGCCTTTCCTAGTCTATCAGTGCACAGAACACCTAATTAGTGTTGAGGTCAGTAACGCAATCTGCTGTTCCTGGAGAGTTAAGATCCAACAACTATCCAGACACAAGAATAAACTCCAGCCAAGTGTTTTCAGCCTGTGGCATCCAAAATGAAACAGAAGTTAATTGGTACTTCCCTCTTCACTCTAACACCATCCATGGGCAGGAGGGTGCATGTATCTGTATGTGTGTATAAATACCTGTAGAAATCTGAAGGACATCATTCAGTTCCTGCTGAGATGAGGAGCTGTGTAACTTCACTGGAATAGTAGAGTGGTGGACTTTTTTTATCCAGTATTTTGATAATGTGATTCTTTAGAAAGGGCCCTTACAGATAAAATAGCTTGGTTTCATCATGGAATCAGGAAGATTTGGGATAGCAGGAGGCCAGAGGAAAGCGACAGGAGACTTCAAAGGAGGTGAATTCCATGCCTGAAAAGTCACACTGTACACCTTTTTCTCCCTTTAACTACCCGTGACCTACATGCCCAAACTGGTTGTGGCATTCTATAGGTGAAAAACAACCTGGTCTTTACTTGACATCGTGACAAAATATTATGCCTTGCTTTGGACAAGGGGCCAGTAATTAGTGGTTGCTCTTATCCAAGCAGTACAGAGCAGTTTTGAGAATGGGCAATAGGATAAAAAGTAGATTTTGAAAGAGTAGTTCTTTGTTTGAGGAAGATATAAAGAAGAGGAGACATGGTAGGGAAGTAAAACAATAAGTAAAACTCTCAAAATCAAGAGTAAGAATGCTGGAGCTTCCATCAGTTTTTAAAAAACCCAAACACATAGAGACAAAAAGGGGTAGTTATGCCTGTTTCACCTCCTTTGCTGCATGCTTATCTATATAGTATCCCAATCATCCATATTCTGTTTTGGAATGATGTATTGATTACTTTAATGGTACTTGCTGTGCAGCTGGACCTTAAGTATACTCTTCTGCAAGAGTTACTTCATTTTCCAGAAATAATTTTTTATGCTGATTCAGTAGAAAGCAAGCCAAACAGCTTCCCCAAAACTAAGGAGAAGGATTGGCTTAAACCGTGCTCTGATTATTTTTTGAAAGATGGAATACTGATGCTTTTGGGACAAAGTACTTTTCTGACAAGGATGAGCAGCAATGGCACCCCTTAAAAGCATCCTTATCAAATGGCACCTGCAAGGTTTTCATGCATCCCTGCAGTGCTCTGCATCCCAAAGTCCTGGTTTCCAGCTGGGAAAAAAAGTGGTAGCAAGAAGTTTGTTGAAATTACGCCATTTTGTGAAATAGGACTGTGGTGACAAATCAGAAAATTCAGACAATTTTTTATCAATATTTTCCAGCCACCTCTTATTTGCTCTCTCACATGAGCAACTTTACAGAATGCAGTGCTTAGTCCATGCCATGGTTACTCAGTTAATCACTAAAACTTGCTTTTCTTCTCCGTTTTCTACATAAGCATCTACTTCACAGGCTTAGTGATGATAGTCTGGGGTTTGCAAGAGTACATAAGCAAGACACCATATCTCTGTTTATGCTGGAAAAGTCTTGGGTGAGCTGTTCTTACATTAATAAGTTTATCCAGGTTCTCCAAGTAAGTTTAGGTGGATTCTGACAGTACTCCTCTGAACTGAGCTGCAAGTTTCTTGCTGGAAGCAGAAAATATGTATTGGTGTCTTGTGTCAGTGAGATGCACCAAGTACTGCCTGAGGAGTGGGAGCAGAGTCCTAGAATGGATTTTTGTAGGGTTGAGGGCTGGGCCGTGGCAAATTGCTATTATGGATTGTAGATCTTCACTGTCCCTCAGTGTGTGGGGTATCACAGAGGTGTGTGGGAACTAATAATGCCCAGCAGAACTTTTATCGGTGCCAGGGAGAAAGGAATTGGAGTACAGTTTAATGCACCACTTACTTCTCTTAAAGGACATTTTGTTTCAGTGATTATCACCTCTTCAGGACCACTGTTGTGCCAAGCAGATAAGCAGTTTGTTACTGGAGACAGGACAGGTGCTTAAAATCCTGAGGATGTGTGTGGTGATAATTGTTAGTTTTTAATGACTGGGCCAGCTGACAACTTAGAAAAATTCTTCAGTTTCTGAATAAACATAGTCTGAGCTAGTCTAGGATACCTTAATGGAGAAGTGAATGGAGACAAAATTCCAGTTGTTGCTCCTTCAATTTTCAGATCCATTTATGTAAGGCACTGATATAACGTTAGGTGTGATTATAATTCAGATGATTTTATAATAATTTTAACTTCAACTACAGACAGTGATTGCTAGCCAACAGATGCAGCAGTTTGTACAGCAAAGGGCCACATGGATGATTAAGGAATTAAGCATCTGATGTGAGAGAGAGCTGGGACTGCGTAGCCTAGAGAAGAGAGGGCTCAAGGGAATCTTCCCAATGTGTATAAATACCTAATAAGAGGGTATAAAGATGACAGAGACACACTCTGGCACACACTCAGTGGTGCAAAATGATAGGACAAAAAAACCAACGTGCATGAATAGAATCCAAGAAAATCAATTTTCACTTAAAAACGAAAAACTCTTACTGTGAGGATGGTCAAACACTGGCACAGGTTGCTGGGTTTCCATCCTTGGAGATGCTCAAACCCCAGCTGGACACAGCCCTGAGTAATGTGCTCTAGTTGATTCTGCTGTGAGCAAAGCAGGAGCAGACTAGACAGTCTCTAGAGGCAGCTTCCAGCCTGCTCTGTTATTCTCTTTTCTATCAAAGGTCAAGTTTCTGGTGTGTAATTCAGTACTAACTGAAGCTGACTGGTGTCTTTACATCAGTTTCAGTGATCATGGCTCAGGTCAAGCATGAGAGGAAAAATAAACAATATAAGCAGAGATAAAAAGTCAGATTTGGGAGCAGAAGAAGCAGACGTACCAATAAAAGTAAATGAACAGCCACTAAAAAGATAGCTGCAAAAAGGTCCAAAAAGAGATATCAAAAGTGGTGCCAAAGGGGAGCAGAGCTATATTTCTGCTCACAGTGCATCTCTGTTGTGACAAAAAACCCCCGGATGCTAAATCTCTGCCTATCCAATCTTCTTGGCCTCCCAGGTTTCTTCAATACCAGCCTCCATGCTACACAACACTTCTACTTTGCAGCTGACCAAGTCCACGAGTTTTTAAAATATGGGTTGCTTAAAGAAATTAAACACGTATCTCTGATCTGTGTGCTTTTAACAGTTGCTAGATTTTCAGTCCAGTGTCCATCTGAAGTTCTTAAATTACAGCTAACATTAAAAAGGAAGCTGAAGTTCCTCTTTTATTCAGACTAACAGTTCATTTAACAAAGCAGCTGAATATGTATTTACTGTTAATAGAGTAATTGAAGGGTGAAGGATCTGAAGCACAAGTCTTACAAGGAATGGCTGAGGGAGCTGGGGTTATTTAGTCTTGAGAAAAGGAGGGTCAGGGGAGACCTTGGTACTCTCTGCAACTGCCTGAAAGGAGATTGTAGACAGGAGGGTTTGGTCTTCTCTTCCTTGTAACAAGCAATAGGACAAGAAGAAAGAGCCTCATGTTGTGCCGTGGAAAAGTTTGGATTGGATATTAGAAAAAATTTATTCGCTGAAAGGGTGGTCAAGCACTGGTGCAGGTACTCAGGGAAGTGGGAGAGTCATCATCCCTGACAGTCTTCAAAAAAACAGGTAGATGTGGAGCTTAGGGATATGGTTTAGTGGTAGACCTGGCAGGCTAATGGTTGGACTCGATGGCCTTTTCCATAGAGGCCTTTTCCAGCCTTAATGGTACTGCGATTCCATGATTAGCATCATGCTTGGTTGTAGACACTTACTACATTTGAGGGTATCAAATTTTGACCCGATGCTAAAGTCTAATCACAGTTCTTATGAATATTTTTGGATGAAGGCTGTCTTAAACATCTTTCAGAGCTTATAGGTAACCTGCTTTTGTTTCTTTGTCATGAATGTGCTGGTGGGTATGTGGGTGGCTTTATGGATTTTCTTCCTGAGGTCACGTGGTTTATGATATGTGTTTACAGAACAAGTCATTGGTCCATCTTCTAAACTAGTGTTGTTTTTAAAGTATGGATGATGAAACCACGGTAAATAACTCAGTGTTTTACACAGACTTCTACTCTTGGACAGGTGTACTTCTTAGATCTGCCCATGAAGAGTGAAGACACTGGTCTCTTATTTTTAATTTATGGAAGGTTTATGAATCATACAGTATTAACTTTCTCACAAAGATGCTTCTGAGAGTGTTATGCTTCACTGGGGCAGCAGAAACTGTGGATTACTGTTCTTTAAGAAAAGCTGAAAGACTTGGAGGTGATGGTATTTCAGCTTGTTGAATGGTTTAGCAAGTGAAATGAGTCAGCCAAATGCAGTGCTGGGAGGCAGTCGGCACCTGTAGGTTCTCTGGCTTGCTGTGCTACCTGCACTAAGATTTTTTATCATTACACTTATAGTATTTCTGCTGTCAGCTCACGGGCTGGAGAGACAGATACGTCAATGGCTAAGAACTGTCAACATGATAGGACAGTGGAAGTGGTTGAAATGGCTCTTGTTGCATAAGGGGAAGTCTTGCCAGTAGAGATTAAGAAAGTATTGAATGATCTTGTGAGACATGGAGCAATGATATGGTTGTGTCTTCCTATGTTTAAGGATTAATTGGGTTTGGAAGTAACACAGGGAGAGCTTAATCTTTAAAAGGAGACCATATGCCTTGTCTTGTTTTGTTGTAGGACAAAAGCTGGGAGCTGGTGAGAGCAGTTTAAGTTGGAGGTCAGTGCTGGCACAAGAGTGAATGGGTATGAATTAAGCAAGAATAAAATGGCCCGTAAATAGACGATTTTTAATCCTCAGAACAGCCTTAGTGAGAGTGACTGCCACAAATAACTGAAGTAATTTTAAGATGAAACTGGTAAATCTGAGAGAGGGATTTCATCATGTCCTTTGCTGTGAGAGGGAAAAGGGTACTCCCTGGCCCAGGAGGTCACTCACAGCCGTGAGCTCCTACATCCTGGGTTGCTGGGTGTGTTTCCTTCAAAATTTGATTGTTTACACTTTGTTCCAAACTGGTGGTCTCCTGCTACCGTCTGTCACCTGCATCAGGACTAAACTGTGTCTTACTTTGTAAGACATAGAACGTGTGATTTGAAAGTTAATGCAGTATTTGTTCAGTGTATTTGCATTTTTGTGCTTGATGCTGGTAGAAGATACAGCCCTAGATTCCTCCTCTGTGGGCCATGATTCACCTTCATTATAAATATTTCACATCAGCCTCATGCTTAATGATGCTGTTGGAAGTGAGAACATCTGGATTCTTTTACCAGGTGCTATAGCTGGATCTTACAAGTTGTATGCATTGCTTTTACTGTCTCTATTAAAAATTAAAACATGGGGAAATATGCCTAAATTCTTCTGAACATCCAATCTTGAAATTACTCTATTAGATTATTGTATAATTCCCACTACTGCGATATTTGAATAACGCCCTACAATATTCATGTGTACTTAGAGGAAATGATGTACTGAGGAGATAAAGGATGTGTTCAAGGTTATACAAGAAGTCTGAGGTGAAAGAAAGCCTGACTATGCCTCTACACATCTGAGTAGTGCACTGCCTACTGGGCTGTTAGAAAAGCTGCCAGCTTCCCGCTAAAAATGCTATTTTGACCTCAGACTCTGGTCATTTGGCTCTTCTTAGGGAATCATAATTTTGGTTCTTGAGATTCCTTTTGGTATTTTTGTGAATCCAGAAGACATGGCTTCCTGCCTAACTACACCTTTCCTGTTCTTCGTACCTTTCTCCTGGTTCTTTTTTAAGTGCTATGGTATAGGCAGGACAGTGTCTGTCACTGAAATATTTACATGTGCTTTTTGCGCTGTTTTGTCTGCCCTCAGTGTTCCTGTGGACCTTCTGATCAGTGACTATACTGAGTGTTTGCAGAAAGGGAGAGCACACAGGTGATGCAGGGCTTAGTGCTTGCCTGCTGGGAGAGTTCTGACTAACAGCATCGCTTACTTGGGTGGATATTTGTGGCAAGAATTATTCCTAGATATCCTCCAAGCTTTATCCATACAAATATCAGAATTACTTTGTGGAATGATCTAACTTGAGGCCAATATAAAACCTGTCTGTTGAGAAAGTTCCAGTTTCCTCTGCATCTTCCATTTTACGTTGTTCAAAACTCGTTTTAAATTACTGAAAATATAGTTACTGGTGTCTAAACGTGTCATTAAAGAGCATTAAGAGCCTGCTGCTGCTTATCTTGTTTTCTAAAATTTTATGTGGTTAAACTAATGACCTAGAACTTGCCACTCACACCATGAAAGTGACATGAATTTTATGTGGTAGAGGCTGAAGACTGGGCAGAACGCGTTGCAGGGGGTGTTGAGAACCACTGGAGAAATTGGACTTATTACAGCTGTGATGGTATTAGGAGGGGATGGTAATCAGACAGTGGCGTGTTTATTATGCTAGCTCTGGTTTGCTGGTGCTCTCTGCTGATAGGTGTAGCTCAAATCCTTTAACACAAAACAAAGTCTTTTAAACCCTGCTCTTTCAGCAATTCATTTAACAAGGAGAAGTGCTTTGAAATTAGTCCTTGGATATCGTGTCTTCAATTTACGTCCTCAGTGCAGTTAGCACTTAATATATCCCTTTCAGAAGCAGATTGTCACTGCAAAGTGTCTGTACACAGTCTGTCTAATTCATCCACAGAGGTCCCACTGCATTTCAATTGTGTCTTTTTTGTTGCTTTTAGGAGCAAAGCTTGGGTTGCTGCACATTCTTGCCACCTTTTTCCACTTCACTGAAATCATTCACTTGATTTAAAAAACCCTACACAACTAAATTGATTCAGTAAATCCCTTTTTCATGTACAGTAAGTGGTTTGGTGTAAGGCACAGAAATCTTTCTACTTTTACACTTCCTTTCATTTCATACAATTGTCCTTAGAAAAGTAAGTCTATAAATGATAAAAAAAAAAATACAAAGTGGAGCCAAGTTAGAAGGAAAAAGTTTTAACTAGCTTTTTTGTCAAGCTTCAAACAATGCTTTCTCTGATTCTGACTTTCTCTTTCTGACCAGTGTCTGTTTACAGTTACTCATCATTAACTATACGTATTTATCAGGGTTTGCAGCCGCCGCTGGCCTATTTGATACTCCTCTTTTTAAACAAAAACACCCTCAGAAATTCATACGGTAGCCAAAATGATATTCATAAAAAATTTAAGAGAGAGCTCTCAGCATTAAAAAAAAAAAAAAAATTTTTTTTTGAAGGAGCTGAAAAGAAAAAGGTCTTGGAATTACAAGCAGTTAGACTTGGTTTTTTTGCGTAATGACTCCTGGTATCCCACTGTGAGAAGACTTTCCCCAGCTTCTCGTCTGCATTCTTCCTCGTTCCCTGCGGGAGAATGAGTTGGATTTGTCTGCCATATTCACAGCAATCGAGGTGATCCAGGTTGAAAGAAAATCAATAAGATGTGTCCATTTATGCCTCACAAAGGAAGAAAGGTCTAAAGAACAGACATGGGACGTGATTCAAGCACTAGAGACTTAATAAGACTTCTACTTGTGTTTGAAGGGGATGGTAATTTATATTTTACTTTGAACTTTTTTTTATGCTTCATAACTATTGGGATTCGGGCTGACATGGGAAGCAAGGAAAAGAAGGTTTGATGCTGTCTTAGAAGACCTAACCCATTTGGGAAGGCCATGCTCAAAAGTTCAAAAAATTTTGTTTTAGAAAAGATTAAAGAGATATCATATCATCGTACTGATTTATCGCTATTGATAAAACTGGTTTAAAGTATTTTGGATTGGGGTACAATAAAAAAAAGTCTTTCTTCGAGAACAGCTGCAAGTTTCTCATTATTGGCTGTCTTTTCTGTGTGTTTGATACCATTTTGCTTAGAAATAGAGGAGCAGCCATAATAGGTACCCTGGTGCCACTTGAAGCTTTGTCAGGGCAGCTCCCCAAAAGTGGTTGTTGTTCTGCTCGATGTCTGTCATGTTGGCCACCAGGGTCCTGCTGTCCCAAGGGTGTGCTCTGTCAGCCCTCAGCAAAAATACTCTCTGCTTTAGCCTACCTTGTTTTTTCAAGCCAACCTCGTGGCGTACTTTTGCAAGTGAGATGTAAGCATGCTCTTGTTCAGCAGGAATTAGGACCTGTGGGCGTTTCAGAAACAAAACCCAAAAGACTTAAAATAAATTGAGGCAGGCTGCAGCCATTGGGTCTCATTATTGCAATCTTTTTGTTTTGTCATAAAAAGACAAAAGTGAAAGCAAGCCTTCCTACCAAAGGAGTAAATGGCCTCAAAAATTATGTCTCAGCAAGGCATGGAATAAAAGCTTGATGATCACTGAGGTAGTGTGATTGCAAGGTGGAAGAGGAAATATTTGTTCTATTTCTGCTCTTCCAAATATCTTGGCTATGCATTACCATCAAAATGAAGGCTGACACCAAACAGGACCCAGATGGAAGATCTGAAATGGAGATGGTGTATCCAAGGAAAAAGAATTCGCATTTTGAAGTCTTGACTGTTCTTCCTCAGGTAGCCCTTTAAGAAAGTTTCAATTATAAGAGATAGTTCCAAGAAGAAAATTGTGCTTAGTGCATTACACAGGATAAAGTTAAAGATGTAAAGAGGATAGAGACAGATTTAGAGCCATACTTTAAAGGTATGCAGAGGTTTATCATTATTAAAACTACCATTTTTTCCAAATCAGCCCCTTTTCACTGAATCTTTGGCAGATTCTTTCCAACTTTGAGTCTTTTCAAAATAAATTGAAAAGTGAGTTTGAGAGGCATTCAGACTATTAATGGATTTTTTTAAGGCTTAATTGGTATCAAACAAGATTTTAGTGAACACAGCCAAGTGTGCCCATTGCATCGTTAAATGAGCAAAGCTAGCATTTAACGGAGATTGACTCACACCACTGTCCTTCACTTTCAAGAACTGTGCTTAAACGGGGTGAGATCAGAATATCAAAGCAGTCCATGTAATGTGCAGTCACCATTTTTTTTTTAAGGTTTCCTTCATATGTGTTTCAACACAGTGCTGTTCTGGAATGACCACTAATAAAGCAATAAATAAAAAAATAGAGGTGCTAACAAAGCAATTGTGCAACAGTGAATGGAAACCTACGTGGGCCAGGATGCATTGCCTGAAAAGGAAATGTAAAAATAAATCCCAGTAAATTGGAAAGGGATTGGATGGACCAGCTGATGAGCCCGACACACAGAAGTGAGTTCTTGCAGTTTACAGGCAGCCCTTTTGCCTTAGAGGATCTGAGAACTGTCTTAGTCTCTCATTTACATAACAAAGGAGGTACAAAATCAGCTTTGCATCCAGGGGACTACACAAGCTTTCGATGGGGAGAGGTGTTGAGAGCAAAGATTGCTCTCCAGGCCCCTGTGGCAGCAGCCAGCAAACGCTGTATCTCAGAGAGGTGTTGTATGGCCGCTCTGGGCTGGCAAGATGCTACTCTCAGATGCCAGTTGCCTCTTTGGCTTTTACCAAACAAATGTTAATAGCTGTTCTGCTTCTTCAGAAAGTCCCACCAGACAGAACCTAGTCTCTTGGCACCTTGTCCTGCACTGCCTTTCATTTCCCAGGGGGTGAAGTGGATTCCTCTGGTACAAAGCCCCAGTGACAGTAAGTGGGAGCCTGAGGTTATTTCTGCTGAGGGGTGTTTCTGTGCAGCCCTTTCCGGAGCTCTTGGCAAGAGTGTTGTAGGTTTGCTGGACCACCCTTGCTTACTGTGCTGCTTTTCACTCTTCCTGCTGCAGCTGGCCTCGATTTCCACGCAGCAAACTCTGTGTGAAGAAAAGCTAACTTGTGGTGTAAATCAGTAACTGAAGAAACTGATGATTAGGGGTCTGCAAATTGTGTATTTCTGTGAGCTACTAACAGGTAGACAAAATCTAAACAGCTCCACCTGTGAGACATACAGACGTTTTTATCTGAATGTGTCCCTGAGAGGAGAGAAGGACTGCTGAAGTGGCATTAGAGGAGGTTTGCATCAGAAAGGGGAATGGTACCACCATTGCTGGTAGAAGCTGGGAATCTGGAAGCTCCAGTATAGTTCTATGAACAGATTTAAGTGTATCGTTGGTTCTGGGTATTTAATTTTTTGTTAATAATATTGAAAGGAAGGAAGCAGTAGCACTCTGAAAGGATAAAGAGATCTGTGCTACAGCAAGGTTCAGGCCAGGCTGGTGCTTTACTTGGAAATGGAAAAGCACCTTCCCTCACCTGTGTACAGCCCCTGTAAAGAGCCAGCCAGCAGTGGCCTCGGCCCTCACTGACGCACTGCCTTTGCTACCAAATGTCTCTCCTTCCCAAAAGCAGTTTACCAGAGGGAATGGGGTAGGTAGCACAATATCACTGCTGTAGCACCCCCAGGTGAGCTGCCAGCTCAGGCTGAGCATACCCAGTCTGTAAGGATGCAAGGTGTCTTCGGCTGCCCCTGAGGAGATGTTCCAAATGTCTTTAAAGCATCAGATATTTTGGTGCAATGCAGGGTTTGCTGTGCTGAGGTCCTGGTCCACAGACAGAGCTCCCCACTGCCACTACCAATGCAAACAGGAAACATAGAAATATATTTTCAGAAGCGTGCATGCAAGGAGAAGCAGGTTCTTCCCTGCCCAGGCACTCTCCGCTTCCATTGAAAGCTGGCTTCAGTTCCCTGCGGAACACATTGTATTCACCCAGGAGGGCAGCTACAGGACTATGTCTTGATGGTGATCCCTGGCTGTTTTGTTCATTCTGGGGAAAAAATCGGAAGAAAAACGCATTGCTTGGGTTTCATTTCTGTGTTTCTTGACTTGGTGCAGCATTTCTTCCCAAAAGTTGCAAAAAATTTACTGAATAATGATGAATAGGAGATATTAAAAAAAAAAAACAAAAAAAAAACCCAGGCCCCAAACCCCCCAAACTTGAAGTAAGTGAGCTCAGTTCTCCTTCACAGAGGAACTGTGAGAATTATTCTTCTTTATTAAAAAGAAATTCTCATTGGAATGCAAATTTTGATTTTGATTATCTGTCACGGCCTGCTTTGAAGTTTTTCAGACAAAAATAAATATCTCCATAACAGAGAGGATTATAGTAGTCTTGTTTAGAATCATCTGACTAAGAGTGACATCTAATCTCTGAGTATATAAGGTTTTGAGGCCACAGAGACTTTGAAAGAGCTTGACTCTCTTCTGTTCTGTAAATTTTCTATAAATGGTTTAATAAGGTTTTTAGTTCAGCCCCCAAAAAACAAGGACTAAAACATTTCCATCAACCATATTGTTGAAGAAATATAAAAGAGACATAATTCAATTTAAATAAAGCTGTAGCTAGGTTATATCACCCTTATCTCAGTAAAAAGTATTTTCTTTTACAATCCCAAACAAATAAATAAATATCTGTGACTCGGCTTTGAAGGTTTCGCTTGGATAAATCAGGTTGTGGCAGCTCTGTAATTCATGAAACAATACCTCTAGCTCCACCGGAATGGGAGTGGGATGTTTCAAGCTTTATGATTCTGTTCAATTCTGGAGCGTTAATGGGGCTATTTGTAAAGAAAGAAATATAATGAGTTATCACAAAACACAGCAAGGACTCTAGAAAGGGGCAGCCTCCCATCCATCACCCATTCTAGCGTATTCACAAAAGAACAGGGCGAGAAATCTTGTGAGGACGATGGGGAATTTTGCTTTTACTCTAACCTGACTTTCACAAATTGTGATGGGCATGGAACATTATTTTCTTTACAAAATGACCCCAACCCGATCCTAAATTCAAAGTGCGAGAGTGTGTGACGCAGGTTTTTGTGGAGATTTTTTTTCTGCCTTCCTCTACTTTATGCTTTGAGAAGACATTTTCTTAATTAAGATTTATTTATGAAAATAAAAGTATTATATTATTTTTATCTGATATAGAGGCTAATTCAGGATGCTGACATTGCCATATTTCTGTAGCACCTTCTGGTAGGGCTATTAGTAAAGTTCCCTGTCATCTCCCTTCTCTTCTCCTCTATTTTGGAAGTTTATTACTAAGCCTTGGAAAGTTCTTATGGGTTCACTCTGCCATATGAGTTGGGAACTTGAGAGCAATTTTATATTGAGCATTTTTAAACAAAAGGCAAACCTACGCTGAGCTGTGGTAGTGGGGGTTTTTTGTATTTTAAGTGACAGAAGGACAAACAGAACCAAAATCTTATCTGGTGCGTGCTGTGATGTATCTGCAGTCCTGTCCTCTCTCATCACACTCAGAATCCCTAATGAACCCAAAGAAGGTTTTGAGTGAATATGGTTTTTAAGAAGGACTGAAGGTTTTGCCCCAAAGATAAGGAGATAATTAATGTATTTCATAGTGTAGCTCAGAGACGGTGAACAGCTCAGGGTAATGAAATGAAACACGCATACCAAAACAAAGGGCACAGCAGGAAATAGTCTGAAGTACACGATAATCAATTTTCACATTATAGGCTTTTACATCTCTCCTTCCATATATCCCATTATAACAGGGCCTGTTGCTTATTAAAAAGGAAATTGAGATGTCACTAACTGGGGAAGAGCAGATCCTCAGGCAGTAGAAATTAGACTACTGCACTGAAGTCAGTCAGGCCAGCTGTGGATCTGACTCAGGATCCTTTTGGTGTGATAAGTCAGTTTTAATCAGCAATCTAGAACTTTCACTCTTAAAACTTGGTGTTTTGAAGGTTGGAAGACTAAAGGACGATTTTTTGAACTTTACAATGTAGATGTTCTTACTAACAACAGCAGATTTAGGAAGAGCAGAGAGAGTGTCCTGCCTTCTTCTGATGCTCAGGGAGTTACACGGGAGCTGGACCCCTGCAGAGGACCTTATTTACTCTACATACTCTACACTCCCCTTCCCATAGGAACAGTTCCTTCAGTAGTGTATTTCCAGTGCCTAGGAGTATCTGGGTTGGTACCATCTGGCAGACATTGGCAAGGGAAAAAAGACCCCACAGTTCTCTCAGCTTGCCTGTGGGAGAAATTGTCTGTTATATACAAGGAGGTACATGAGGAAGATACTGTTTTTGCAGCTGAAGTGTTTTTTCCATCTGAGCATGGTAAAAACGTGTGAATTTCTTGTGGAGTCCAACGTCCTAAATATATGCACTAAGCCCTTTATAGAAAGCATAGCTCAAAGACTTTTACTGCAGCATCTCCCTGTGTGAGATCCTCTGAGCTGATGCACCCCTTCTCCCTGCCTCAGTAGCTTTTCCCCAGGTTAAACCAGGAAACAGAGGGAGGCATTCAACCACTTGCAGCAATACAGAGGTGTCCTGAAGAGTTTTAACATTTCAGTAAGGCACATCTGAGATGTGACCCTGTGCAGTGGCATCTCTATGGTCTTGTTCTAACCTTGCTTGGTTGTTCTCCCAGGACTCACATCAACTTTGTCCTTCCTTTTCTGTCATGCAACAGGCACGGCCAAACCAGGGCAAAACTTTCCCTGTGACTGAAATGCCTGTAGGACAGTGCTGAGGCTTTTGCTGCCCGGGATGTGATTAAGTGGCGTGATCATTGATCTCCTGTCTCACAGAATTTCTGCAGATCTACAATCCTGACCAGTAAATTTTTCAGTGATGAGTCCCACGTGTTTTCCAATGAGAGAATTATTTTTAAACCTGGCCTTTATGGGATTATGCTCTCTTACAGTATGTAGGTATATCAAGCTATACATGAGAAGTGGCTTATGTGCTTTGACTCGTTAGCTATCCCCTTAACAATAATGAAAATAGTCTCAGCTGGCGTTCATCAGGTTCATAACTTCATAGAAGTAAGGGAAATTCACACATGAACTGAAAGGTTACGGTGACGTATTGAGCATGCTGCATCATTTTGAGACAGCAATTTTGCCACGTGCCATGAGACCAAAAGTGTGATAAAAACCAATGGGAAACACTTGGTTTCACAGCATCATGAAGCAGGACTTGAGGGGCCAGTGCACTGTGGTCTGTAGAGCTGCTGGCAATAAGGTGCTCTGACCGACTCTGCGTTTGGAACTCTGCAGAAGGATATCACCTGCCTTCCACGGCCACCGAGGCCTGCTGCTCTGGAAGGGTGAGATGAGCTAAACTGGTTCTTGCTCCTTTAGAACAGCAACATCTCCTCTCCCTTCTTACTAATGCTAAAAGACTACAGTTGGCAAAATGGTGAAGTTATACAGGTTTTGAGCCTGTCAAGTATTGTACTCTATGTAGCTCATACCACCAGTCTTCATGCAGCTGCCTTTTATTTTTCCTTCAGGAAAAAGAACACTGAGTTGCTAGTGGCAATCACCAAATTATTTACTGTCCATCTTTCCCTTCACAACTAAGCAATGTATGCTGGAGGATTTTTGCAGTTTTGCTACTGATGCCATACTCAGTATAATCAGCTAAGGGCAAATGCAGTTTTTAATTATTTTAGGGGCTCTCTTGTCTGCAGCATCTCACTGGCCATTTTCCCAATCAAGGTGAGAAGGATCCAGTCTTGGTACAGCATTGAAAGGGACTCAGAACAATAGTGGATCCTCTCCTGTGTCAGAGGAGATGGGGATGGCTCTGTCTGACAGCAACCATCCTTTTAGAGGTAAAGTTATGAAAGGTCTAAAATGCTTCTAGCTGCAGTGGCAGAAAAGCAAGGCCGTACGCCGAGCCACCTGGTCGTACAGAGGAGCTGCTTGTAAAGCCCCGTGGCCAGTGAAAGGAGATTGTTCAGGTGGCTTTGAGAAGGAGGCAGGCAGGATTGCTTTATACATTATACATTTCTCAGGCAGAGGAAGCATATTAAGCCTACTGAAGAGAGATTTCCAAGTCAAAGTTTTATCAGTCACTTGTGTGTGTGTGTGTATGTGTATATATATGTGTATATAGTGCAACTTCCCCTTTCCCTTGCCTTGGGAGAAGTTTTTCTTCTTTTGCAAGTTTTGAGGTACTTTCAGGGACATAGAGAAAAATCCTGTGGGATAAGAAATGTAGACATTAAATGTAGAGGATATTCCACTTCCTTTGATTTATGGGGACTAAAATGTAACTTCTGGCTGCAGCCAACATTTTGAGGCAACTGCATAGTACAGAGGGGAATAAGAAAGTGCCCTAGCTCTTTGCCCAGTTGCTGAGGGATTGAAGCTTCTTAGCCATGCTGTGTAGGCGTTGACTCTAAATTGTTAGGGTTTTTTTCCTTTCAGACTTTGTCGGATTTTTGAATCTGGCCTCCATTGTAGCCCTTATGTTGTCTCTGCAGAGATCACAGCAACGCTCCCAAAGCCAACTCCAAGAGCCCTTCGGGGAATGTCCTGCTATTTGGTGCTTTTCCAAACAATGCACAGCAACTGAAATGGCTTTTTTTCCCAGTTCCTTGTAATGTGCCTCTGTCCCCTCCCACAGTATGATAGATGACATGGATGAGTGCGTTTGAAGAGGTGTTTTAGATAAGGTGTGGGAGGGTCACTGAACTCTGGGCTCAGGAAAGAATAGCCCTCATAGTTAGAGGCTGGGCACTGCTCTAGTTTGTTAAGGATCAGGTGAGTCCTGACGTGCACCAGGTTCAGACACAGCTCCACATCAAGGCCTTGCCACCTTCTGAAATCTCAATTCGTGATCGAGGCAAGCAGCACTTAATAAGTCTCATATACATCCTCTGGGGAGGATTTCATCCTGGTCACCTGTGTGCGCTCGTTCCTCCCCTTAACTGCTCCTCAAAGGGACTAAAACTACTCAGAAGCACCTCTCAGACCCTGAATGCTAAACAGATGCTGCTGCTTCTCCCCTGCTCTAGGAACGTTTGCCCCCCTGTTGTCTGCATACACACAGCACACACAATAATCAGTGAGAATGCTGTGGTGCAGTCAGAAAGCAGAACTAGGAAATGCTTTTCAGCTATGTGGAGGCAAGGAGAGGTTAGAAGGAGGAGCAATGCATGGAGCTGGTTCCTGAGATATGGGCAGTTTGCACTGTTCGAGGAGTGACCAAATTGTTCTCCCTGTGGCAGCAAAGGCTGCGTCTTTCTTGCAGTTTGGGGAGAAGTGACAGTACCACTCAGCCTTCAGAGGAAGGGGGTCAGCTAGAAAAAGCCTACTCAGGGTGCAGTAGGGAAGAAAATCCATCTGTCTGAGTAGCCTTAATAGGGTCTGGGGACCTGCCACTCTGTCGGACTAATTCGTGGCACAGGGCTGGTTGTTGCCAAGAGCTCCGTTTTCCTTCTGTCTATTGTTGCCGGGAGGATAGAGAGATAAGGGCTGAGCAGGGCTCTGTGTAAATGGTCCTTCCTTAGCGTCTTTCAGTTTAGCTTTCACTGACTGAGGCCCCCAAAGTACTTAGCATGAGTAAAGTTTTCAAAAGCATGAGTAATTTAGGAGATTAGAAGGCATTTTCAAAAGTGTCGACTTTTCAAAGTGCCTAATTTCCAACGACTTTCAGTGAGGTTTGGGAATCTTAAATCATCTGGTTGCTTCAGTGAATAGCACTGTTGATTGCGGCGTAATGCATCATCAGCTGGTATCCTGCTTGTGTCAGAGGTCAATGCTGAGTGACTCTGAGGAGGGTGCACAAATCCCCATCGCTGAGCAATCCAGGGAATTCCGTCTGCCCCTTCCCGGAGGTAGCTTTGAGAGTGCAGAGCTCGTCTGAGCTTCTGGGCTAATTGCACGGGGATACTGTGGGAGGAGTTCACTTAGGCTCCCTTTTAAACTGCCTGTGTGTTTGTCAGGTTTTAGTGCAGGTGCTGGATCAAGTTTTGCTCTGCCCAATTTGCCACCTTTATTCCCTTTTCTTGTTTTGTTGCACATAACTTTCACTCATGTCTTCTGGTTTTTGGTAGGAGACCCTATACATATATATATATATATGCATTTTTATTAACATATATAGACAAAATTTAATACATGAAAACTCTCCGTGTAAAAATCGTAGGTTTCCTGTGTGTGCCTTTGGTCTTTGAAAGGGTCATGTGAAGGACAGACTCAAACCCCTTGCCGAATTGTAGGCTCACAGAGGGGGGAGATGCACATGTTTAGGAGGAAGAAGGGCTCAGCATTTGCATTTGGATGCATGTCTTACGGCTTCAGAGCTCTTTAGACTCCCAAGTGGAGCAACTTCGAAGTTCAAAGCGGTGTGATTTTTGGCAGGTTTTTTCCCTAAGACTTCTTCAGGGCATGAAATATTCTGCCCTCAGTGCATGTACATAACTCTCATTGGCCTTAAAAGAAGTTACATGCCTACATCAAAGGAAGGATTTACCCCATAATGATTCATCGTGAGCCTGACAGGCAAACACAACAGTGGAGAGCTCACAAGCCAAAGCTCCTGAGCTACGGGGACGGCAGAGTTCAGATCTCTGCCAATCAGCCACATTCCAGCTCTGATTTTCAGCAGTTTTTAATTTTTTAAATTGTTTTAGTGGGGAGCAATCCACGTGTTATCCATCTGGTAGAAGTAATGGTAGGGCTCAAGCAGAAGAGATAGCCCCTTTAACATCTTATGTGGGAGGTAAACCAGGGTCAAATTAAATAGTGGAGCTTTTTTTTTCCTGGAAAGTGCATCTCCTTATCCCTGGTGCTACACTGGAGACATAGAGCCACAATATTTTAAAGCAAATTAGAAAATATCTTTTTATTAAATGTGATTGCAGAATGTCCTGGGAAGGAATGTGTTAATGACTGGTGATTGAATGCAGTGGTTTGCAAGCTCTAAGCAGCTTTAGTGTCTCCTACCACAGCCCTGATTTAAAATTCATAAATGCTAATCCTCCATAATTTACGGTTTAAAAAGCAGCCCCACTCACAGGCCCTGTGGCTACAGCTCTGTCAGAGTAATTATGCCGCCAAGCTGAAATTGGACTACTAACTGAGATATTAAACAGGGTAGGAAATCCTCTTCCCTGGCAGCCTACCCAATTATTCCAAATAAGCAAACAGATTAGTGAGTAATTTTCCAGTTAAATCTGGTGATTGGTGCCAGAATTGTATGTTAAATATTCAGAAGTAAATAGATTAAAGATGAAATGTCCCCTTTTCTCAAGCTTAATTTAGTGTGTATATTAAAACTTTTTAGGGGGGAAAAGAATCTCCATTGAAGTGCAATACGTTTGCTTTGAAAACACAGCCTTTCCTGGCTTGTTTGCACTTGGGGCAGTGCGTTCATTAGCTGGGGCACGTTGTGCCGGGGGAACCTTGTGCCACGTTAGACACAGTATCAGTCCTGCTGTTCCTTTATCCCTCACCTTGGAGGAGCCCTCCTGGGTGGCAGCGCTGTGAGGCTGCACGCAGCCCTGCTGGGGACCATCGGGACAGCTTCTCACCGGGGCGGTGGGATGCAGGGGTGCTGCCCATCCATATCGGCAGGACAGGAAAGGATTTGTAGGAACTGACAGTAAATAGGGGCATTACTCGTTCATTCCGAGTCTAGTGGCTGGGGAGTCTTTTTTGTTTCGAAATTCAGCTTGAATTTCCCCAGCTGATCTGCCCAGGTTGATGTTTTTTACCTTTCCAAACACTCCTTGTAATATGATGTTTGACTGGGACACAAAATAGAGAGAAGATGGGGGCAAAAGGAAGGAAAACGTGGACTGAATGCCCAACTCGCACAACTCCTGTATACACAGGCAAGAGGCAGGGGAGGATGTGGGACAGCTCAGCTGGAGCAGTGCTGGAACACAAGCAGTCTGTCCCTCTGCTGCCCTCACACCCCAGGCTACGCGTGCTCACCCCAAGGGGATCGCTCAAGGAGCTGTGCCCTAACTAGAGAGTCAGGCAGCCTTCAGCAGCTGAGGGTGCTGCTCTGGAGAAGCTGTGCTGACACCTGAACCACTCCAGAAACTGGCTGTGCCTTGCGGCTCCTCTCGGGAAGCAGGACCAGCACCTCTTACCTGAAGGGCTGGGGTGGTAGTCACTGCTCAGACCCAGGACTGGGTGTTGGCTGCAGGCACTATGATGGTAGACCCTGGGGAGCCCAGGTGCTGCCCACTGCATTTTAGGACTCCAAAATTCTTTCTCAAAGTAAGTCTAAAGGAAATGTTTTTGCATTCATGGATTAAAGCAATTTAATTGTACCTAATTGCTGGAAACATGCATGTACATTTCAATATGCAAAAGCACTAAGGAGAGGGAAGCTGCATTTGAGGAACTGGAATTGTTTTAGCACCTGGTGGAATTTGCTTTGAAGTTGTTTCAAGAATCCCAAAGAATGTTTTATACCATTTCTAGTGGGTTTTCTTTCCAGTTGCTAAAAGCTTGTTGTGCTGAGGAAGTGAACAGTCCTCTTAGTTGGCAAGTGAAGTGGAAGGAGAAGCACCTGCTTATCAAGAGATTGAGGTACAGTAGCCTTGGGGTCAAAGAGCTTCAGACCTTCAGTGTTAGTTATGACTTGTCTCTTTGGCAGGTGAGAGGACCGGTTCATTCTTAGGTCTGAGTTACATATTTTCAGTATTTTAAGTGCTGATACAATCTCTAGAGTGAGAAATGTAGAGTTTTTATGAACTTGCCAGCATTGACTGCCTTGGAATACAGGAGGTTCATAATCTCCATCCTTCCTGAGAAGTTCCAGGGTTTGGTGATGGGACCAGGTCCCTAAGTTGAATAATTTGTTCACAAAAAAGCCAGCAGATGTTAGGCCTGAACAGGGTGTTTAGATCAGCCCCTCTCATACCTGGGCACAGTGGGCTGAAGGAGGCAGAAACTTCTTAGCCATTGGCCCACAGATTTGCTTTTCTGCTGGGAAGTGCAAAAGCTGCAAGTAGGTAATGCTGAACACATGCCTAGAAAGGATTAGCTGAACTCCCGCACACCCCAGAGGCTTTTCCTTCTGCTGCATCCTCCCTGGAGAGGCTTTTTCACCTCAGCCCTCTGCTGGAATGTGCCTTAAAGGCACAATTGAGCTCATAAAAATTAAGTGGTGTGCAATCGTTAAAACAAAACAAAAAGACCCTAACTAAATTTTATTCAATAAATTCTCTAGAATCAATCCATTTATGTTTTTTATTAATATCAGAACTCACAGCATAGTTTCCCTTTCTGTGTTGCAGGGGGCTGTAGGGGCTTTTGTTAAGGTTCGGGTTTTTTCCACACCACTACACACAACGACATTTTGGCTTTGAATTGAGAAGAGTCAAAGTCAAAACTACAATTTATTTTTTTTTTAGCCTGTGAGCATCCTTTGGCTCAAATCTAAAGGCTTACCTGCTCAAAGCTGGAATGGGTTGATGGATGTGAAGGGATCCAGGATGAGGATAGAACCATGTGGATGCCAGGTAGTTAGTTACATGACACTAGATTTCTAATGATATACAGTTTCTATCTCTCTGATAAGTTCACCCAGTAGTGCTAAAGATATGTTTTCTTGATTATTTTTATACTAATGGTACACAAAAAGGGAGAATTTATGGCATCCTGTCTGAACAGATCCTTGCCACACACTCCCGCTGCCAGAATGCTGATGGTTCAGCATGCGCTGCACATTTCAGACCTTCCTTGTATTGAAGGAGAGTTGTGAGTCTTATTGCTTCAAAGTACTCCAAATGTCAGTGCTTTACAAGTATCTCATGTCTCCTGTGTGCTGCTCTGTCCCTCTAACCCAGGGATTTTACAGTTTTTCTGAATATGATAGAAGCCACTTGAAGGATGCCATTCTCAGGCAGGTTTGTCAGTTGGGTCCTTCTTAGCAGAAGCCATTTGAGTCTCCTGCACAGTAAAACAAAATCTTTCCAGTTGTTTCCTGATTCTTTAAAATCTTCTCTGTATGTATATTACTTTCAACTTGTCTTTTAGGTCTTTGTGGTCAGCCTGGGTTTATGTACATTTGGTTAATCATTCTAAGGTTGTGAAAGGCCATCACATGGGAGCTAGAAAGTGAGTGAACGTGAAGGAAAGAGCAGGGCACAAAATTTGACATGATGGAATAGGTCGAGTATCCATTCACCAGCTGTAGTTTCTATTCCTGCCTCTGTGAGTGGTACTTTCTGAAGACTCTGAGCAGTCTGGATTCATCTCACTGGTTTTGCCCATTTTATTCACCTACCATTTAGGTGGGTGAAGAATTTATTATTAGTCCCTGGCTTTGTTTATTCTTGAGTCCCAGAAGCACAGTGCTTAGTGGCTGTAACTGGTGAATTCTCTGTAGTAAAAACACTGATATTTGTCTCCTTAGAGTTACCTATATACAATCCCTTTTAAAAAAATTAAAATCTTTCTCATGTGCTTCGTCAATGATATCCTGCTACAGTGAGTACCAAGGTTAATTATACGTTTTGCTCGAAGCTACTTCACTAATAGGGTCCTCAGGATGAGGGTTGCTGACCCTTTTAAGCCAGTGAACTAAAGCAAACAGCAAAACAACCTACTGAGGCTGTTAACTTGCGGGTGGCTATTTGTCCTTCTTGGTTCCTTTTCATCAGGGTAGCCTTCCTGAAAAGACAGGTCATCAAGCTTCTTCTCAAGAAGGTGACCAGACAGTCTCTGCTGGCATCATGGAAACAGAGATGAAGGCAATGCTTTCATTCTTGATAATTCTAGGTGTCAGTATTTTGGTTTTGAGAAGAGGTTGTGCCATGATCACCTTTCCTCACTGCTGGGGCCCCCTCTGGTACCCCCCTGGAGGGACCTGTACAGCCCTGCCCTGGGTGGGCTCAGCTGAGGTTTAGGAGTGGCTGGGGGCACGCCTGAAATCTGAGTGGCCAGTTCTGTCCACTAATGCAGTCCGTCTTTGCTGTGTTTTAAATGCTTCTGAATGTGAATGGAAGTAGAAATCATTTTGGAAACTTGGAACAGAATGCCATGAAGAAGAGTTCCTTAAAGGAATGAAGAGCATATAATTTAATCTGTGTTTGTAGCATTTAATCTTAAAAACTTTATCTCTTATGTATTTTATGGATCTGTTTCCCTGAAGAAAGCAGATAAGGGCATTCAGTGCTTCAGCAGCTCGTGCCAGTGAACCTGGAATGGAACATGTGGTTGTACATAAAATACAGGTGGTCAGGACACACTCTTGTTAGCTAAGGTGTGCCAGTGGCACTGTGAGGACTTTAAGGGAGCCTTGCAGGAGGTGAGATCAGCAAGGGTTTCCAGTCTCTCTGGTGACATTACCTGGATGCAAGGAGAGCACAGACCTCATGGCACAGGTGGTGCATGCAGGAGTGTGAATTTTTTACCCGTATGCTGGTTCTGTGGTTACAGGAGAA
This sequence comes from Machaerirhynchus nigripectus, assembly GCA_013397975.1. NCBI lineage: Eukaryota > Metazoa > Chordata > Aves > Passeriformes > Dicruridae > Machaerirhynchus > Machaerirhynchus nigripectus. The sequence goes on from VZRQ01003305.1 coordinate 1,362,251, forward strand.
AGGGAAAAAGGTTTCTGGAACAGCTTTTCTTGAACACGTAGCCAGTCTCAGCCAGGCCCTCTGTTTCTAACATACGTGATGTAAAAGATCGTTCAAGAGATGAATTGATGTTTGTCACACTGAAGAGACCATATTCTCCATATTTCTCCTTGAAATAGTCCTCTGGAACGCTGTTGTGTCCGAAGGATGATGAGGGCACGTTCCAGGCTCACGCATCTCCTGTTTAAGACATCCCACTGTCCACGCAGGAAAAGAAACCAACTGGTAGTTCTCAATTACCACATAAAATTTATAAGGAGAGATGATATCTCTTAAATAACTGGGTCCCAGACCATTTAATGCACTACAGACTTTAGTCAGTACCTTGAAATGTATTTATAAGCAAATAGAGCCAGGAGTGTTTTGTGCTATTAGGCCACTTCAGCAAATCACTTAAGCATTACTTAACACATGCTAAATCTGCTGCACCCAAGGCTAATTCTGGGTATGATAAACTCTTTGTCCATAACATGTCCCCCTCTGGATAATGCAGCACCACTTTATAGCTAAGGGTGATGGTGTCTGTCTGTCTCAATGGGAAAAAAACCTGGTAGCAGAGCTGTTGTGGTGTACCTGTATTGTTTGTGTGATTGGTCTGCTAAGTGCATAAATCTCAGATGATAGAATTTTGTAATATACAGTATAACCATTGGCAAGTGTTGTACATTTATTTTCACAAGTGAGGGAGTGACCCATAACTCACATCCATCACAGTGTATGAAAGCACAGCTCACTGTAGTATAGCAAGCAAGGAAATCATTCATACACGGGATGTTATTCACTTCAACCTTTCCCCTTTCCCGAACACAGTCAGGATCTATATGGCTGCTGCTGCATGCTCCGTGTGCTGGCATAGATGTATGATGGCATCACAAAAACTGGAAGGGGAAGAAATGAGATAGGAACAGAAAGGGGTGTGGGCAAATGTTGTCTGAGCTGATAGAAATTTAAGTGGTCAGGCTTGTCAAGGAGAAGGAAAACTGCAGGGCTGGAGAGTGACTGAGATTAGAACTGACTTTTGGAGAAATGGGAGCTGAGATAATACCTTTCAGTTCAAAAAACATGGGTGACAGCACAGGGTGAGCACGGGAGAACTGGAAATTAAAACAGTACATAAAATAGAAATGCATTTCATGTAAGGACAACAAAGTGTGTATCATCCTTTCAATTCTGGTCTGGTTCCTCCGTCATTATTCCCAAATTTAATGCTATACTTTTCAACAGGACCTCTATCTTATAGCAATTTCTGTGAAAAATCCCCTTCACAAAATGGCCAGAGAAGCTGAAGAGAAACATTAATTTTGGGACTTCATCAGTTGTTGGCATCTACCTGCTTTCACCAGGTTTGCACAGCCACTGTGCGCTCTGCAGAAAGTCTGTCTCTTTTCCCCTGTGCTGTGTGAATGGTAAAATTAGCTTTAGTTGTATACTGACCACACCAAGCTAGCTAGAGAGATTGTGGTCTGACATTTCTTTGCTAGGAACAGTGCACTGCAAGATGAGCTCTGTCCCAAATTTCTGAACAAGCAGGAGAGGCAAAGGAGAAGGTATGGTTATTTCCCATGTGGAATGATTTCACGAATTTGCCAAGGGACACAGAGGAATCATGTGTTAGAAGAAAGAAATGTCTCTGGATTTCCCAAACCCCAATTTAGCAGCGTAGCTGTAAGATACTCTTCCTTTGTACTTGCATCCAGTTGTAGCAGGGTTGCCATTCCATGGTTTATACTTGGTTAGATGCTTTGGGAGATCTCCTGGGAGACGGAGGAAGAGAAGGCTGCAAGTTCAGGCAGCTTAAGTAGGAGAGAAAAAGTTTCTTGGTAGACAAGTTGAGAGCTGCTGGCTCGCCTTTAAGAGTAATCATTTTGTAGCTTCTGACAGGGCTTAGTCCTAGGTTTCACTCTCCTCTCAGGTCCTAGCCTGTGGCACACGTTACAGGTAATAACCCAGCACAGCTCAGACACAAGGGATCTCATGTGCCACATAGTAGGAGAAGGGGGAGCCCAGATATTCCTGACCTTGATGCTGAGGCAATTTTTTTTCTCAGGACCGACTTCCTTTGCAGTGAGTGTAACCCTTTTGTCATCTGCACCGTGCTCCCCTTTGTCATTGCACTGCTGGACTCACATCCTTGAACTTAGAGCACAAAAACCCCTCTCGTTTTTTAACTGATGGTTTGTTTGTTTTTCCTCTTTGGTCGATGCTGGGATCAGTGATGTCAACTTGTTCTATTTGCTTTGACAGGAAAATGTTTTCAGAGTTCATTAGGATGGCATCAATTCTAACATTTGGCACACAAACATTTGATGACCTTCATGTGGGGGAAGAAATATGTAGGCAAAACTTCCATTAGTTTTAAAAACCACTTCCACTCCACACCATTCCGATTCCTGAACCGCAGCTTCAACCAGAAGTTTTGTGCAGTCCCTGTTTGTGATCTTCCAGTGGGCTCCAGACATGGAGACTGGAACTGTTTGGAACCACTTCATACAAAGCCTGGGCTGAGGCTGCAGTTGGGTACAGCTCTCCACTCACCTGTAAGGAAGGTGCTGCCAGAAGCCAGGCTCCTTGGTTCTGATCGGCTCAGCTGGTAGAGTCAGCCCAATGTAAAGGCACTGGCATCCTATGCTTCCAAGTGCACAACATTCCTAATGCTTTCCTGGTAGTTCCCCTCAGTGAGATGAGTTCATTTGGCCACTTTGGGCTCATTTTCACCAATTACAGCACTCATTAAAAGAGCTGGACTGACTGGCATAGCAGCAGCTGAACTCTGAGCTTATCCAGAGAAGAGGAATAGCAGGTGTTGGCTCTTCCCTCCTCGGGGCCACCTGCCCTATGCTGACAGAGCCTCTGTCTCTGAGCGGGAGGGAGGGAAGATGGTCGTGGCTTCCCATGGCCTCTAACTGTGAGGGGCCAAGTAATAGCAAGAACTTTTGCAGTGAAGAAACCTCTTCGATAGTAGCTGGCCTGAGTCCACCAAATTATTCTCACTGACCACCAAAAGTGTTGCTGACAGCCACTGGTTGCTTTCAGCCAATGGGTTTAGCAAGGACCAGGTAGGAAGTGACAGGCCAGTTTTTGGCCATCATTTGTCCTTTGAGCCTTCCCTCTGCCTTAGAACTGTAAAAGTCCTGCCAAACAGCTCTGTTTTTCTGAGGCTGGTCTCCAGCCCTTTCTTCTGACCTGTCTTAGCTCTTATTTTCTGGTTTTTTAGGATTCACTGTGTCTTTATGTTTTTCTCTCATATCATGTAATCAAGTGAAAGGTGTCTCTGTGGACAGAGGGGATTTGTGCTCAGCCTTTGTTTGCTCTTTCCTGATGGTGCTGCCTGCTGTAAGAAAAGCCAAATGCTGCCCATATGTTGCTGTGCTCCCCTAAATTACAGAGGGTGAACATTTATGGCTGTTCTCACTGTTGCTTTCTCCATACTTTTCTAAATTACACGTTTTCACAAGCAATTACTGAGATAGGCAGTCAGGACTGGTTTTTGAGGTGTGCCACTTAGTGGCCTACACATAAAAAGGGGAGACAGGAGGAGGAGGATGGCAGAGCCTTAATACCATGCTTTGCTTAAGAGAATGTCCTTCAGGTGAGCAGAATCCTGCACCTTGTAAAAGTATGACTTTAATTTTGCCTTTCAAATATGAACTAAGCAGGGCTGTCAACACATACTGTGTTCTCCCTTGTCAAGCCATTTCACTTGGTCTGTCAGCTGTAAACAGCTTAAGAGGCATGTCATTCCAGCATTATTATAGCACTTTTAGATTTGTTTTTAGATTGGCTCTGTATCTGCTCCTGCAAAAGGTGTAGATACAGAGATGACATGGGTTATTTACTGTGTTACTGCAAAATGCTGCTTGCTGTTTTGTGGTAAACACTGAGTAACTCCATTTCAAATAATGGGCACTGCGGAGTAATAATCCTGTAGTGCCATGGTAATACCATTGCTGTACTTTGTCACATCACTTGTGTCAGTGGAGCAGAGTGCTTGCTTCACTGAGGGTGTCTACGCCCTTGGACTACATTTGAAGTTTCTTTTTTTCCCCAGGAGATCAGGGAAGCAGAATTAAGACATGTGGAGAAAGAACTCTGATCAACAGACTCTGTGCTTTTGTTTTTTTCAAAAAGTTGCTTTACATATTTAAATAAACAGTGCTTAAGCTGTTGATGACAGCTTAACTACTTCGTCCCAGAACGTTTTGACAAGTGATTTTCAACGTTTTGGTTTCTCAGGATTTCGATAACCCCCAAAAAGCATGAACTGAATTTATATGTCACATGTTTAATTTGTTTGAGATGCATGTATTATGTTGCAAAGGCAATAAGGAGGGAGTAAGAGGACAGGGTGATACACTCCATATTTATGATCATCAGCTTCTTCATTACAAGAGAAAAAATGTTCAGCGATACGGAGTACGCAAAGCACTCAAACTTTTTTTGCCAACCCGTCTGGATTGTGATTTATACAAATTGTTGGTGCAATCTCCCCGTGACGCCCCTGAAATCCACAGAACTGAACCCACTCTCTGCAGGGAGCCTGAGCTGCTTCCCTCGTGCCTGGCTGCTGCCATGCGTGTGTTGTCCCCGGGTTGTTGGCTCCCTGGCCGCGGACAGTGGCACAACAGGGATTTAATGTTGCTTGAGCTCTGAGCAACAGTGAAGAAGAAATGTAGGTTTTTTTCTCCCTGGAAATGCATGAATTTCTGACTCTATACATTCCATAGTCTTGTCTTCAGAAATAACACAAGTATGCAAACCGATCTTCACTTTAATACCAAACTGGAGTGAGGACCAAATGTTTGAAGTAAAATTTGTTTCATCTCTGTTTTGGGAATTAGGTGTTCTCCAGTTTTGGATTGCTTCTTTTTCTCTGCCTACATTAAAGGAGAAAAAAGATGGGGATACACCTTGTAACTTCCAGGGTCCATAAAAAAGAAGTGGGGGAAAATACAAGGAGAGAATTGCTTTTGTAAAGCTCCTAGGCTGTATATTATCTTTTGCTCAAAAAAAAGGCTCATATTTCAACATCATACCTCAAAACCTTTTGGATATTACCCAGTATCTGTTTACTGGTACTTCTGTCATGAGTGCTTGATAGAACTAGAATCACCAAAATTTAGAATTAGAATGTTAGAATTAAGCACATTAAAAGTATGGGAAAATCCTCATTTAACTTATTCAAAGCTCAGGATATTGCTATCCTTTTTCTACATCAGAATGCCACTTTATTGTGTAAAAGATTTTTTCCATCAATACTAAGCAGCACGTCCTTAATAGTTTTTAAAGTAGGAAGAGCTATTTACTAATTATTATGTCAACTTAAAGCATGTCAGTATAAATTCTTATTTTATAGTTATGCTGTATAGGCACAAAGGAAACTCCATGCATTCTAAATAAAATTTGACACTTTGAATTTACTGAAGATGATTTTTTTTTTACTCCCAAGTAAGTGTTATTTTGAGTATTTTTCAGAAAAACAAAAAACAAAAAAAAACCCAAAAAACCAAAAAAACAAACCCCCCCCCCCAAAAAAAAAACCAACCAAAAAAAACCCCCAAAAAACAAACAAAAAACCCAAACCAAAACCCAAAAAATGTAGCGGCTTCATCTAATTGTGAATTTGTGCTTTTTAAATATTAAAATGTCCCCTAAAATGAAGAACCTAATTTCAATCTAAGTACTGCTGATGGAGATCATAGATGGCTTTTCAGACACTCCAGGGTCAGAGACCCTGGCCAGAGGGTCAGGTGTGATTTGCTTAATCCAGCCTTAGTTGCTGCAACTTTCTTCTGGTACTGGATAAGTAGCATCTTTCTGATTATTAGGAAGTTTTAGCAAGTATTTAGTATCTGACTAAATTGTCTTTCATTTGGCAGGTTGCAGTGTTATCTGCATCCTGCTGCTTTGGGGAGGTGGAAGGCAGGAGCAGGCACTTTTTGTTTGGTTTCCCCCTAATAGAGAGGGGAAAATGGGAGGAGACCTGACAGCTCTTGACAGTGAGAAGGAGATAGAGTTGCCTGTGTCAGGAAAAAATGGCCTCCTCTGCAAGAATTAGGGTCTAGGAAGACAAAAAATAAGCATTTTCAATACATTACAAACAAAATTATCTGCCAAAAGGGCAAGGTAATTATCCTAATGTGATTTTTGACCAAGATAAATACACATTATTTTATAAACTGGGTAACAATTTGAATCTTATGCAAAACCTAGAAATAAATCTAAAAAATATGATAATGTAATAAAATTGAAATTATTAGCAGTCCAAGTGCCATACTTGAGGCAGTAAAACCTTTTAAGTGCCAATGGAAAATAGGCTAGTAAACCTGGAGTAAGTTACTCTACTTTAATCACTTGATAAATATCTACAATATTTGGAAGAATTGATAGTGTCATTACAGCAACATCCCTTTTTATAAACAGCCTGGTGCTGATTTGATTCTAATTGCTGCCAGAGGAACAGTATCAAAGTAGTGCTGCTCCAGCAGTGTAACCTGTGGGGTGAGCAGCAGCTGAAATGAACTGCCTGAAAATGAAGGAAGCCCAGGTTTTTCAAAGGCACGGATTCTAATCCTGGGAGTGATGGAGGAGGGCTGAGTAAATTCAGTGCTGGGAGAAACTACAGAGGAAATGCTTAACGAAGAGGAATCATGAGGTAGACAAAACAGACTCCTCTCAGTGCACAAAATAGTGGGAAAACAGTGGGAGAAACTGAGAGATTTGAACACGAACGTGTGTTTGATTTCTCACCACAAAGAATTATCCTGCTGGGCCAGTGTGGCCCCACTACCAAACTGCAGCTCTGGCCTCCCTGGTTTCAGACACCAAAGACCTAATTTTTAAGACAATCTTAATAATTACAGCATCTTTGCATACTTGTGGGCACTGTGTCCACCTTTTGGTGCCCATGAACACACCAAAAAAATCAAGATTGCTTTTGCAAATTGAATCTTTAGCAATTCTCTCTTTTTGCACTGTGAATCCTGGGTTTTACCCTTCTCGAGCTATGGAGTAGGTATCAGCATTGTACTGATGACTGCTATGATGGTTGAGGGCAATAAATTCACTTTTATGTGGGAAAAAAACCCTAGAACACATGCTTCTTCTTCCAGAAACTAACAAGAAGTTGTCTTATTTTTGGGAATGGTAGAAAGAAAAGCAGGGCTCCATAAGGAGAGAAGAGGAGGAACATGTTTAATAGTTCTGTCATGTTAGCAACAAACCCAAGAATAAACAGAAATGTGAAGGGGAGAGGTATTTATCTTTTTAAACAAATCATGTGATAAGCTTCTCCCATAGATTGGGGACTAAGTGAAATATGTAAAATAGCTTATTGAAGAAAAAATTGCTTCGAGTGGGACTGAATGGCTCAAGAGATTAGTGATGGGATAATAGCTTTTCTCCATTTAAGTGGTAGACCAGTTCAAATCAATTCTGGGTCTCTAGAGACTGGAAGGTGTTGCTATCCTGTGACTCCTCTGCAGTTATTTGAAATGATTTTTTGGTCTCAATTCCATCCTTAGTTGCCAGAAAATTATCCCCAACCCAATCAGCACTGAATTGCTTTGAGCTAACTGTTGTGTCCTCCCCCTAAAGATGCACAGCCCTCCAGGCTGTGCGTAGGAATGGCAGCTCTTTTATTTAGCACCACGTCGCTGGTCAGAAATATTTAGTCTCCCGTGGAATGGACAGATTGCACAAAAGAAGAGACAACTTGGGATACGATGCAGTGTAAAATCATTCTTTAAATAAATGCCATGATTTGTTGGTTTAACGTAGATTTCTTGGGAGAACAGGGGTACTTTTGGGCGCTTCCAGTTACCCCTCACTTGCACCCAGGGCCTGCCTCCCTGCAGGTCGTGTCACAACTTTGCCCCTCCATCCATGTAAATCGTGGAGCAGGGCCACAACTTGGATAACAACTATTGGTCATAAGGAGCAGCTGGAAAATTCAAACTGGAGGCATGCCCTTGTTTTGAAGCATCTATTTCGTGTGTGAAGCTGGGCCAGTGAAGTGATGCTAGGTTCATGCCAATGTATGGCAGCTCAGAATCTTGCCTGTCAATTTTATTCTGAAGTATTATAACAAGGAAAAATAGCAGACATTGATTATTCTGCCTAATGCAAAGATTAAGCAAACAAGTAAGAAGCAATTCTCACCGAGACGAGGATGATTTGGATCTTTTAGTGGCTATAACAGTAGGTCTAGCGCTAGTGAACCACAGCAGAATTCTTATTATTCAGTGTACCAAAGAAAAAAAGAGACCTGAGGTTATTAAAGAAGAATCTCAGTGGTTTTGTGTTTATAACTGCTTGGAAAAAACAAATAGGATATTACGACGATGAAAAAGGTGTTGGAGAATTGGAACCACATGGTTAAACTCACATTTTCTATAAAACTGGTGCAATACAGATTCACTTGCAGTTGGCTTGCAGGAGAAATATTTTTTTTTGCCTTAACCCAGACAGCTCTAGGTTTAAGAACGCTTATCAGGGTGGAAGGCTAAAGGGGTTAAGGAAATAAGGCACGACAGAGGTGACCTGTGGGAACTTTCATTATTATATGGAGCCTTGATGAGTGAAATGAGACGAATTGCTCTCCATCATGAAAGGCTGAAATGTCGAGGGAGCAATCACAAATTAATCTATTAAGAATAAGTAGGAGGCTGAAAAGTGTGACTCAAAAGGATGGAAATATATAGAATAAACTGCAGTGTAAAATCACATTGATTTCTAGACAAAATCTTAAAGACATCCATCTATGATTTTTACAATGAAACAGGGTTTTCTATATGTGTGTCTAAGTGAGGCAAATTTTAAGCAGATTAAATTGGTCTCTTTCTTTTCAGGTACTCCCAGTAGTTGTAATGATGAGGCCTGAATGAGAAGTTGTCTTCTGATTTGTGTGACTTTAACCAGAACAATGTGTCAGGAATTTTTCTGGTTTTTGTGGGGTTTTTTTTAAAGACATACAAATATAATGCCTCACAAGAAGTTTTCTCTGTGCTGGTTTTCCTGTTTTGCAGTGACATTTTTACCCTGAATTTAGTGTTTGTAAAAGGTGCTAGGTGATGACATTGTGTAACTGAAAGCCTCTTTTTATCGACAGGTCATGAGCACTCAAGGCTGGAGAAATTTCTCTGTGTCAAGCTGATGAGGAACACCCCCCCCCACAGCCTGAAGGAACGAACTTCCAGGAGGAAAAATGGTAGGTCCGTGTCAGTCAGTCCAATCTTACGTTAAATGTCGCTGCATGATTGTTTGTAAAGAGCTCGTATCCCCAGGATGTGGAGAGAGGCACGAAAAGTTACCTGACCGCCAGGACCACGCGCGTTATTTTCTCCATTCCCCAGCGGTGGTTACAGCTTTGTGGAGTGTTAATGCTTTGTCCACTAGTGGCTGGAGTTGGGCTTGACCCGGGTTACCAAGTGTATTTTGGTGGAGCTGGTCCAGCAGGATGTCCCCAGCTCTCGCTGTGGTCCTTGGGAGACGAGGGTCCGTTGTTTGCTCGGTGCCCGTCCCTGATGCCAATCTTTAGGCACCAATGTTAATCCTTTCACGAAGCTCACGTAGTTTCAGACTTCTACCTTTGCTGGCTTATTATAGCCCAGGAAGATGAGATGTGACTATGCTGAGATACAACCCCCAGTGATGGCACTTTATAATACTGTATAACTGGAGGATTGCTATTGTAGGCAGAGAAAAAGGCAATAAAGCAGCATTGATATCCTGCCTGCCCTCTTACAGGAGTTATTGAATCAAACCTACCAGAACTGCCAGACAAACAATTTGCAGCTGCAGTCTGAAGCCTGACAATGACATAGAATCAAAAAGAAATAGTTGGAGTGCATGGGCTTGTGAACTCCTCTGCGACCCACCACAGCAGGCTCCCTAGGATTGTTCTCCTCTTTCTGGTCCTTTGCCTGTACAATTCCTTCTTTTTCCCTCCCTTTTCCTCTCTCCCGTTTTCTCTCCTACATCTTGCCATTTTCAACTTTTCACACCTTTTCCCCTTCCTTTTCTTTCTTTCTCTCATTTCCTCACTATTTCCTTTTGTTGCCTCCAATATACCTCTTGCTTGTTTTTACTCTGTGAGTTCAAGTGCTCTCCTGTGTTTCTCATTGTCTCCATCTCCCTAGTTCTTTCTTAGTTTTGATTAATTTAATTCCCTTCCTCACCTGTTTCCCATAATCTTTCCTATTCTCCCTTCCTTGCTGTACTTTTTTTGTTTCATTTCCCTTTTCATTTTATTACTCACTGTTTCTTCTTTTCCTGCCAATTCTACTGCCTTCATTTTTCTTGCACCATATTTAGCCAGTAGCTGAGCTCTGTGCTGCTCTTACTCCTCAAATGTGAGGATTTAAACATTTCCTGTGCACTAGGATTTCCAAAGTGCCAATCCAGCTCAGCTGAGGGGAACTGATGTGGTTTGGCTCTCATGTCTATGAAGAGAGATACTGCAAAAGCCAGCCTGACAGTAGCACTCACTGATGTTCTTGGGCTTGTGACCCTACTCTCGTAGTTGCATTCAAAGCTTATCAAATTAATGGGTTCTGGATCAGACCCGCAAGTAACAACATCTTCTCAGATTTCTGTCCTTTAGTTCAATCGAAATCTCAGTGCTCTCGATTTCATCACGTGTTTGCTTTGGCTCAGGACATTGTTTGGTTTGGGGATTTTTTTCAAAATAATTATTTTAGAGTACATATAATGTATGTAGGATTCAATGAAAAGGGACCATACAATGAAATATGTTCAGACTCATACATATATATGGGTATAATAATTCCTAGTTTTTGGATGCCCATAACAGTTATCTAGTACTTTGGGAAATATTTTGCCATTCCCTTTCTTCTCTCCTAACCAGTATCTGATGAGTAGCCCTCTAAACTTCAGATGTTCAGTCTCCAAAATAGCTGGCAGGAATGTTGATAGTATACAAAACCTCTCTTTTATTTTTTTTCCCCACTCATCCTCAGTTACAGGCTCGGATTTTGTTCTGTTATGGATGGGGCTCTTTTTCAGATACTCTGGGCTTTTTCTGTTCCTTGGTTTACTTATTTTCTCTGTTCCCTTTGCCCAACAACTTCCATATAGAAACATTTTGAGGTTTTGTTCTTCATGACAGTATTTGGGGAGACCTTATAACAGCCTTCCAGCACTTCAATGGGGGCTGACAAGAAGGGTGAAAAGGGATTTTTCCCAGGGGCAGGGAGTAATAGGACAATGGGGGAATGGCTTAGAACTGGAAGAGCATAGGTCTAGGTTAGATATTAGGAAGAAATTCTTTACTATCGGGGCAGTGAGGCACTGGAAAAATTTGTCCAGAGAATATGTCCCATCCCTGGAGGTGTTCAGGGTTGGATGGGATTCTGAGTAACCTGGTCTAGTGAACTGAAGGTCCCATCCACCTCAAGTTGTGATTCACTGAGTATTACCCCACTTCCTTTCCAAAGGTGATTGATATTGCTGGTTATTTATGTGTTCTATGAGAGCCTCACCATAAGGTGATCTCTTGAGAGGGGGCTGCTGCCAAGGCCAACTCCTAATCCTGTCCTTGTCCCTGGGAGGCTCGGGAGCTGTGGAAGCTGTCTGAGAAAGGAATCAGGGTACTCATCATCCCATAGGTGACCACTAGCAGGCCCAGCAACCAAGTCAAGCCCAGATCTTCTTGACATGACACCACCTTTCCGTCTGTAAATTATGCATGAGAGAAACCCCTCCTTCCTCTTCTCTCTTGTCTGCCTCCTTCTGTCTTTCCAGCTACTGCTCCTCTGAAGTTCAGTGCTGGTGACAATGGAAAGAAAGACAGTTCCTGTCTAATCCAACCCTTTCTGCTCTGATTGGATTTTTCTCCTTGCGTCTGCTTCTTTACAGGATTTAAAACCTTAAACTCCTCAAAGATTTTCCATTAAGACTTGGAGCACAATTTGGAATGGGGGGAGCAGTCAGAGCATTACTTAAAAAGTGCCAGTTTATTTTTAGCTAATGGAAGCGGCGGCTGATTGGATTAGGCCAGCGATGTGAGTACCTAGTGCAGGCTGCTATCAACACATCAACAGGAGAAGGGTTGAGTATAGTTCCTTTCACTTTCTCTCACTCACCCCTGTTACCCTCTCCTGCTTTGCCTTTCTTCTCCGTGTAAGTGACACTTGCAGCAGCAGCAGTGCAAATTCTTGGGCGTGTTCTAGTACCGGTCAATGCAGGAGTAAATCCCACAGTCCCTCCTGCTGCTCTGCATTTGCCACCTGACAGCAGTGGATGCTCAGGAAGACTGAGGGGTAAACTTTTAAAGCTTCAGCCTGGGTTTTAGCCATGTGACAGCTATTAAAGCTATTGGGAGCCAGGTGGCTAAAATCCAGTGCAATTCTTTGTAATGGTACCCCTGAGAGTGCCCATCTCCTTTTAGCACTACTATTGATTAGGCAATTCTTGACTTTGAGAAACAAAATTGGTGTGTGCATCAAGGTTCTTTTCCTCAATTTGGCCTGGTTTGAAATTAATCGTTCACCCTTAGCCATTATTGTAAGCAGCTTTAGGCTTTGACAAATTTCAGTGTGATTTGAGTTTTCTGTCCCCCTTCTCTATGGAGGCCTGTTGTTTACTCGTCTTTGCCAGGACATCTCCAGAGCTGTTTGGTCTTTATCCTCATCTCCCGCATTGATCCTGTTATGTTGTCCAGTGTGATTTTCCAAGCTCGGTGAAATGCTGGGGGCTTTATTTAATGGCTGCACACAGTGCACAGCCGGCGGGATTGAGGCCGAGGGGTACTTGGTTTTCAGGAGGTGCACTGCATTTTATGAGGTAGACCATGTTACGTTGTAGCATGTGGTCCAGCCCCTGCCTCTGCCTTGACTGAATGGATGTGGAGCTCTTAGAGGGAGCACATAAACCTTGAGCAAGTTACTCCTAACTTCAGAAACACTTAATGAGTATTTGATGGTTACTAGGGGCTGAAGTGCCACACAAAGCTACATGAATGTATACTTCTGTTTGTGAGAAGGTGAAAATGATTGTGTAAAAATAAGGAAGGTGGCTTCCCAACCCTCTTAGGTTTTGCTTTTCCCTTCCAATATATTCCCTATTCCTCCTTCTTTTTCTAAGGTGTAGTAAGATTTTTCAGCATGTCATATCATTATTTGTGGAGAGACAGGACGGGTTCTCCACGAGGATGTGCCCCTTGTTTTGGGAGTTTAATGCATTTTAATTATTTATGTGGGTTTTCCCATCTGTTACTTTGGGGTGTTCTAGAGTACTCTTGTGAACTGTTAGGTAATGCTAAGTACTGCCACAAGTGACTGTCATTGGGTAGCTTTTTCCTTCGATAAAACCCAAAATGAAAGCTGGGCTAGGACGTAGATGGAAAAAGCTCTCAAGCCAGTCCAGTGCTTCAGCAGCCAGGTAAATCTGTGTAAAGGCTCTGGAGTCTGCGGCTGCACCACTTCTCTCAGTGCTTCCCCTCTCCTCCTTGGAGCCCCCTTACTACTCTCAGTAATCAGGCCAGAGAAGATGGTATTTAGCATTTCTGTGTTGCCAGAAGACCTTTGTTGGGATGTTTGGGTGTGGGATGAGATGTAAGGAAGGGAGTTGGAGACAGAAAGGAAATTCAGAAACACTGGCTTCAGAAAAACAACTTTCTTGTTCCTGTTTCTGATCAAACTGGGAGAAAGCAGCTCCTCAGGTGTCACAGTAAACTTAGGAAGTCCATCACCCCCTTGCCAAAAAATATTTATTTAGGAGCCCCACAAGCAGTTTATAAGACATCCCTGTCTGTGTTGAGCTGGGAGGTTGTCAAAGCTCAAAACATTCTGTTTGAACAAGCTGTTGTATTCCAACGAGAAGTTGTTTCATCTGAAAATTCACAGTCAGTTCTACTGAAAATTCAGGTCGTCATGAGCTTGGTGTGAAATGCGATGCCAAGATTACATGGACAGCATTGCTGTTGGACTGAGATGGAGCTCCAAGAAAAGGAGAAGTGTGTACCACCTCTCTTATTCCAGTCAAGTTCAGTCGAAGTTTTTTTGGAAGGATATTTTTAGAAATCCTAGCAGAATGACAAATTCCAAGAGCTGTTAAAATATATATATATATATATACACATATATACATACATATAGATATAGTGAAATGATACAGGGCACAAATAGTGCAGAAACATGAATTTTGAAAACTCCAAGGCAGATTGCTGAAGCCTATGTAAAAATACATGCACCTTTGGTAGTGGAGGCCTTGCCAAACTAATTAATGAAGCATATGCAAACATTCTACTTTGCAAACATACTTTGTGTTTCATTAGATTCTCAGAAATCAATATGGGGAATCTGAAGGAAAAGGTATTTGATCTTTAAATTTTTGTTGTTGCAGGAAAACACATCCCTATGTTGTTTTACATTCACAGCTGATGTTATGTCACAAAGTCTGATATTTGTAAAGAGCTTTATATTTGCATTAAAACCTCCTCTGTTTTGATTGAGGTTTGTCAGCCACACATCTGAAACTGGTGGTTTTCCACAAATATTTCTAGTGGAAGTAGCTTCTGTGCATAGAAATAAACCAGGTATTCCCCATGTAGGTAGCACTTAGCACGAGGGAGGTGGTGCAGACATAAAAACGCTGAAGGGCAGAAGCAGAGCTCCTTCTCCCAGAGTTCACTGAGTGGGCTCATGATCTGTGGCTCTCACTCTCTTCTGTGGTGTTATTTCCATTTTACAGACCAAACCAGAGGGCCAGAGGGGTTGGGAGAATAGAGCTGTGCTTTGATGGGGAGAGAGGAGAACGTGTGTGTATGTGTCTTCAAATGACTTCTGATTCTTTCGTGCTGTGCTGGCCTTTTTGAGCCAAATTGCCAGTGGGTTTTCCAGACTGGGGGAAGCAGCAGGGATCAGTAGTGAAAAGAGGGAATTAATACCAAATTTGGTTCTACCCATGGTGTAATCCTGTTTATTTGCAAAGAACAAACATGGTTCCATTGCCTTTCCTGAGCATTAGGAAGATTCTACAATGGTTAATTTATTTGCTGTCAGATCTAAAGCATCCCTGAGCCAACATTCTTGTCTGCACCTGTCTGTTATTTTTGGGTTTGTTTTTCTCCCCAGCCTAAGTGCGTCTGAAATCCCTTGTCCTGCCTGTTTCAGCCTTGCAATGCCAGTTTGGAAGGTAACCATTTGGTTCAACTGCTGCTTGAACGTCTTGTGAGCTCTTTGTTTTGGTTAATGGCTCCTGTTGCTTCCTTTCTTACAGGACCTTACTTCTTCCTATATCTTAAATAATGGGCTGTAAATGTGTCCAAAGAGCTAAGCATGGCTTCATTAACTCCTTCACAGGAAAATGTTTAAATATGTTAAAGTATTCATTACAATATAAAAGTGAGAAACAGTTGTGTCCAGATATTCTTTAGCTAAGATAAAACATTGCTGCTCCCCCTGACCTCGGTGCAGCAGCACCATTTTATGTCAAGAGAAGCTGTTGTCTATTAGCAGTCAGCAGTGCTGGCTCCTGACAATTGTTTTTCTTCCCCTTGCTCCCTGTTGAAGCAGTTTTGTTCCACACATTCTAACACGGGCTGAGGAGAATTTCCTTTTTTTTTTTTTAGTCCTCTGTATGGAAAATTTTGCAAGTGGGCATCACCTGCTTAAGGAATGGAAGCAATTTCATGTGACCAAGGGGCTGCTCTCCTCTGTGCCAGCTGTTTCTCCATAGGCACCAAATTTCCTCAGTGACCTCTTTGGCATCATTTCATAGCATCAAAGAAACCAGTGAGTCACAACCGCTCTACTCAAACTGGTTTCCTATCCTTTTATCTTGATGTATCTCCCAGTAACGCAGGCTGGGGATGTGTCTTGATATTTCTGTCAGCGGTTCTCCCCAGAAACCACAAAAGATAGGTCCCAGATCGATCCATAACACTGAAGAGTTTTCCCAGAAATGCTGTGGGGACTTCTCATTCCCTAAGACGAGGAGCAAATGTACCAAGCTGCATTAAACACTCATGGGTTTGCCAGGGGAGAGTACAGGTGCTTTTGTGTCTTCCAGCATTCCCGGGTTCCTCAAACCCTGGGAAGAGGAATGACAAAGCAAGGTGACAAGGCTGTGATACCAGACTAGCCCTGAGGCATCCAGCTAAAATGATGGGAGGCAGTGCCCATGGAAGGAGCGTGTTTAAGAGAATTGTGGTATCTCACAATTTTTGTGCCATCCTGTCTGTACTTTTCCTTTCAGAGGGCCCAGGAGCTTCGGCTCAGTGTAGCAGGGTGCTCTGGGAGGCATCCATGAACATGTCATCCCTGAAGCATGAGGGATGTGTTTGAATGACACATTGCAGTTCTCAGTGGGGGAGTTTTAGTTTGTTTTCCTGTGGAATAGAATACCCAAGTACAGAATTAAATCAGCATTTGGAAAGCATTCTGTCCCTCTCTACCCTGATTTTCCAAAGCTGTTTTTCACTGCATGCCTAGAAGGTCCCATTCAATTAGAAAATGTAGAAGTGCATGTACATGGTTTAAAGCAGTGCATGGGAGGCTGTTCTATTTTTCAGGCTCTTAAAAAATGTGACCACAGAGGATATCAACACAGATTTGTGGGATCATCTTAGAAAAGGTTGAATATAAAGTTTTGTTTGCAAATACATATGCCATCAAAACTTGATTTACCAATGCTGTTTACCATTTGATCAGATAAAAGAATATTAGCTCTTAAAAATGAGACACAAACTGAATTCCCTTTTCAATGCAGTATATAACAGCTCTGTATTTCTCTGGGCTCATATAGCTCTTTTTGTCATCCAAACAGACACATGCAGAAGTAGCTTTTGAACCCCTTCCCCTGACAGTTGTTTAAAACAGCAGAGGTCCAGGTGTAAAAGAGGTTGTGGAGGCTTTGAAATGGCTTGTGGTGATTTTTGCTTTTGTGGTTTAAATGCCCCTGCCTGCAGCTGTTCCCCTGCCCTGCTGCTGGAATTACCTGCCAGCAGCCAGACAGTGACCTCTGATGCTGTGCCCTGATGTGGGGAGGCAAAGCCACATGTTGCTCTGCAAGGGCTGGTAGCGGGGAGCTGGGACAGCAGTGCCTGGAACCTCCACAGCCACGTTCCCAGGAGACTGTCATCATCAGGACCGCAGCTTTGTTGCCAAACGGAGGCTCAGTTCAAATCAGAATAAATCTCTCATTTCTTATTGTCTAGTGTATTGCAATGGAATAACATCAAGCCTGATCCAAAGTTCACTCCGCTGGTGTTTTTCTTTTGGCTGCCCTGGGCTCTGAAAGAAACCCAATAAATAGCCTATGAGCAAAATTGTATAGAATGATCAACGTGCAACCGTCCTGCTGCGTGTGCCTCATGCTGTTAGTCGTTATGAAAGCCTGCATAATTCTGGAGCAGGACAGCAATTTCCACACAGCAAATTGCAGCTCGTGTTCGCCAACCCACAAAAACGTCACAATATTTGCTTTGAAACTTTACAGTGCTATCAAGGGCAAATTCACTTTATCTGTACAAATGGACCCCTCGAGAAAACTTAGATTACACATGCGAGGAAGAGCAGGCAGAACTTGGCTCTGGGAACGAGAGAAGTAAATCTGGCTTCCTTCTGTGGTGGAAATAGGGAACAAGTAAGCACAGAGCTGGGGAGATATGTAACTGGCAAGTGTGCCAGGGAGAAAATGTCAGTGCAATCGAGGTAATAGTTCTCTGGCTCCCCAAATTCGTACCTTGTTTGCCTTCCTACCTAGGTCCTTTGGAAAGTCTGCTTTTCCGCAGGTTTCGTGGGAAGCACAGCATGCTCCAGTGCACCTCAGTACTTCTGCAGATCAAATTTATCAATTTATCCATGGTGTGAGTGAACTTACCACTGCCAGAAACAACAGCCCCATTTTTTGGAGTTAGAACTGTTGAAAAACTAATTTGTGTGCTTTGTTTTTTTATTTGGGTTATCAAAGGATTTTAAAAGTTTATTTTATTATTCAGCATTGCAGACATGACTGAGTTTAGACTCAGTTTTAGGTGGAAAGGTTTTTTTTACATTCCACCACCTATCTTGACGGATTGTGTGTGTGCCAGAGGCAGTGGTTTTAACCCTGGATCAAAACCTAATCTCTCCTGCTTTTGTAAAACCTTTCCCTCTAATTCTCTCTCTAGTAAATTATATTCTGTTCTTTGCCCTTGAATAATTTTAAAATGTATAGAATAAAGTGTGAGTGTGGGGGTTCTGTTCCATTGAGTGATACCTGGTAATCAAAATACTGCATTCATATCTTGCTGCAATGATCTCATTTCTACTGGGACAGCACTCCTGTGAGCACAGGCCCGTGTTGTGTTCATCCTGTTACAACCAGATAAACTCATAATGTAGACAGATAAGAGCTATACTCATTAATCTATTAATTGCCTATTGTCACTTGTCAATATGTTTCGCTTGATGGGAAGCCGGAAGATTAGCTTGTATTGTGAGGATGTAGTTTTTTGTTCTGTATTACTATTATTTTATTTTGATGTGCAGCATGCTAGGAAATGACATTCAAGCTGATGGCGTCTCACCCGAACAGAGTAGAGCTTGCTGCTCTTTAGGTTCCTGGAACCAGAAAAGTGCCATGCCCCAAATGGCTGTAAAATGAAAAGCATTTCTTCAATCAGAGGACCCCAAAAGAGCTGTGGCTGTGTTGAGTAACATGTTTTTTATGATGGACATTCAGGACATTCTTAAAATCAACACAGCCTGAGATACCCTGATTTCCCGGCAAGCTGAAACTCTGTGGGGACTTCATTGTTCTCTGGAAATTTGAGACTGATTTTGTCCGTGACTGGAGCTGCTGGAGCAAGATTTTATTATAATTGTGTGACCTTTAATACACCATGAAGAGATTCCAACTTCTCTATTTTTCTAGCCTATAACAAATCAAATGTTTTACTATAATGTACAGTCACCAAGTTTACACCTTAAGAAGGGTGATTTTCAAGGGCTTATCTCTACAAAGAACAGTGGAGCAGAGACAGTTTCAAAAAAAAAAAAAAGGAAAAAAGAAGGGAGAGGAACATCATAGAAGCACTTTATAGACCTATTTGAATCACAGCTTTAAGTCATTTATATCATGGCCAAAAGGCCCATCCATGTGTGCATTTAATAATGATGGCCAATTCTGAACGAAGACTGGAAATTTTCCTCTCCGTGGCACGAAGCAAAAAAACCCCTCACTGTTTCTGAGTTGGTAACTTGACCTGTTTGAATTATTTTATTACTTGCGAGACTGTCAGCCAGGTGGCCAGCGTTTAAAACTCTGAGGACAGATCTGGGAATTGGTTTCTGTGGAGCTACCATAGTTTGGTGCAGCTGATGACTGGGCAGCTCAGGCATTTTCTAGGCGTACCTGGGCAGCTCTGTCTGACAAATAGCAGCTCATCCACGGGGCAGTGAGCTTTGTGCCATCCATGCACAGGTTTTAAGGACACAGGCAGATTTTCCATATTGTCCGGGACATCTGTTGGTGGTATGTGCCTTAAGAACCTGCCTTCCTTAATTTTTACCATGACAGAGGAAAGCATTTTACTACCTCAAGGCAGCCAAGAAGTGTTCCCCTCTGGCTGCAGTCACCCCAACAATGGATATAGGAATCCATTTGCAGGATCCACAACCTTCTGTTATGATTATCAAGGTTGGTCACATGGAACAGAGTTTAAACAGATGCGTTTTCTCATGATGTGTGTGTGGGACCAGGGTTTTATTTCAGATTTCCAAGGGGAAAAAAACCTTTGCTGAAATGCATGTGGGTCTTTTAATATCTGAAAAAATTCTGTTTTCTCTAGCTATTTTACTATTCTGGGCTTCTTTCTTTCTGTGAAACGTTAAGGAGGAAAATATATTTAAATTAATTGAAATTACATGAAAGAAGAAAGGAAGAAAAAAAAAATCTCCCTTTCCACTGAAAATGTGCCAAACCTCTTTAAACTGAGGAAATTACTTTTCTCAAATATCATTAATGTTTTAACTTATTTTTTAGAAAGCCACAGGCATTACAGTTTTACTCTTTCTCATCTCCTCTAACCTTCTCCAGAAGAGAAGGCACTTTGGAACCTGACACAAGAGCAGAAGGTGAAGTAGGAAAAACAGAAAAAGAGTGAAGAAGAAAATCTCTGGCTGGCATTCAGATATCTGTATTCACTGGACACCAGTCAGATATTTGTATTCAGAACCTCAAAGGTAGAAAATGATAGAAAGGTGTGAATGGAAGTTTAATGCTTCGAAAACTTATTTAAGAGTAAATGTGATCCATTTAAATGCCTCCAAAATAGAAAAATTCAAAATACGGATTTTTTTTACATCTTTCCATTTCAACCAACTATTTTGCTTTTCTGTGAATATGTCTGAACTTAGGGGACCCTACAGACAAAATATGGGTCATATCCTTTCCCTAAGTATTTCTTCAGTGATGGGGACTGAATTGCAGAGATTAAATGCCTCGCTTCTGGTCCCACAGGAAATATATGGCAGAGTCTTGAAATGGAACCAGCTGTCCCAAGCCTGAGATGAACCCCTAAGCCAAAATCTCACTCCTCCTTTGTTTCTCTTTCTTTCCAATCCCTCCTCTAAACATTTATTATGTTTTTTTCATTGAGATCAGCGGTCTCAGCTTGTTGCAAAATCCCTAGAATTTGACCCTTTATGGTTTTTTTTGCTTTGTACATTTACTATATATTGAGTTGCTAGCTTTTCATTTCTCCTTGCTCTCGGATCCCTCCCTACTGTGCAGCATGTGACAGCTTTGGGACCATAATGTTCTGTCATTTCTGACCTGCAGCATAGTGCACACCCCTGTTTAGCCCATGTCCCATTGTAAGTCATCCCCTTTTGATCCAGTCTCCATCCCCTTTTATTGACCAGCTCCCCTATTTCCACTAAATGTTTCAACCCTGCTGCCTCTGCTCCCTTTGTGCTTTATTTAATTCTCAATATTTCCGCAGCAGAACTGAGTCTGCCATCAGTTTGTTTAGTGGAGCAGAAGACAAAGCCAGGCTGGTGCTGGTGCTGATGAATAGGTCACTGGTGACAACAACCCGTGCTGCAGAAGTCAGCCCCCACTGACATTGTTTTCAGTCCACTTGAATGGAAGCTCCTGGGAGTCTTTCTTTAAAGAGCCCAGGGATGAGGGAGGCAGGAAAAGGGAAAGAAAAGGAGCCGAATAATTAGAGCAATACCACTCCGACTTTCTCAGTAGTGCACGGACTTGGATAATCGAAATGAGATGTACCTTGGGCATCTGTAGACATGGCAGGTGAAGGGGTTGCTCTCTTTTCCCACTGTGGCCTCTGCAGTGGGGCACAGTGACTTGCTCTGTCTCTGGGTTTTCTGTCTGTTATTAGGTTAGGTGCTGTCACCTTTGGAAACAAGACCTTAACCCTTTCTGAGTGAGGTACAGCAATGCCTATAGCAGGAAGGGAATTGATCCTGGTCTGGGCCATCCAAGGAGGATAGTATCCAGTACTGCAGCTCTGGCTTCTCCCAAATGAGGTAAAACAACCTCTGTGGTGACCCACTGCAAAGCCAGGATAAGAGAGCGAGGTGCTGGGAATGCACATAACAAACCCTATCTTCCCGTGCTGCTAGAACACACATCACACATATGGAGATGTATTCTAATTATAAAATGAGGGGTTTTTTTCCATCCAAATGAAGTTCATTTTGTTTAGACACAATTGGAAACAGTACCCATCTTTTTCAGAGGATGCTGAGGCTCAAACAGTAGGGCAAAACCATTTGAGTTACAGGTACACGAAATGATGGATATAAGTAAGGAAAACATTGGTTGAATGGGTAAGACTGGTGAAACAGGTCTTTATTAATCAGAAAGCCAGTTTCTCTAAAGGTAGAGGGAAAGTAGTTTTAACAGGCTTGCAACAGACATGCAGCCAGAAATTCCAACAGAAATGCAAAAGAAGAGGTAGATGCTGAAAAATTTCAAATCTAACCTTTAAATGTAACATAATAGATTTTCTTGAAAACCTGCAGGCATTTGAATATTTGTTCACAGATTACATAATATAAATACGTGGGGGAGATGGACTTTTCCCATAGAAATAGGAAATGCATTTTATGAAAAAAAAAAGCTGAATGTAATTTTAACATAGAAGAAGAGGGGGAGAAACACCAAAGCAAGAGTTCAGGGGCCAACATAAATTTGTTTCTGTTTCTGAATGACTTGTAACTAAAAGTGGTCGGAAGTGCTAGAAAATACCACTGAATAATTTTTGTGGGTTTTTTTCTGGATAACTCTAATTGGTCAGAAGAAAACCTAATCACACAGTATCTACAAGTGCATGTGCATATTTCTTTTACACTCTGCTCCACATTTTACATAGGCTGTTTACTTTAGGGAGTTAATTTTCATATAACTTTTTTTCTCATTCTGCAAAACGTTTGAGGTCTCATAATTGATTTCACGTAGCTGACCTGTATGGCAAGAAGTTTGTTACTTAGTTTGTATTTTTGAAGAATAGTCTCTGCTTGTTTTATTCAGTACAAGTCTATTTCTGTTAGCAAAACACTTAAAGACTGGGATGATGGGGATGCCAATACTCAGAAGAGGGAAGGCGCTTAGTTTTGGAATATAGCATAGTTTCCAAATCTTGTAGTTTTGAGAAATTATTAATGCTTTGGTGCTGTGTCTTAGCTGTAAACAGAGTTTAAACATGATCATTGCTAGGATGGGTTGATTTTCTTTGAGCCTTCTTTTCTGCAGGCTAAACACCCCCAGCTCCCTCAGCTGCTCCTCACAGGACTTGTGCTCCAGACCCTTCCCCAGCTCTGTTGCTCTTTTTTGGACTCTCCCCAGCACCCCAATGCCTTTTTTGTAGTGAGGGACCCAAACTGAACACATGGATGTTTATTTACAAATTGCTTCAGGGAATCTAACCTGGGTCTTAATTGTTCTCTGTGATTTCCTGTTAGAGCTGACCTCGTAGGCTTTCCCACCTCTTGTGGTTTGTCTAAGCTAGTGGGAGCTTTGGGGAGTAGCTTAATTTTTGTGAAATTATTCTACTTAAATGGTTTCAAGCTCTTGAAAATATCAGACATATGTCTGATATTTTATACTTTGATATAAAACCTTCTAATTTTAATTTCAAAATCAGATTAGAAAATGTGTAAGATTGTGGTCAAGTGGGAGTGAAATGTTCCAAAGTCATTGAAACAATATATTTGAGAAAAATGAGTAGCCTTCTAATTTTTATTTATGAACACTTTTAAGATTTTCAAAGTGGTTTTTATCCAAATTTTGGGCTGGAAAAATATAGTACCTCAAAAAAATTTCTGAAGGAGAAAAAACTGTTTCTGTTTGATTTCTCATTATTTATACTGCTATTTTTATTATAAAATATTACCATTCTAATTTCTGGTATTTTACACTTCTTTACATAGCAATAAGGCAAACACAACCTTTCAAATAAGGATAAGAATGCAGAACCTTTCATAGAATTGGGACCCAAATTATTTCAGAAAGAATAATGAAAAAGAGAACTAGTGCTTTTATGTATTTTTCCAATATTTGATAGTCTTCTGGTTTTATCAGTCTGAGTAGGAGTTGTGTGATCATTTAGTTTCACATGAGAAATATTTTTCTTATGTCTGAATCCTTAAAATTCTTATTTAAAATGGAGGAATTCTGGACTGCTTTCATGAACTGGCAACTAACCTAGGATTTTCACAACAAATCAAAATTATCACTGTTGAACATTTGAAGAAAAAGTTTATTTACATGTGAAATATGGAGGCACCTTGAAAGTCTGTCTCTAAGAGCCCTTTTTGCTACTGGCATATCACTTACACAGCGAAAATTACTGTTCTACTATCGGCAGGGATTAATACTCCTTCCACTTTGAAATACGCTTTTTGAAGTATCCTACTAAATTAGGATACCTTACAAGAAAACGAGGGAAAATATTCTATTGTGGATGATGATTTTGAAGGCACTTTCCAGGCACTTTATCTTAAAATCCTTGATTCTGATTTCATAGTGTAATGGTTATTGTGTTTTCCACCACCCCTGTGGCGGCTCATTGTGCTAGTAATCACATTGCAGCTGGGTGAGTTTGTAGGAGCATGTGCATAGCCAAGTTTGGAGCTCCAGGACCTCCATGAGGCTCCACTGTCCACAAGTATCACAAATAAATAATTTCCTAAAAGTTCTGATATCTTTACCTGGTGCCCATTTGACGCATAGTGCTTTCAAATCAGATTGATTGCCTCTCCAGAAAGGGTTCCCGTAGCAACCTTGCTACGGTTGATGCAGGGGTGATTCCACACATGCCCTTTCAAGGGCACTCCTTTCTCTTTCATGTTCTGATTGGGATGATACATGAGGTTTTGTAGAGGCCTAAACTCAGCTGGTTTATCAGTGGGCTCAGCACTGAGAGAGAACAGGCACCAGCTTTGTCTGCACATTGTTGATGTCCAGAGACAGCTTAACAGACAAGCTTGACTGGATCTTTTTTTTGAAGGACAGTATTACCCCACTGTTGCTTTCATGCAATTTACCCATCCTGCCCTCTTAATTTATATTCCTACGAGCCCCTTTTTCCACAATACAGTAGTGTAAGAACTCTAAGACAGCAGTTACCCACCCAGTAAAACACCAGAAGCCACTGAATCTGTGTTTAAAAGTAACTTATCAGCCAGAAGTGAGGAGAAACCAGTACCTTGTGTCCTGCACCACTAGGCACAGACTTCCCTTGAATGTTCTGTAGATCACCACGGTGGCTAAAAGCCAGAAAATTCCATAAGGAAGCTATTAACAGCATGATGGGCAAAATAGTCTGTTCTAGAGGTACCTGCTGACCTAAACAGGGAAAGATGAGGTTCTGCTGAAATTTAAAACCAATAAACTAAGGTGAGAATTCCTCTGGAAAACTACACCTTGTGTTTAACTGATGCTGTGGATGAACAGCTCCACAGCTGTAAAATTACCCAGCTACTGTGAGCATTCAGCAAACACACTTTATTACCCCAAATCTACATTTACAGGTATGCAGTAAAACTTGAGCATTAAACCAACACTATCAAGTTGTTTTAAAGAGCTCCAGAAGTGAGATAATCTTACAAGTTCCTCCACCCATCTGCACAGCACTGAGCTTCTTCCACTGGAGCTAATTTAGAAATGTTGGCAATCCTGGTTCTATAGAAACAGAGTTTCATGGGCTTTCAGATGACTGTAGCATTCTTTGTGACTGAAAATAAAATTTGTAGAATTTAATTTTCTTAAATGCTCACCCAGTGTGAGTTAGTGTCTCATAGTAGAAAGTTACAACGCAGTAAGAGAATTAATTGCTTCTGCTGCCCCCTTGATTTTTCACTAAGAGAAGCACAACTGTGCTGAATATGAGAGGTAGCAGTGCTACCAAGAACTGGACATGCAGGGAGCTGCCAGTTATGCACAATTTTTACTGAAGTATAATAAAACTACTATGCCAGCTTATGGTATGTATCACAGCACCAGCAGTATTCTGTTAAAACAAGAAGTGTTATTTTCATTTATCACTGTAGTTCAGGTGTGTTCTGGTCTTCCTCTGTCCTTGTCATCCTCTTGTTTTGCTGACTCCATTTAGTTTCATCATAAAATTTGAAGAGGTTGGTACTTTTGTGTCTCTCTCAAGTACTTCTGAAGGCTGCAGTTTACTTTCTGCATTTTCAGTTCATTGAGCTGCAGATAGATGTTCTTTCTCATCTAAAACTCATCATTTCCTTACCATTGGAGGAAAAAAAAAAGTACATTTAGGAAATTAGTTTGTGGCTTTCTTCAATTTGTTCCACGTGCAACTGCTCATCAACAGTACAGCAGCAAGGAATTGGCACACAGCTACAAGTGTGTGTTCAAATTAAAAGTGAATTCTGTGCTTTTAGTCTGGTATTGTGCAGTGATTATGGGAGGAAAATACTTCTATCAAGCAACTAAAAGCACATTAATGCCAGGGAAAGCTGTTGCCACCTCCTACCTTCTTTATAAGGCAGTAAACAAGGAGAGAAGCCACAGCAGAGTCACTGTGTGTGAGTTGTGCTTGGAGTGACTCTCCTCAGTCCTGAACACTTGGCTGGCATTGATGGCCACAACTCTGGTGTCTCTGCTCACCTCCCGGCCTGCTGGAAGGGCAGTGACGTGTAAGCAGGAGCCTCACAAAACAGATATTGGATAGTGTTTGAAGAAAAACTCCTTGATTGTTAATTATAATAGTATTGAGAATCACAGAAACATTAAAATTGGGGGAAAAAAGACCTTTACGGTCATGGAGCCCAACTGTTGAAGGACAGGAAACTGAAGAATGAAGATGCAAAGTAAAAGCCTGACATTCCCCACCCAGACCCTGCAGTGATGATGGCTGGCTGTGGAGCAGGCCTTGGTTCTGAGGCAGGGAGGATTGATTTGTAATTACCATATGATAGCTAGAAATTCAAGGTGATTTCTGTGCTTTTGTAACAGGTGGCAAACAAAAATCCTTTAACTTCTTTCAAATTTTTTTAGGGGGTGAGGAGATTACTTTCTCATTAAATTTTTAGCCTTGGAAAGAGAGAAAAAACCTTAAACCTAAGGAAATTATTTCACTTCATGTATTTTGAGGATAAGTTTTCTGTTCTGACTCTGTTTCACCTCATTCTCTGAAATTCAAAAGGCAATTTTCACTTTTTTCCTTTTTAAAAACACAATGTGCTCTGCTTTCAAAAATGGCCATGGTTAGCTTTTGTGCCACACAGTGCCAGAATCTCTCAGAGAAATGCTCTTTATTGAATAAGATGCGCAATTTTTAATTTTTCTTTTAGGCTACCATATAAACCATGAACTGAATCTCCTCCTGCCTTTCTTACACCCCCAAAAGTGGGGAGCTGCGAGTTACAGTATGGAGCAGCCTATTGTGGCTCCGTCACTTATGCAAAGAGGTCATGGATGATGGAGTCTGGAATACAAAAGGTGTAGGGCACTCTGCATCTGCGAGGAGAGGATCAAAACAAATCTCCTTTATCTAACGCAGAACCTATTACTGAATCAAACGTGGGGATATGAAGGGTCCAAGTGTGCTTTTAATAATCTGTGTTACAAACAGACCGTAATCTGCACAATTAAGCTCCTTGGAGTTGGCAGGATTTTGTGCAGTTGGCAGTTTTTCCCTTGAATAAAGGTCAAAAAGAGGGGAGGGAATTAAGCGATGAGTAACTTTTTAAAGGTGTTCTATAATTCCATTGAACGTTAAAAATGTTTTCTTCATTGCACTGGTGTCTTTAGGGAAGAGTGAGTTGTGTGTCCTGATTTAAAAGCCTGCCTCTTCCGAGAGTAGAGGCAGGCTGCACAATAAACCAAGGAGGCAAAGGGAATAGGAAATCTCCCTCTGTCCCCCTGTGGGTGGGACCTGGGCCACCAGCATGAGTCCGATTGCAGCACACCCTGGGGAGCTCTGCTCCAGTGAGTGCTACCTTAGAGCTGCCCTTAACAGCTATCCCTGACTGTTTTCTAGGTTTAAGTGTTTCTGGCACCCTGGAAGAAATGCCTGAGACCTTGCTTACTCCATCCTATGGGTGGATGTCCTGCTATCCAGACCATGATTTCTCCTTACAAGTGCAATTCTCTTTCCTGCAGGGAGATAGAGCCTGTGCAGGTCCACCCAAATGGGTGGTGTAGGGTTTCTCTCACAGTAGGACAGCCTCTTTTCTTGATTACAATGACGAGAAAGTGTTTTCATTTAAATAGGAAAATGCTTGAATGGTTTTCTCATCCCTTGCCCCTCCTCTTGGCAAGCAAACACACGGCTGGGGCACTGAGTTTATCACAGGCCAAGGGGGGAAGTCTCTTAGGAGCCTCTTGTTGAAATATTGGCAAGACATCACTGAGCAGTTCTAAAGAGCTCAGGAAGCCCCAAATTTCTGTGAATTTTCCCACCAGTCTTGAATGTAGTTGCCTCTTTGGCTCTGCAAACTTTGGGAGAACATCAAGGTATGTCCTTGCTGCCTCCATAGTGTGCTCATCAGCACAGGGGCAGCCCCACAGGACGGGAAGGAAAGTTGATTGGAAAGGGAAACCACCCACGTACTAATCTTTTTGTTTCCCAAAGTTATTTTTTTCCTTCACCTTTTCTCCTCCACAAAATACACTCGAGGGAAAGCCATTATTTGCCAGAATCTTTTCTGGGAGAGTGAGCTGGAGAAGCTGTGCTGCCTTTGCTGCACACAAATTCTCAGATCCTTCAAAAGCCTCTGTCCAGCTGCCTCGCTCTCGCTGCCGCTGTGTGGTGCGGTCTGACTTCCTTCATCTTTTGTATGTTGCCACTACAGTGTAAAATCAGGGAGAAACAATTTTCCTCCCCTTACACTTCACCATTTTGGGGCAAATTAATTCTGCTGCCACTTACTCAAAGACATGCTTGCAGACATGGAGGGAGGCGGTAGAGGAGAGGTGGAATTTTGCTTCTCTGTGTCTGGAAATCAAACATGATCTGACCAAAGTCTCCTTTTCCCTCTGTCCTCCTCACCCCCTGCCTTTTTTATCTTCTCTATTTTTATTTAGGTGTTAAAGTTAAGTGTTTACTAAATATAATTTCAAATGACAGCTTAACTTACTATTTTAACCAAAACTGTAATAGAAAAATATTTTCCCTGCATTGTTAAAATGCAATCCTATTCCTGCTCAGTTACCCACACTGTAAACACGAATGTGTATTTGCTGTTGATATGTGGAATATATTTTTGTTAAATCAGAGAATGGTTTAAGAATTAAACTAGAAACAAGATGAGGAAAAAACCCTCAGAGCTGTAATCAAACATCCATTCCAACAGCTGAAACATGTTATTACATCTTTCAGCTGATTTATCGTACCCAAAGAGATTTCATAATCATTCTCGGTATTAAAACAAGGGGAATAGAGGCACATTTCAATAACAATGATTGTTGTTTGGAGAATGCCAATCATGTCTAGGAGCGTTATTTACATCAGACAATATGTAGATATTGTGCCTCCAAGCCTGTTCCTGTTCGGTTTTGTTCTTTGACTTACACAAATGAATGCTAAGAAATGTTGACAAGGAGGTTCAATAGCTAAATACAATAACCGGGGTCCTGCTGACTTCCTTTGGGGAGGAGAGGAATCTTTGCCACGTATGTAATGCAAGCTGATGTGGAGATAAATGCAGCTATAAATGTCTGAGCTCTGTTTGGTGTGAAAGGTGGGGAGAAATTGAATCCACGTACCATTTTTTAATTTGTACTCACACATTAGCTATAGCTAATTCGAGAACAATTAAAAGGCAGGAATGAGAAAAGCAGATGTGGAGCGGTGGAATGTGTTGCAGAGAAGCAGGCTTCACTTTGTGTTATTTTCTAACACGCAGTTTTATTTTTGCTGGAGTCTGTCACAAATCCTAAAATACCATTACAGAGTTAGCAGATGGTTCCCAAGTATTCATACCTGATAAAGCCTCCTGGGTGATCAAGCACTGAAAAATCAATATATTTTTCAACTTTCAATGGCTAGCTATTCAGTTTCATTACATCTCGCTATTCCTCCATGGCTACTGTGATATGGACACTTACTTCACCATTGCATTAAGCTCTAATCTCTGGGCCAGCTGATACAGGCAGTTAATGAATAGCTAGAGTACCACCTCGGTATGCTTCACAATTCTTCTGATCTCAGTAGGATGTTTCGAGTACTGTGATCTTGTGTTTAGTAACACCCCACTTCTTCCCCCTCTTTTTTTTTTCCACACATGCACAGACACCCCTCTCCAGCTGTCACCTTGCTGAGCTTTGAAAGGAAAATGCAGTAAATACACATTTTAGCAGAAATATTTTGCTGTGACATTTGACTCTTCTAAATAAAGAATATCAGCAAGTCACAGTAAGCCAGATCCATGCCCTCTGGGTGACCACAGGAGCCATATTCTTAAATCTATCATTTTCAATAAAGCAACGACTACAGATAGGTCCTAAAAAAGTCCTGCTTTGGTCTCCAGATTATCTACAACCCCCACAAAATAGCTATGCTCTCTGACTGACTGGTAATGCTTTCTTTAAATTTTTCTTTTCCCTTCTCCTAACTTAAACTTGTAGCATGGAAAAGTTAACAGGTAGTAAACAACAAAGTGCAAGTCAGCTTTGGAATTATTACAGACACCTGAGTATTGGTTTTTGCCAACCATTTTGGACTTCATTGGGGTAGATTTCTAATGTGGGGCATCTCTTTATGCTTCAATTGGCATGGAAAAGTAAGAGCAAGGTAAATGCTAGTGAATGCTTAAATTATGTGCCTGCACATGGCCACCCCCATGAACTGCTATCCTATATTTTTTAATTCTCCAGTAGTATTAAATATTTCACTGAATTTTACCATTGCAGTTTAAGTGAGGTTGTTGTGAGGGTTTGTTGTCAATGTTGTTGTTACACGTCAGTCCAAGCCCAGTGACACAGACCAGGCTTCTTTTACAGGCACCATGACATCGGTAAGCCTGGGGCATGCAGAAAACCTATTGACTCTGATTAAGGCATGTCTTAAATTTCAGACATAGGTCTTAATTCAGTCAAAAGTGCAGGAGATGAGAACCTCTTTGTTGAAAATGGAAGCATAAATACGAACCACATGATTTTTTCCTCTTCCTTAAATGCACGAAGGGCACGAGCGAGCCTGTGTGTGCCATGGCTGTGCGGAGAAGATCGCTGCTAATTAGGAAGAGCCCTTTCCACCCTCAGTGCTTGTGCCAGGCGGCTCTCAGGCAGGCAGAGCCGTCCCTGCTGTCCCCCAGGGACCCCTTCCTCTCGGAGCACTTAACACAGCAGCGGGAGGAGGCCAGGGCTCCACGCTGGCACACGATCCATGTGTCTGAGCAGCCAGGGCTCCACGCTGCCGACAGCAGTGTGCTCTCCTTTGATGGTGTCCTCTGTGATGTCTGAAAATAGGAACTTGTTGCAGGGTGTTTCATGTGTTGAATCCTGTCCAGTGAAATGCCATGGGGCCAAACTCAGCAGGATGTCCTACAGCTCCGTTCCTTGCTTTCGCTGCAGAAAAAGTGGCTTTAGAATTTTTCAGGTTGGTAGGAATTGGTCGTTGAAGTCATTATAAATTTTTGTCTGTTCTTGATTTGGGCTGCAGGCATTCAACCTGTACTGCCTGACCGCAGGAGCCAAATAACTTTGGAGAAAAAGACCTGTGTCGTCTGCAGGCAGTTTTATTAACATCTGAAGCACACAATTGTGCCATGTAGGACCCGAGTCCATGCTAGAGCCCTTTCATTACCCTGCTACACGGCTGGATTTATGCTGGTGGTGGAAGTCCTGGCTAAAAAAGCTTTTGTACAATGATTAATTGACCTTAACAAGTTTAAGGATGCTTATTTGCACACAGTTATGAAGTGTTGCAATATGTCACAAATGAGAGCGGCTTCTATTATAAACATAATGGCATAAACAGTGAAAGCTGGTTATATTTCCTTAAAAGTTCATTGCAGGGAAATGGGGAAGCTTGAGAAGCTAAACAAATCCAGGCAATAATGGAAATGTAGCATGAAATTACTTCTGTAAACAACAGCCATTCATTATTTGAACATTTTTCATAAGAGAGTCAGCAGACGAGCGTCGATGTTAAAGGGTGTGTATGGAGGGGGAGGAGGAAGCAGGGAGATTATGAATTTTGAAAGAAATCTTCCAGGGTTATACAGACAGATGTACATCTGTTTAAAAAAAGGGGGTATGTAAAGCACTGATTGATCCCTGAATATTAACAATCGATGCCATTTTCTTCATTAACTTCTGAGTGGAGCACAAAGAAAGGTATATTTGATTTAAGGGGAAGAGAAGGGAGCACTATTTAATGTTGATTTGGTGTAGTGAATAACCCCAGAGAGAAATGTAAATACCAGGCTGCAATAACATGACAGCACACTAATCATATTTACAAACGATATTAAATCTGTCCATTGTGCTTGCCTGGCTGCGGATTGGCCCGACTGTAATTGTCACTGTAACCAGCGCTGGCTTGTGGGAGAATTTAACTGCAGTGATATAAGGTGAGTGCTAGGCTTATTATTACTTTATTATTACCCGGTTTATGTTTATTAAAACAATTTGTCATGCAGAACAGGAATGGGAGAATGGGAACATTAAATCGTGCTGTACTCAACCTGAAGAAATGAGTTACAATAAAATTAATGGCAGGCAGGCCACAGCTGACACTTGTAGCCGTGTGGAGCAGCTACACACTGGTTCGTTTCATTTGCTGATCGTTTCTTGTTAGGGTCACGCCATTAAACTTACATATTGAGAACTACTGAAAATCTGAGGCAATGAAGGTAAAGTTTATGAAGCAAAAGTGGGGGTTTTTTTCTGCTGCTAATGCATTCCTTTCAATTATTACAGAAATCAGGAATGCAGATTGAAAGTTTAAATCATACTGAGTTATTAAAGACGTGTGTTGGAGTGAATGTCCTTCAATTTTACAGAGGCTTAGAGAGCTGAGAAAGAGCTGAGTTTAGGCTAAAGTGAGACCATTCTCTAAAGGCTTTGAGCAAAGAGAACAGCGAGAATAGTGGTCATGAAAGGTCTCATAACAAGTTTAATAAAAGCTGCTTTATTTTCTTTCCCTGGAACTCAAGGGGTCCTTATTTGATATCTTCAAATTTATTTCAGCCCAAATCTTCATTATTTTAAAGTAGAGGCAGGAGGCAATGACCATGGGAATAGCATTGAGCCTCTTGGAATTCAGCAAAGAGGCACAGTGACATAAACCCCTCTTGTGACACAATTACGGAAGAAATTAAAAGTGTCAGGCTCTATGTACTTTAGCTGCATAGAAGAAATCTGGCCTCCTGATGAAACATCTTTGTACATGAAAAAGTAATACCCTGCCCTTGTTTCCCATTATACAACAATGTTAAGGAGTCTTCTGGGGTGATTATTAGGGATTTGGTGAAGCACAATAAATGCTGAAGATTAAATCTGAGCACTAGCAATTAGTATTGAGGGAGGAAGAGCACTTTTTTTCCCCCCTTTTTCAAAGTATTTATTAATGAAGCTATTTAAAGAAAACCCAGCCAACTGCTGCAGTTAGGAAATGTGAACCTTTCATTTCTAGCAGTTTTATACTTGTGCAAGTCCTACAAAGTCCGTGGGGTTATTCTTGATTTATACCAGTGTGAGAAAGTAGAAGATCAGGCTGTCTCTGTGGGATTTTTTTTCCTCGTTTTCCTTTTTTTAAACTAAGATAGTTTTTTTTAAGTCTTGGAGAAAGCCTTCAAAGAGTGTATTGAGCCACAGGTTCTCTGCCTGTGTCCTCAGTCACAAAGTCTGGACCAAGCATCCAAGAGTTCAGCATCCAACCACTGTAACAGAACAGTGGAATGGGACCTGAACTCAGGAAAATCCAGCTTGTTGAAGAGAATGAAGATATTTAAAAGACCCTCTTTTAGAAATCTGTTTTGTCCTTTGGGTTTTCCAGTAAGGGGAAGGGCAGATGTTCCACTCAGAGCTGTAACTTCATGTTTAGCCTCAGTGGTGAAGCTGTTGCAATCAAAAAGGCCGTTCCAAACCTGAGAAAAACATGGAACAAAAATTCCCTTCCCTTGCTTATCACTTCCTCACAAACTGATCGCCTCCTTGAAATAACAGCCACTTGTCTGAGAGCACCAGTAGGTTCATTTCTGAGGATAAAAGGAGAGACCAAAGGCCCTGGCTCGCAGATTATTTTCCCTGCTGAGGTCTAGTGCAATAAGAGCAATCCACTGCAGTGGCAAGCACTCATGGCAGACCTGTGTGTGGGAAACTCCGTGGCTTTTGGAGTGGCTCCTGTCTGACTTTTTGATGCCGTGCTGGATGTGCAAATAAAAGAGAAGTGTTTTTGGGAAATGGGAAAATCACTGAGGGGATAACTGTTTCTGTGACATCGGGCTCTGTGGCTGGTGGCCTCCTCTGAGGGCCAAAGTGAAGATGTAAGGAGGCACAGATCTGGGGCCTTGATGCTCTAGATCTGGACAGCCAGCAGTGGTCCATACTGCTGTCGTGGGAGGTGCAGTGGGAACATGGCACACAGCAGATGACCACATATTGCTGGCTTCAAGTCCTTTCCTGCACCCTCTTTTACATTCATTGAAAGGAAAACACATTTTATTAAAACATGTTGACCTCTGTCCCTTTCCAAATAGGCTTTTAAGTGTTGCGGCAAAGCTCTGACCCAGTATTTTTAAAAGTAGGATTTTCACATAATCTTCCATCCTAATTTGGGGGAGGGAGGGGGTTTGTAACACTCAGTAAACTTGGGGAGAAACCAGTTAGTCCTTTATCCCCTTACGTGCGGAACTCATGAACTCTGAGTCACGCAGACACTGTGAGTGTCTTGCTGAATTGCTGTGCTTATTATACGTGCAAACACCCCTTTGTCATGGAGGACAAGGATAAAGTGAGAATTTGGAGTCGTATTTATCACTTGGATTATTAATAATAATAACATTTGGCATCTTTACAGCACTTTACATTTTCAAAATGCTGCATAAACATTAACTAAATGGTAGTTAAGTGCGCATAAATGATATTCAGAGCCATTACCCTCTACTCACTGTGGGTCTGCACTGAAACGTGTGTGCTGCTGCTTGTTGGAAAATCTTTACTGCTCATGTGAAGTATCAGTTTTTCCTGGAAGAACCAGACTGACCATTTTTCATTTTGTTTCACATACACTCTAAGCCTTTTGTCCATCTTATGGATTAATGGTCTGCAAAATTTCATTTTATTGGGGAAAAAGAAGTTGTTGATTTTACTTACAGTAGCATAAAAACAAATAAAAATAAGGTGGAGAGCTCAGAAAGCAAAACACTATTCCTAATTTTTTTTTTTAAATCACATCTTAGTTTGATTCTTACCATGGCCATGCATTTTATGCCTTGTTTCCTGACTGTGGGGTCTGCTTCTGCTCCACCATATACTTTTGAATGCTGGATGTTCCTAGGGCTACATGCCACGGACCAATCCAGCCGTTCAGAGCCACCTGATGTACTTGTGCCTGTCTCAGTATTGCCAAAAGAGGTTCTACGTGTTGTCCATTGAATAGGGACTGTTCAGGATCCTTCGTGACCCATTGTTTTTGAAGAAAATACCTGTACTTGCCTTATCCCTCCTCCCAGTTTGCAACTTTCTTTTCTGTAGCCACACTAGTTTGTATTGCAATAATGTTTTCTTTTTTTATGGCTTTGGCGCCTTTCTGCCATTTCAGTAAAACAGAAAGTGCGGAAGATTTTAGGAGCATCCTGCATGCCTCTCAGTAGCTATGGCAAGTCTGTACCTGAAAACAATTTACTGTATAACCCCATCAAAGAGGAGCAGAAATCAAGGGAAACGTCAAACAGCAGCTTTCAGGCTGTATTGCATCAACGTAATCCAGGAGCAAGCAAATAATTCCACTGTCACTTAATTAAAAGTTTTAATACCTTATGTCTTTGACCTTGTTCTTTAGCTGAACACATAAAAGCAAAATGGGTTGCTGCCTTAATCTCACTTTGTGCCATTGCCCTCTGATGAGAGAATCCTCCTGGTACCTCTGATGTGTCATTGAAGCGAAGGGAAGGGCTGTGCAGACTGCTTGCTCCTGTCTTCTGCACGGAGCCTACCTTGACGAGGTTCCTCTTGCTATCTTTAGTCTTCTCCCTGGAGCATCTGGCACATCAGGACAAGAGGGATCTCAGCCCCACAGCTTCATTTGGGCCTGTTAACTGTAACTACTGATGTCGTTTACAAGGATAAACCCTTAAAGCCAGGCCAAGGTAGACAAAGAAAGAACACTGGAGTAATTCCCTTTGGACAGTAGAGATTGGTGTTCAAGTTATTGAAAATCTGTGTAACTCATTTTCTCTTTTGTCATACTTAAAAAATCCATGAAGTTTGGCTGAGTGCAAACAATAAGCTTTCATAGTTGCTGCCCTTGTTCATAAATGTGAAATCATCTGGGACCATCAGAAAGACTTTGGTACAGCAAATTAAAAGTCTCTAAACTTTCCTGTGTCTCCTTGGACGTTTTGTAGACGTGCAAATATCAAGCAGTAATCAATATAATGCCTCTCTAATAGTTTAAGGCAAATTGGCAGCTCTCGAGTCAGAGAGCACAGCGCAGCTTTCTCCAGGCTAGACACGGCTCCTGCCAGGGTCACAGAGGAGCAGTGTCCCTTGCCTGGCACAGGGAAATCAGGAGGGGCCAGCTGGATACAGCTTCGTGCCCTCGTTTCCAAGGCTCTCAAGTACTTTCTGTCCCATCATCAACTCTCTCATTTCGGCAGCACTGTCAGTGAGCTGTGCCCAAAGTCCACGCTGGTCTGTGGGTCACAGTGTTTTGTGATCTCCTGTTGCCTTCATGTGTCCATGTCTGCCCTTTTCCCTAACGAGCCAATTAAATTGCAGCCAGCAGGGTGAGTTGCATATTCCCTCTCCCCTCATTGTTTTAGCACAGTTTAACAACACTCCCTTACTACATCCTTTATTTTATCTCTGAGAGAACCGTGTTATTTTTATTTGTGGCAAGGCATATGGTATTCAATTACAGAGCATTTGCTCTTTCATATCTTATCAGTGAATAACCTTATCAGTTTAACAGCTTCAGTGAAGAATATTCAGCACAGGCCAGAGAGGGTGAGAATTACGGGTGTATTTTTTGCCTATTGCCAAACACTTACATTCTCTTTCCACTTAGTGAGGATTATGCCTGAGTCAAAAATGACTTGGCACCCGCTGGAAACAGCAGCTGTGGGGTGGGGTGGGCTGGCTGAAAGTTTAGTGTTTTCTACCACTGCCCAGCTCCTCTCTTATTAGAATCATCACTGCTCCCTGTGAGTGGGGAATGGGTTCCTGCAGTTGCTCGTGCAAACTGGATGTATGCAGCAGTTCAGGTGGGCAGTGCTGCTGACTGGGTGCCCAGCTCTGCTGATGAAGCACCTAAAGATGCAGCAAGCACAGCTGGACCGGTGTCCAACCATGTTTTAGCTGCAGAAACAGCTTGGGCAAACGGTACGCCCGTGCTTCTGACCCTTGGGTGCTCGCTGGGGTTGGGTGGCAACCTGATGCCTGCTCATTTATGGACCCACATGGCCCAAAGCTTTGCTGAGATCATGAGAAAAATTGAGGGAAGTTTTGTCTGCAAAAAATTTCCTGTAACTTCTAGTCCATTTCTAATGGCTGCTTATTTTTATAATAAGGAGTGCTCTTTTCTCTGGTGTGGCCTGTTCTAAAGCCCATTTACATCAACATTAAAGCTTGCCACTGACCTACTGGCCTTTGGATCAGGCCCACAACCTCCTTATCTTCTTCTGTATTACTGGCACACCTTTACCTTAGGCCTTGATTTCTGTGGAGCTCTTTAGGTCAAGCTCTATCGCATTGATGTGCCCGGGCTTAAATTGATTCAGAGAGAAACTGACTGGTCTTCTAAAGAGGTGGTCATTTTTCTTAAGTGGCTTCTATTTTTAGATAAAACCCCTTGAGGCAGCAGGCAGCCTTGGTGGCTGGCTGGCAGGAGCTGCAGTGTGCTTTGTGACAAACCCCTTTGGGGCACGCCACACGGCAGCTGGAATTGTACCCAAGGACACCCCACCGCTTCCATCAGCAGGTTGGTATCAGGAAAAACATCAGATTCTTTCAATCTAGAATTGAAGAAGGAAATCACAGGGTTCAATCTTGATTTAAGTTTTCGGTTGGGTAGGTCCTAATAATGTTTCCTGTCTTCCTGAAAATCTTAGAAGTGCATATCTTTTGTTTCCAATGGAGACTTTGTTGCTTGAATGAAAAATTTAGGCCAGTTGTCTTCAAAACTCTGTGTGTAATTACAAGATTGATTTAAATGGGCAGACTTCTTTAGCACCTTTTGGGGAGTCTGTGTGCCCAGCTTCTGGAATCTCAAGCAGGTCCTCTGCCAGGAGTGAGCTCGACAGAAAAAGCATTGCAATTCATTTCTTCTCTTCTTCTCCCTTCTGGTTTCTCCCTTTTTTCCCTGTAAGCACTGTTGGGTGTGGAAGCACTCAGTTGAATGTAATACAGATACAGGTGATGAGAAAGGGAGACATCCTAGGCACAAAAAATATTTTATAGTGCAAAACTGAGACCTCATTCTCCTTGCATAATCCCTGTGCTGTGAGGCAGTTGTAGGGTCAGGGGCAGGTGTGGGGCCTTGATATGGTCCTGTGGTAGGGAATGAGAGGGATGTGTGGTTCTCAAAGGCCAATTCATTTAAAACTGAGAAACTGTTGGACTCATTGCTTATGGCAAAGTTATAATTTGCTTTGCTTTTTCTGAAAGCCGATAATTTCTCTGGCGTCAGGGAGGATTAAACACCTGTATTCACAATTATGCATAGGGAATGCAATATTTTGTTCTTTGGCCAAACCCCAGAGGACTCCAGTGGGGGCTAAGGAATAACATCTGCTCTAGGCCAACTCTTCAATAGATGTCCACAGTAACGTTTCATGGCCAAAACATTTGCTACTGGCCATTGGCAGACAAAAGACACCTACCTCTACTCTGAGAAACAGTCCCCTTTTTTTAAAAATTGCTTATTAAATTAGTCTAAATAAAGAAAAACCAGTAGAGTGAACACTAATGCTGGTGACAGGATCTGACCTTGTGAGATGGAGTCATAGCTCAAAGTGCCTGTATGATACCAGTGAGTTTGGGCTGTTTAGTTGGGCAGTGCCATCACTTGATTATTCTGTGAGAAATTTCAGAAATACAGTTACTTTATGAGCCCGACTTCTATGATGATAAATTTCCAAAAGCAAAAATGTGAATTTAAATTATTCGTATTCATGTGAGCGTGGTAGAGATTTTTGGAATTGCTGCAGCAAGTTATGGATGATGCATGAAATGAAAAAATCCCTGCCCAGTGCACAAGGAATACAAAAAGGGTTCTGCAGCCAGCACTGTGCTGCACTGTGCTATGGGTTGTGTGCTCTCTGGGGAGAGGGGTTTGTATTTTTTGAAAAGCACCCAGTGTTCAGCACATGCACAAAAGTAACAAAAGACAGAATGAAAGGAAAAAAAAAAAAGAAATACCCCCTGACACCCAGGAGCACCTACAGTGTAAGACTGGTCCCTTGTTTCCTACATCTGCCTTTCCAGCACCCCTGAGCTGCCAAGTTCTGCATGTGTGGGGCAGATTCTCATCGCCTGAGGTCAGCTGTTCGTAAATATATATCTTTGTGTTGCAAAAAGAATGGGATAAAACCTCTCCCAAGACTCTCTCTGTATCTCTCCCTGGCCCAAGAATGGCATGTGACAAATAGAAAAAAAAAGTCTTATCTGGGGTAACATGATCACATGCACTGTGCCCCACATGAAATAGTGTCTCATTTGCTTCTAGTCTGAAGCTGATCATGTAAAACAATGGGTATCAAAAAAAAAAAAAAAAAAACCCCTGAAAAATACCTGCAGATAATTTTTTTATAAATTTAATTCCAACATTAGGATTTTCCCAGTCTTCTAGTCTGCAAGAAACTAGAGTGATTGCTCTTTCTGGAACTGCATTCAGCATTACTGTCTTCCAGATGTGAATCTTCAGTCACTTATTTAAGTGATTGAACTCTTTAAGTTAAATAGATGGTATCTGCAAACACTGAATGTGATCTGACTTTATCTCCCAAATTTAACGTATTTTCTAATTGTCTAATGAACTCTTATACACGTGCATGTATT
Source organism: Machaerirhynchus nigripectus (assembly GCA_013397975.1). Taxonomy (NCBI): domain Eukaryota; kingdom Metazoa; phylum Chordata; class Aves; order Passeriformes; family Dicruridae; genus Machaerirhynchus; species Machaerirhynchus nigripectus. The sequence continues at coordinate 1,401,956 of VZRQ01003305.1, forward strand.
CTTACCTGAATACTAGTATGTATAATATATCCTTAAGTAATTCCAGTCTGTTAAAGGATCTTCTGAAGCTCTTTAGTATCTGCTGCATTGTGCTTATCTGATAATTCTTACACAATCTTAAGACATCTGTGTTTTCTGTTTCAGACAGACCCGGTATGGGCCCCCCCATTCCACAGCTTCATATCTTACTGTTCTGTATAGGAACAGTGGGGCCAGGTGATCATTTTGGGCCTCTTCTGACTGGAACTGTTCTATTCTGTCCTATTCTAGCTTGTGGCCACCATGACATCAAATAACATTTAGATTTTGCTTTTAGTGCTGGATACTTGGTACAAGCGATGTGTGTGGTGTTTGCTCTCTGTTCCTGAACTTCAGTGTGTGTTTTCAGAACGTGCTAATTCATTTCTAATCTTGCAATGCAGTTTGTTGAAAGCCTCCTGCTGTGTAAATAGATTAAGACATCTGACCAAAACCTCTGTTTTATCTTAACCTTTGCCTTCACTGTACCTTTGCTCTCCAGTATTCTGTTTATTAAAATACTTTTGGGGTATTTTTTCCCTCCCCCTCGTATATTGTGGCTAGGATGACTCATTTAGGAAGGGTCATTGTCTTCTCAACACTCACTCTCCTTTGCTGAACACAGGTGTGTGAGTGCTTACACACTTTGTGCAAACAGACCTAGTAATTTCTCACCTAAGAGCAAAAAGAATTAACAGACCTCATTTGTGTTTTGATGGGCATTAATGGAAGTATCATCCTAGTCTTAAAACCCCAGGTTTCTCCATATCTTGAGCTAGAGGGATACCATTGAGATTTTAATGAATAGGAAAAAAACACACTAAGTGTTAGAAACACAAGAATGTAGTCAGGCTGAAGTCCATGAGCAGTGAGCAAGCAGCTACCCATGTATTACATTTATAATTGATTGCACATTGTTCTTTTACTGCTTGCTAATGTTTTCTTTTAGAAAAAACCCCAGCTTTTACTAATTCTGCAAATGTTCAGGCCCTTTCCCACAACTTTCCTTTGACCTGTCTTTTATATCACAATGTTCTGTCTTAGTCCATCTGCTCAAGCTTCCTATCTGTGTGCATCAAGTGCACTTCTCTGATTAATGATGCTGTCTGGCAATTGGTTTTATAGCCTGTTCTGGCACAGCGTGCAGTAATGTGGTTCTATTAGCCCATGTAAAAGGCTTCTGAAGCTGCTACAGCAAGGGAGCCAGACCAGCAGGTCAAAACCAGCACCTCATCCCTATTGCACCATGGTCTACCAAGTCTGCCAGCTTTAGACAACTTCCTTCCTTTCACTGAAGATTCATGGCTTATGTTTTTCTGCTGGCATTTCAGGGTGAGGTTTCCTGTCTGTGTGTGTTGACTCCTGTTCCTTGGAAATCAGCCTGTTGGGAATGGATGTATCACGGACAGAGAGACTTGCTGGAGATCTTGGGGGCTGGAAGTACTGGGGAAGGTGCTGCACTCACCTGAGGAGGCCCTTGGTGGGTGGCAGCACTGAGCACCTCTCTGGTGTCTCCAGGATGAGCTGATGCAGTGCTGTGCCACACCCATGGCTTGGTCTGCTCGGCCTGGCTCCGATGCAGAGACTTTGCTGTGTGTTTGGAGAGGTGGGCACCAATTCTGCTGGCACCCCCCACACTTCCTCTGCTCTGGCCAGGTCCTAACAGCTGTGTCCAGATGTGAAGTGTTCAACTGGGCTAATTGGCTTCATGTTTGCTCATGGTCTGTCATGTTACTGATGGTCCTGTGACACCCTGCAGGGCTCTGTCATGTGTCACAGCCAGCGTGTGTTGGCTCTGTGGCTGCTGCCTTCCTTCACATCCCTGTAAAAGCTTTCTTTCCTCTCCTTGGCACCTTCCAGAGCGTGGGCCCAGCACCGCTGCTGGCAAAGCAGCCACGCCACGGCAGCATCAGGTACCGTGGTGGTATGGGTCTCCCCAGTAAATGTGTCCCTATGCTCACTAGCATGTGTGCCCTGTAACTGCTTCCTTACAGAGGGAAAAATATCCCCTGGGGGTGTTTTGGACCCATTTTCTGTTGGAGTAAGTTGCCTGTAGCTCTGCCCACCACGTGTGTCTCAGCATGGTCTGCACTGTGTTGTTAAGGCACTCAGAGCTCTTGAGGATTATTTAGGAGAGCAGCCATCTCATAGCGAGGCATTTTTATAGGCTGATGGAAACCCCAGCTGTGAAATAGTTAATTTAAAGTCTCCAATTAGAAACTGAATATATTTTGCAAAAAAAGTTACATTTGTTCTTCCCAGTGAGAAGAAGAAAAAAATAAGCAATTCAACTCATTTTGAGGTTTGATTCCTTCATTCATTAGGAGACTTAGCTTGCAAAATCCTAATTAAAAAGAACATTTTGTGTTAATGAAAATGTTCTAATTTTTTACGTTATGAAGTTAGTTAATTTTTTTCCATGGCATTCAGGAAAAAGAGGTCTCCTTAATGGCTTTGTTCAAGTTTATATTATTTGATTGCAAAATTTGTGAGACAAAAGAGAGCTAAACTCATTCTGTGGTGCCCTCCAGTTAACTGTTCAGTTGAAAAATGACCTTCATAACTAAGTCCCTTGCCTTTTCATCGATATCAAGGAGTTACAACTCTAACCTACAGTTGAGGAGGTGGCTCCAGTCTGGTAAACCATCAGAAATTGCATGAGCACCCCGTGGAGTGTAGATATTTATAGATATCTAAGAGGACTGGAGATAACTAAATAATTTGAATCTGAATTCTCAAACAGCCTAGGGCTTTTCTGCTGGCTTTCAAATCCAGCATCCTCTTGCATGACTTTTAGTCATTAAAAGCAGAGGTTTATTTCAGTACCTAATAATTCTGCGTCAGACACAACAATATTGCGAGTCAGAGATCACAGGAGGCGCACACGGGTTCCTGCTATGGTACGATGGTGAGAAAGACAGCACTTTTTAGATGTCTTTAAATCAGCTGCACTATATATGAGGTTATGTTAACTGTGAAACACATTCATTTATGCAGCCTCAAGATTCAATGCGGAGCTCTCTGCTGGTGTAAATCAGGGTGACCGTAAGTCAGTCGTGCTGAGCTGAGATATGCTCACAGAGAGCCCGACCATTAAGGAATTTCGCACCTTTGGTTTTGTTGCCTTCATTTTGCCACTAATCTATCTCTGTAGGGGTGGGTTTTAATATTCCAGGTCTCTTCATAGGCAGAAATCACTATAAAAATCTTTACATTCTTACAGAAATATGGATTGGGAGTGTAAAAATATTTTGGACTTGCTCCAAGGACTGGAAAAATATTTATTGGGGTATCAGGGAATCACAGAAGCGCATAGGTTGGAAGGGTCTTCCAGAGGTTGTACAGTCTTCCCTGTACGTGGAGCACGTCTGGTGAGAGCAGGTTCTTCAGAGCCATGTCCAGTGGGGTTTTCAGTGTCTCCAAGGACAGACACTCCACAGCACCTCTGCACCACCTGCTCCTGTGGTTCCCACCTTGACAGTGACCAAGCTTTTCCAGATATCCAGTCGGATTTTCCCAAGCTGTAGCTTGTGTCCACAGCCCCTTGCGTCATCGCTGTGCAGCTTCAAGGAGGGTCTGACTCCACTTTTTTGCACCATCTTGTTAGCTTGCAGTAGAGAAATAGCAATCTGTTTCACTTTCTCTTCTTTGAAGGCAGCAAACCCAATTGCTTCAGCTGCCCCTCACCTTATATTCTCCCAGCTCTCCAGTCATCCTGGTGGCCTCTGCTTTACTTGCTCCAATAAGTCAGGGTCTTTATTTTTGGTGCAGCAGAGCCCAGGACTGGACACCAGGCTCCAGGTCCAGCCTCGACAGCGCTGAATGGGAGTCATCACCTGCCTGGACCTACTGGCTACATCCCTGCAGGCACAGGCCAGTGCAGAGCTGGCTGCAAGTGCAGCCCTGTGGGCTGCCAGCTGCGGGGGACACTGCTCACTCCTCTCCATGGGCTGCCCACCAGCCCTTCAGCTAATTTTTCTGAAAAGTGTATTGATTTCTATCCCTTTGGTCCCCATCCTGCCCAGGTACGTGGGCTTCCTCCATCCTAGCTGCAGGAATACTTGGGGTTTGGTATTGATCCCAGTAAACTGTATCTTCGACTTTGATCTAAGAGCTATTGGAGGTGCTTATACTAAGCAGAGGTAAAAAGCCCTCTTCAGCCCTTTCTGTCAGTGTTGAGGATCTGCTAATATTTAAAAGTGAGCACCTTTCTGCCATACTTTCTGCTTATTATTTGCTTTTCCCGGGTACTTTAGTGGTCAGCTTTCACCCACACCTGTAAAATGCCTGTAAAAAGGAAGTGCTGCACTGGCACGCTCAGATTTTCAAACAGGACACGCACATCAAGCTGTGGGTCAGGGCAATACATCTGCAGATCAGGCTTCAGATGCAAAGTGTCAGGAAAGCACTGGAGACTCCTCTCCATCGACCTACACAGTGAAAGAATTACACTATAAAACTGAGACTCATTTAAAATAATGATCAAATCTGAGGAAATGGCAATCTGTATGCAGACACTCCACAAGCTGAAAAAGAAGCTAAATTCATGGGTGAATTATTTGCTGCCAATTATTCTCTCAGCTCTAATATTGAGTTTTAAATATTTAGTTAGATCCACTTCCAACCTAGAATTTCAGTTTTCATTTAACATCATGAGTGACTATATATATGTATGTATATACGACATATGTTATTTCATTACACCTCCTTTGAAGGCACTCAAATAGTAACGTGAATGACCTGCCTCCTTTTTGGTAGGTTTTTGGACAAGGTCTAAGAGTTTTCTCATTGGGTTTTGGTAGTTGTCTGAGTACCTCTTTGATCTGAAAGTGACCCTGCCGTGTTGAAATGTGGGCTTGGCTAACTTCGTGGCAGGACTCTTGGAGAATTACAAGATGGCTGTAAAGATGCACTAACCCTTTTCAGGGCCTAAATTAAGCTTTAAATCAGAGCTAACTAGAATGCCACCAAAGCTTTTCCATTAAGACTGGCTTACACACCCTTGCACTGTGATGCACAGAAAACATCATAAATTTTGAACCCGGACTGAAACCCTGAAGCTCTTGTCTTTACTTTCAAAGTTCGTGAAATGCTTCTTCACTACCAGCACACAATCCAGTGTTTGTGTGAATTGCTTTTTGAGTGTGAAGGCAGATGCTGACCTAGAAGGCAGTTGGCACTGGACAATTATCACCAGAAACAGAATCTCGGTTCTAGTCCAGCATTTTAGTTATCAGTGTGCAGGAAGTGCCATCATTTTAAGGCAAAAAAAGCTGCAAGCATTCAAGGGGTCACTTTCTGTTAGAATAAGCTCTTCTTTGTGATTGACGCACACAGAGTGTGTCACCTTGAGGACAGGCCATCACTGCCTGCTTCCTTAGATAACAATTTATATGTTGCTGTACTTAAAAGCAAGGACTTTCCTGTGGTTTGTAAACCAAATATGTGGAAAAAGATTTTTTTTCTTTAGCCTGTTTTATTCTTCACTGAAGGTGTAGTGGGTGGTATGGAGCTTCATAAGAAATGAAGTGAGACCAATCTCTCTCCTGAACATAAAGGTTCTACACCCACAGGGTGGCTGGGCACTGGAACAGACTCCCCAGGGCGGTGGTCACAGCACCAAGCCTGACCGAGCTCAAGAAGCTTTTGGACAATTCTCTCAGGCACATGGTGTGACTCCTGGGGATGGTCCTCTGCAGGGCCAGGAGCTGGACTCCATGATCCTTGTGAGTCCCTTCCAACTCTGCTTATTCTGTGATTCTGTGATAAGATCTGCTTAGTCAAAAATGAGCAGGGTGTGAGAAGGGAGGAAGGTTTACAGCTATCAGCAGCCTGGGGCAGTATCTGCATGAGAACTTTGGCATCAGATCACAGTGGCTTTTCAGAATGAAACTGGTCAAGGAGCCGAGAAAAGAGTCAGAGCTGGAGCTTGCAGGGGAAGGGAGAGGGATTCAGCCAGGCCCCTAAGCTAGATGGGGGAGGATAGGGCAGCACATCTGAGCTCCCTCTTCCCAGAGGACAAGGGGGCCTGACTCACTCATGAAAATGCTTATCAATAACTGCTCAGGCTGAGTTTTGATGCAGAATTTCCTGGAGCTCCACGAGCTCCCGTTCAGAAATGTGGGTGTTATAGCATCATTGTGAAATACCGTGGTGAAACAGTCCATCATACTGCCAAGGTTTGGCTTGAAAGCTAGGGCAGGAGAGGAAAGAATTGCTAACGCTCCAAGGAACAGCTTGTCAGCTTGAGGGCCTTGTGTGTGCCAGCTGGATTCAAGTTCAAGTCTGGATTTGATCCACTAATGAAACATCATCCTCCAAAAACTACTGGCTGAAGGTAGCAGACCTCTGGAGACCTGCAGGGTTGATTGGAAAGTTGACTCTCTCTTGACCATATGCTCGTGTGTATGTCAGTTATGAAAATGAGTCAGATTTTCAAGTTTTCAATTAAAAAAAAATCATTAGGAAAAACATTGGCAAAATAGCTGCAATTTTCCCTCCCCATTGCCATCCCCTTAGTGTAATGGAAACAGTTCTGTTGATTTGAACGGGCTCTAGGGTTTTAATCCCGTCTTGGCTTTGCCAAGGCCAATGCATTGCCCCCTGTGGCTCCTGCATTTAGTGAAATGTTTAAGAGTGGAAGAATGTGACATTTTAAGAAAAAAAAGCTGATGGAATCTCTGAATTTTCTGAAAAGTCGGGGGTCAGTTCCTGTGTGATGACAGTTCTGGGCTGAAGCAGACATAATACTTTTGCCTTCCAGCTGGGGGGAAAGAAGGATTTCCAGTGAAGAGACATAGTTCAAAATCCATTACTCTGTCCCTAACGTAATACAGAAGTGTGTCTCAGCAGCAAGCTGGTTTCTGAACTAGGGAATAAAGGAAGAGTTTTCCCCTGGAACTCACAGGGCAGTGAGAGTGTGCATTAGGTAGCCTCCAGAAGATGCCTTCTACAGCAGACTTGTAAATGGATGCCTCCTTTCCACCCTCAGTTCTCCGCTCTTTGCTCATAGAAATATTTAAGTAATTATTTTTTTAGAGCTCTGGGAAACCTCTATCAATTGCTTCTATCAGAACCTGTTCTATTAGCTGAGAAACTTTCTACCATTATAGCAGCTTTTCACCACTTTCTATTTCATTAGCATTCATTTTCTTTAGACATATGACAGACTACCCACTGGAAATGTAGGCATCTGGGAACATAAAGCTAAAAGCTGAGGTTTGCTTCAGTGCTTGCCAGCCCACAGAATTTTATTACCTAACCTACCTTTACCTAAATCACAGAAAAATGACAAACCTTTTGATGCATGTAAAAAAACCCCAGAAACAGAGTTAAACTTCAAGCTTGACTGATGCAAACTGACATAAAGCACCACAATGGCGCGCATCAGAGACAGATGTTTTCTCCAGCTCCAGCTCAGTTGCATTTTTGCAGAGTGCACTGCTGATTGGTTAAACGTAGCTCTCATTAAAAAGATTTGGGGCTGGAGTTCAAGCTCAAATCTCCATGAGTAATCAGCGAGCTGATGGCATTATTCTCACAGGTGGAAATGGGGAATGCAAATTTTAGGAGCAGCACATCTGTTCTCTTGGCTAATCGGGTATGAGTTCTACAGGAATGACCACTTTAGCAACCTCGGTGTCATAACTGGAGGGACACAAATCAACGGGGCTGTGTGTGCTAATGTTGAGGAATTTGGAAATCTGAGCTGCAGATTCACACAGACCTGGCTGATGCTCATGCAAGGTCTGTTACAAGGTCCCAGCACCAAAAAGTTTCCCAGATGAAGGACTGTAGTGGGAGGCAGTCCTGGTCTTACTGTCAGATAATGCAAAAAGAAAGAGCTTTGGTGTGGTTTTGGTAGAAAGTGGCCCAAGCAAGAGTGAGATACATTCCTATAGCTGAGTGACTCAAATGCCTCTTGCTTCCCGTGCAAGAAGTCCCCATGAAAGGAAGAGAAGTCACTAAGTCATTAGTTGATTTTTGGGAGAGAATCACACAGATTGCTTTTGTTCATACTATTCATCAAACAAATCATCAGTTTGGAGAACTTTTGTGTTAATGTCTTGCTACCTAAGTAGGCAAGGGATGAGAAGAAACACAGCAGAGTGACTGAGCCCAAACCACTGTCGGTAAGGTTGAGATTTCAAGCTTGCTGGCTAGATGGATGAAATGGCCTGTCCCCATGCTGCTCCTTTAGTAGAGATATATGGACATCCCTCGTGGTCAGTTGTCAGCTCTTTTGGTTTTCTTTCTCTTGCAAAAACCCAGATGGGAAACAAAAGTAGAAGCTGCACGGTCTCACATTAACCTTAAGTCTTCTGTTCTGTGACATGTTGCAGGCTGTCAAGGGGGTGTCATTTGTCAGCTGTGCACCCTGGACACTCCCTCTCACACACTGGTGGAAATTGCAGAGCCTGCATGAAAACACTTCAGAAACCCTCTGAGATGTCAGTCTTGGATGTGTTTTGTTTTTCACACCTTGCCCTGATGAAGTACAGGGTCATTCTAAGTGTAGTGTCTCGTATCAGCCCCTTAGAAGAGCAACCCGCCACCCCACCCTGTATCTGAAACAAGCCCATGCAAAGTTATTAACCCAAAACCTGGCAATTTGTCAATGGTTTAATATACCTGGAATGATGTCCCAGACACTTCTTTGGCACATGCTATTTTTGATAGTACAAACTTCTTATAACTAAAACCTGGGTTTTATTTACCCAACAAATTTTATATCTATTCATCAGAACTCCATACATGACATTTTCACAAAGACATACATCCACAGAACTTTATGATGGTACATTGCATAGAGTGTTTTAATTTTCTAGTTGTTTGCATGTCCTTTTGTCTATAGCTTTGTTGTTTTCCTACATGACCCATCCAGGTGATTTATTCCCATTCACCAAGAGAACTGTAGCTCCTATGAGCAATTCTTTAGCATTCCATAGGAGGACACTACCTACCTCCTTTATCCAGCTCCATCCATGTCTGTCCAGCACCTCTTGCAGAGAGCTCTAAGCTTGTTAAAACCCTGTGAATACTAATGGATGTGTTAGCTGGAGCTATACTCAGCTTTCTGGTGGAAATCTAAGCCCATTTCCTATTTAGTTTTGCATGGCATGCTGAAGGAAAAAGTATCCCCAAGTTCTTTTTGTCTTAATTGCATCCTATCAGCTGGCCAGCATTTTATGCTGCTGATGCTCAAGCTGTCATTTGTCGTATGTGGATGCATCAGTATCTTGTTTCAGGTAGCCTAGACCAAATAAATTGAACTTAATTAGCTTTAGAACTTCTAATTCAGGAGACTATGTCAGACACTTAAATCTGTTGCTATTCAGGAAAGCAGAGATGATTTACCAAATGGTCAAAGGAAGCATGTGCTCCTATATCAGGACATTCTTTCCTGAACTGGGCCTGATAAATTGTCTTTTTACAAGTTGTTCGTACCCATGTGACAAAGCTGAATTTGGTACACAGTGTAACATCGTTTTCAGGACAAGATCACTTTTTAATCTCTTTTTTAATTCTGTGTCTAAAAAGTGGCTTTATTAACCTCTAGTTACTAAGGAATAATAACTCTGTGGTCTGTTGCTCTTCTGCAAAGGTGTGATAACCTCTGAAGAAATGCAATGTGCTACACAGAACAATAGAAGACTGGTTTTAACTATTCATCTAATAGTTTTGGGATACCTGTATTTAAACCACTGTTTATGCTGTGTTCCTCATAAGGAGGTTCAGACATGACATGTGATATTAAAAAATTTTGGGCACCTTTGTCAAACTTTACATCTGTACCTAAGAAGAGAGCTTCTTTATCCCAAGTCCTAATCAGTGCAGTGAAATCTGAGCATCACAGCCATCAATATCTATAGAATGTGACCATACAACAAGAGGGTCACATATAAAATAGCCACAAGAAGCTTTGGAAGAATATTCCCTTACCTAATGTCTGGGGCATTCCCCTTACTGGAAAACTAAAATGGCAGAGAAATTCAATGGCAATATAGTCAGAATAATGCTCACTGGAAAACAGGAGCCCTGACAATATCTACACAGCAAACTGCCTTAGATTAAGCAAGGGCAAATGAGTTTTTGCTACTCAGAAGAAATATTGTGGAGTCGCAGTGATTAGCTCTCTAAAAATAGCTACTTATTGCTCAGCAGCAGCTGGGAAAGCAAGGAGAATTTTCCGAATTATTAAGCAAAGAGAGAAAACAGAAGAGAAAATATTTATTCTGCCGCATAAATTAGTGGCATGGCCATGTTTCAGGGGCGCTCTGTAGTTTTCCTCACCCATCTCAAAGGGATGCGAGCAGGAGCCGGCGGAGCATGTGCGGCCCTGCATCCTGCCGCTCCCTTGTTCCAGGCACGCCCGTGTGGACACATTATTGGCAAATGGCTGCCCCACGGGGCCTGCAAATTGTGGTGAGCCCCACTGCTTGGAAGGCGTGTGAGATGCCTCCAGGCAGCAGCTCGGCAGCAGCCTGCGTCACTGTGGGGATGGATTTGGGCTTTTGTGCAGGAATAAGACTCCACAGGCTTCCTCAGAGTGTCCCGTGGGCTGGACTTCTGCCCCTGGGGATGGCAGCAGCTCCCTTGCCTGCAAGAATTCAGGGGGAAATGGAGAGGCACAGCCTTGCACAGGAGCGCCGTACCTTCCACCAGTTGCTCCCAGAGACACGGTGACTGTCCCTATGGATGCTGTAGAGTCAGGAGATGACCACTTCCTTCCATGTAGGGCCACGGCTCCATCTCGGTCAGGGACCCCTTCCCTCATTTCATATCCTAACCCTCCATTTTGAGCAGGAATGGAAATAGGCCTGAACAGGCTGCAGGTTTGTTTAAAAGTACTTGACCTGGATTCAAAGTTTGGCTCAGAAAGGTGTTTAAATTTTTGGTTTTAAGAAACTGAGATGGCATAATACAGTTCTGGTATAATTTCCTAAGAGCTGGCCACCATGAGAGAGAGGATACTGTGTTAATTGGATTTGCTGTTTGATCTAACATGGCAGTTCTTCTGCCTTTAGCAACAAAGGAGGAATCAGCTTCTTAGATTTCCTCTGCATGTTTATACAGCCTGTTAACATTTTCTTCATCATCCGCTGTCCCATGATTTTGTTTCAAAAGAAGGGTAGGGCTGTGGTTACAGATACGCAGGAATCTGTACATCTGTGATCTCTCAGAAGGTTTATGATGTCATGTGGCAGTGTGTGGCTTCGGTTCAGTCATCTGTGTCTCGACCCTGTCCCCGGAAAATTGATGGGAGTCTTCTCTGGGATATGAAAAAGCCCAGTCCTTTGGCCTGCTTCAAAGCAGTGGGAGTTATTCCATCCATCTCAAATGGATATGGCTTGCAACTTAAACTAGGCAGTGGTAGCTCTTAAACACTTTGCAATCATGTTGTGAGGCTTAATTAATTGAAAGGAATTAATGGAAAGGAATTTAAATGGAAGGGGAGACATAAGTGAATAATCTGATTGTGTGGAAGTATCTTTTAGTGCAACGTTGAACTAAAAGGTATTCATGCTCCTGAAAAATGCTGAAGGGTTAAAATGACCTAATTCAACATCGACTAATACACTCCAATATACATTAAAGCAGGTAGATTGTTTTTTAAACAGTGCTATTCTGCTAAGTGATGCACTGTGCTCAGTGATAGACTGGTTAAAGCCGTAAATGTCATTGTTAAAATGAGTATCTTTAACAGCTAATATCTATTAAAATGAAGCACTTAGGCACCAGAAAAGACAGTTTTAAACTGTTAGGTTCCCTAAATTATTTTTGTACAATCAAAATGAGACTCTTAGGGATTAGGTGGCAGAGTGGGTTAACATATTACTTTTCTGGATGGAAGATGTACCATCAAATCCTGCTTAAAAATACAAATAAGCTGGGACCGCTGTTCTCCAGGTGATCCAGCGTGTGTGTTTCTAAAATATATTTTAATACAATTGATTGTGATTTGCACTAGAAGTAGATAAGGACTTTGCCTGCTGTTACCATGATTTGAGTAAAGTTAGATTAGGACTTGGGTTCAGAATTTGGATTGTCCCTTTGATGAGCTGACGAAGGGATTTTATAATTTTTATAGCTCCATTTATTTCCAACATCATCTTGGGGCACAGCTACAGCAGGTGTTGTAAAGGGTTAAACTCAGCAAGTGAGGAAAAGGCTTTTCAAAGCAAGCAGGTTCATGTAGTAAAAATGAGGAATAAATAGGTGCCTACCAGTACAGGTAGGTGCAGAGCAAAAGTGAGCTGTAAAGAAGCAGGTTCCAGTGTATTTGAATTGAAACTCTCCAACTGGCTTTCCAGCATGTGTTTGCTGTAACTCATCTGAAACTGCAGATTGGACCACAGGTCTATGTGTAACCTTGCACTTGAAAAATTGTGCATTTATCTTAAAAAGCAGAGATTTTACTACTTCTTTTTCCTTTCTTCTGTGTTATTAAGCACCCATAGGTGAGGTATGCAGTCCCCAGCATTTGTTCTCCCTCATGAAGATGAGAGAATATTTTTATTTATTTTTGTATTTATTTCCACCTTGAGTAATTTCTTAGTTCACAAGACCCCAAAAAGCTTACCTTGAGACACACCAACTGTTAAAAACTTTATGGAAAGCTTTTCTGCATGGGTTGATCACAGATCCTTAAACTATTCCGTGGCTGTGATGCCGTATGTTGCAGGACCAATCCTTCAGTGCACCCATGTTTTATATTGTAACCTTCCTCTTTTGGTGGGTGTATCAGGCTACTGCTGTTTTGTCTTTTGGTACAGATGGAGGGTGTCACAAGAAGGAAAAAAAAACAAGAAAAAAAAGGGTTCTGCTTCACTGCCATAAAGAGTCCTTTGTTTTCATGGATTCTTTGTTTCTGTGAGGTTTTTTGTTTTCAAAGACAAGCTAAAGACAACTTATTTTGTTGAGTAGAACCTTAGCAAAGGGTGAGTGCCAGAACACAACTGGTGTCCTGCTTTTTCCAACAGCAGCTCTTTGTCTCCCAATGCTGTACACACATGCTAAGAGAGGTTATTCTTGTTTTGGAATGAAGTGATCCAGAATTTTCTTTTGTGCATCTTTCTCCCTAGGACTGTGTTAAGTAGGTGCCAGCAATGTGACAAGTAGGTAGCATCTTGACATGCAGAACTAGGTTTTAGAGAATATCAGCAACTATCAGGAAGGTTAGCTTAACCAAAATTTGTTCTAACTCTTGTTTTCCATAAAAATCTCGTTTATAACCTTCTTAAACAGTTGCATGTCAGATGATGGGTAACTGCTTTGTTGCATTCTGCCAAAGACCAGTGCAAAGGGCCTCTTCTGTTCTTTGGATGGAGCTCTTGGAGAGAAGGAATCCAACCTTCCACAGTGACTCTTCATAGGAAAAAGCTAAACAACAATATATAAACCAAGCAATTTCTGCCATAGAGCTGTTAAATATAGTTAAGTGGTTACTGTTTCATAGTAAAAAGGAATTATTTCAAGAAAATGTGACAAAGCATGGGGGCAACTCAGAGTGTTGTTGCCCTTTTTTTCTGGCATGGGAAAGCTGGAGAACAGAAAATGTCAGGTTGTGTCTTTCCATGCACAGAAGGACAAGGTTGTTTGCAGAATTAAAAATAACTGCCAGCATAGCAGTGGCACTCCTGGGTATCTCCATACAAATGAACATAGTGACAGTGTATTACGCTAATTTAAATTGTAAGAATAAATTATTTTCCTATAAATACCGCATCAAATGATACATTTAGACACAACTTGGCAGTATCTTAGAGCTCTGAATAAGTGGCAGCCCACACTGCAGTTTCTTTTAAACACCCATTTTAGTATGTCAGAATAAGTTTTCTGGCTAATATAAAATTATTTGTATTTCACATCCTTAATTGATGCTTTTAATTACTCTTCATATAGTTTAATAGTTTTCATATAGAAAACTGCTTTCTGTGCAGTAAGCCGAATCTCCAGTCTGCAGCAAAACTTGCTTGAGTCAGGTTTTTGCCAGGCTCTGTGTACCAGCCCCAAATACTAAATTATGTTGGCACTCTTACAGTAATCAAGGGAATAATTGTGAAGGCAAAGTTTGTTGTAAGAAAATCAAATTAGGATGGGAAAACAACGTCATTTAAGAGAAATATTTAGCATGAACTAATCTTTTTGGTCTTTGTCCTCCTACAGTAAGGACTGTTTAACCATGAGGTATAATTACTTAAAACATACTGTAGTTTATCCTGTGTGGATTAGTCTTCTGCTTTATTAGACTGCTAAAAGGCCAGTCTTCAAAGAATAAGCAAATTAAAGCTCTGTCTTGGTGTTTACAGTGCTGGGGTCAGATCACTGGTATCTACCAGCTTTAATGGGAAGCAGCCATGAGCCCCATTTAGTTAATCCAAGAGTTAATGTCTATTTAAATCTACAAGAGTCTTTTCAGTGCCTCTTGTAGTCGCTCATCAGGCTGTTGCAGAGTCAGGTATCTCCCCTGTGCCGGCTCCCTCTACTCACCAAAAAAATCCCCACTGGACTTCATCAGGAACAGGACTGCTCCTGCTGAACCATCACAGTACTGGCTGGGTGTCCTGTCATATTTTCTGATATTGAACTTCCAGTGGGAGTTCAAGTTACTTTGAGACTTCTGCAAAGTGATGAGGCCAAAATTACTCTCCTAAAGCAGTAAAATAGAGGGTGGAGGGGCTTGACAGGCTGGAGCCCACGGGTATTTGTATGAGTGACTTTGTTTCTGCTTTCTTCACAAAGGTTCCCCACACTTCCTTTTCACTGGCATGTCATAGGTCTTTCCTCCCTTCCCCTTCTGTTACCTCTCTGCTTCATTGATGCCTGGAAGTGGCTACCTGAAAACAGAGGCTAGACAAGAATAAGAGAATAAAAGCAGGTATTTATTTGAAGGGCCTTCAAAGGTACACCTTGGGAGTGTAAAGCCTCCGAGGGGGGCTCCACCCAAGATGGACCCTGGGTCACGCGTTCTTCACACTTTTATAAGTTTGGTCCATTTGCATATCAGGGTTAATTCTCCAATTATAACTCCAGTTAATGATGTAATTACCCCAAGTTTGCCCCTCCTCTGCAAAGGCTTTTAGTTTACACATTTTGGGGCCTGGGTCAATCAAGATGTCCTTGAAGAGCACACCTAGAGAGGGTTTGTTATGTCTAACCAGCATGAGAGAACAGCAGCTAACAGGCCACACGAAACTTCAGAGTTGCACACTAGGCAGCACAGGATTTGAAGAAACAGATTCAAGTCACCTATGGGTGAAAAGGGAGAAAAATGTTTTCAAAGTGAGTTCTTCCCGCAGAGCTAGGATTATGCTTAGGTCCTGCAGGTATCAGAGTGTAAAATTCCCCCCTTGCTAAGATGTGTGAGGCCATTCAGGGGGTCTCATATGGCTTTTCTGCCAACCATTGGAGTCAATCCAAGCTGGGGGGTGTCCATGCACTTTGCAGTGGTCAGCCTTTTGTGATTTTTATCCCGGGGCCTTAATGGACTTTGGGGGAGAGCTCCAGGTCTTGGAAACAAGAGATTTCATGAAAGCCCTTGCTTGAAAGTGTGAATAAATAAAAGTGCCCAAGGAGCTCAGAAGACAGAAACAAAAGGGCAAAAGCTGTTGTGTTACTATTATTTCGAACTATAATAATTTAAAAGGCAATTTAATGGGTTTTTTGTAGAATCTTGAGTGAATATTTTAGACCATGTATGGTTGGTGAGACTGTGTTTTGGAAAATCCACAACTATTCAGATGATTGCATGGATTCATTTCAGCTGTTATGTGCAAAAACCTTCCCACTCAGGCTTTTTCACAATATTGGTATTACCTCTTAGTCTTGGCCAGGCCAAATATACAATGAAAATGGCCTTTGTTTCTTTACTGCAATGCTTAAACTTCCTGTCTAATCCAAAGAAGCACAGGAAAATAAACAAACAAAAAAGGGATCAAATTTAAATGCACAGCATGCTTGCAGCTTTGGGTCTGGTGTCTCTGCACTGCACTTTTAAATGTAAAAAGCATGATTCCTGCCCAGATAGGGGGTATGGCCAAGAGGGGAACTACGACTGGGATACCCTGCTTTCTATCTCTTGCACAGATTTTATTGCGTGTTTGTTCTTTCACTGTTGTTTTCTTTAGTCTAAAATAAAGATAAACTAGACAGAAAGCAAAGTGGCCAGGCGCCACTGCACAATTATAATTAATTCACTGTTAATGTTTCAGACATTGTAACAGAGTACATTGGAATTGCTGGGGCGGGGTGAGATTAGTTTGAGCTCTTCGTGTACAAACTACAGGAGAGTCACATTAAATACCCACTCTAATTAATGTTTTCAGAATGAGCACCAAAGGGAATAGTATGGCTTGCCACTGACAGAAAAGTTGGTTTGTACTTCTGCTTCCCAAGTTCCCGCTGTGTTCTCACCTCAAAAAGGGAAGATTTGAGAACATATTGTGCCATGACCTCGGACCGGATTGTGCACAGCCCATTCCTAAACACTGCTTCACCATCTTATAGGATCGCCTTGGAAAGGAGGAGGCGACTGAGCTGAGACTCAAATCTGGGTGTCTGCAGACATAGGAACAGACATGATCTGATCCGGTCTGCAGAAACAGTGGAAGTCAAAGGCTTCATTTTGTGAAGAGCAAAATGGTTTAAGAACCCAAAAGACCAGGGTCTGCAGTGTTTTAAGTCAAAATATAGAAAGGAAAGCTGGTTTCTTCCCAAAACTTGGAAATATCCAGGATATCTTAAATTGAAGAGCACTTAATGTAAAGGTCTCAACCATTAGACTATTTTAACAGCTAGAGGGATGAAGTAGCTTTTGTACCTCCAAAAATATCTCTGTTCACCACTTTTTCTGCTGCCAGTATTCCCTGTGGGAGGGGAAAGCTGTGATAATAGTGATCGGATGCTTAATGATATGTGGTATTTATTTGCAAGCCTTCTTAATTTTTACTAAGTCTTCCCGTGGGTATTGAGTCAGATTGTTCAGGCCGAGCCTCCAACACCGTGTTTCTGGGCCGTGTGTCTCTCCAGTGCTGTGTATTTAAGATGTGTGTCGGAGGTGTAAAAGAGCCCTTTGTATGTTGGGTTGGAAGGCAGCTGAAAGTGTGCCTCTGCTGGCTGGGTGTCGCCATTAAGTCTCGTTAATACTGTGTCATCATTTGTGCAAGGTGACAAAATCCACATTAAATTTCTGGTGAAATCTGGTCTGCCGTAGAACATTATTAGAGTACTTATTAGTACTACATTTTTCATCGTGGATGTAGCCTGAATATCCTAATTTATGGCCATCTGGTCTCCAGTCAAGAACAGCCCATATGATCAAAATGCAGCTTCCCTAGGTCAGCTAATACATCCATGCTGTGACTTGAAGAAGAGGACACAGTCCTCTGTGGAAAGCCATAAACACCTCTAAGGGAACTTTGAGAAGAGGAGGGTGCCCTTCCCCAGCCCCTTGTACAGCACACCCAGCAGGGCCAGTCATTGTATCTGTTTGTTCATTGGTGTTTGGTAATGGTAACGTTCATTTCATTTAGGATTTGATTTGTTTACGAACTAATAAATATGATTTATAAAAAGTGCGTGTGGTTCACTAATTACTGCACATATGGCGTTTTCATTTTGTAAAACTGGCATTTGCTTTCTATTATGATTATGTCTCTGTTCACCAGTGCTAATTAGTTTGATTAGACAGATAACTTTAACCATTATTAGGACTAGATTAGGGGAACTTTGCATGCAGGGGAATGCAGGGAGGAAAGGTTCATCACCAGTGAAGATAGGTCAGCAACACAGAGATTGTTCCTCATTAAATATTTTAAAATTAGTTTTTGTTTTGTTTTCCACATAGAAGAACTGAGAAGCATTCACATTTAGCTACTTACAAAAATCCAATTAAACACAGTTGTTTAGCACGAATTTGTTAATCAGAGTTAATCTTTCCAATGAATGCATAATTTGGAATCTGTGTCTAAAATGTTCACTTAAGGATAAGCATATTACAGACAAATAAAATATAAAATGAGATTCTCTTCCTTGGAATTGACTCTCAATGTGGAGCAATATTGACTGTTTTGTGTTGATTGTCCTGCATGCTGAGGGACAGAAGTGAAATTGGATAAAGTCTAAGAAATGCCACAAGAAAACCAATGCCACCTGTGGTGGGCCATATTTTTTCCCAAGAGCCTCTGCAAATTGTTAGTTTAGTGTCATCTGAACTCTTCAGAATGAAAATAAAAATAAAGAAAAGGAAACTCCTATTTATTATCCACTTTAGGATATCCAGGGCTGCAGAAGTTTGATATTATTTTATTTCTTCAAATGGATCCTCTATCCTAAAAAAGAGAGGCGCTTTTGTTTTTCACCAATGTATTAGAAATTACCTTAGTGCGCTAAGAGAGCAGGGTATGAAACACCTCCTTCAGAAAGGAGACTGGTACTCAAACTGGGGAACTGTGGATGCTTGTTTCTTTAAGGTGGCCGCTCATTTGACTCTGGATGATCCCCCCTGCATTCATCCAGTTTCTGGGTAATTAATTGGTTTGGTAGGAGAATGAGGATGGTGCCCTGCTGTGGATGCACAGTCCTGCTGCATCTACTGGGTCTCTCCTCACTGTGCTCATGTGCCAGTGCCATTTGTGAGTGGCCCTTTTGGGTTTTTTTGTCTTCAAAGCAATTTATAGGGAACAGAAAAGTTCTTTCCCATCTGAAGAGAATTGTGGGAATATTGAAAAAGGCATAAAACTGCTACTGAAGGGCGAACACATAGAGAAGCAGTAGATTGTTGCAGTATTTACTCTCTCCTTGGCTCTTCTGGAGGATGCCTCCTGCCATGCCTTTCAGAGAAAACCCCAGACAATTTAAATGTCAAAGTCTCAAATTTCAACATGCATCATTATTGTTGGAAGCATTTGCTCCAGGAAAAGTTTCAAAATTGCCATTTCTGTGTCTTTAAAGAATGTGAACAGGATGGCCAGATTCTGGGGTGGTACAAATTGGCAGAGGTTTGTTATTTCAATGTGGTTATCCTGTTTTACACCAACTGAAAATCTGGCCCTGGAGAATGAATATTTATGCCATGCCAGAGAGGTTTGAAAACCTTTTTTTTTTTTTTAATGAGAATGAATAAAGAAAGGGCTGGGATATGCTCTGTGCTGATGAACCCAAAGCCAAATATGACCTCCCCTTGACCTTTCATGCATTTAAGTTGAAAAAGGCCATTTTGATACATTCCACTGGAGCTTAAAATGCCTATATTTCAATTCCAAAGGTCAAGCTCTCTTCTCAGTATACTGTATGACCCAGCCTTGGCTGCTCCCCATTGATGCTGCCTGACTGTACTTCTTATATGCCATTGACTGTTTACTGTTTTTCTAGCTAATGTAAGTGAAAGAGATAATTCAAATGATTTTGAGCTATGTGCCAGTCCTGATTCTGATTATGTCCCCTGTGCTTGGCGCAGAGTTAGTGGCTCCAAACTCATTAGGTCTCCAGGAAATTTCAGATTACTGTGTTAACTATACCTCAATCAATGTATTTATCTTTTATTTATCTATTTATAAATTTCACTCGAGCCTTTTTGAAATTTTCTTTTATCACTATGCCTAATATCACTGAATTAAGTAATTTTTCTTCACCCCTTCTGTTTTCTTTTCCCTTTTGTGGGTTCTGAATACTTTTTTTTTTTCAAATTCCCAAAGTGAAAGGGAACTATTTCCAGGAAATGATGCTTCGTGCTTGTTTTAAAGCAAATCTCCACATCTTCAGTGGATGTAAGCACAGCCCCACTGGGATGAAGGGACAGGAACTGGCACTGTTTCAAATCTTCCTGAAATTTTGCATCACTGGAGCTATGTCAGTTTACATCAGTGATGGTCTAGTCCAAATTAAAAAGGTAGTCAGGCTTTTGTGGCTAACAAGGCAACCTTCCTCTGGACTTGAAACAGCCATTATACTGGGTGGTTCCCACAAAAGGGTATAAATGCAGTCCCATCAAGCAGGCTGACAGGCCTTGATAATAATTTCTCTAGCTAGAATCGCAAAGTAATCATCGTCTCTAATAACGTCTCCAATTACTTTATAGAATAATAGTTTATTATAAAATCTGTTTTAGCAGACTGTCTATTTTTATCCTTTCCCCTTGAAAATTAAGTCAAACACATAAGAACTGCAGAACATTTTTGCAAAACTAAGGGATTGCTCCTGCCTAATAGCATAACCAATCACGAGGATCTATTAACAGGTATGTTGTAATTTCTGTCAATTAACACAGCTTAGTGAATCATTGGTGATGAACAGTTTGCTAAGGGCCCTGACACCCTGCTCCTGTTGAGATGTGCCTTACTGCACAGTCCTCAACAAACCAGGACCAGGTGTTCTTGTCCCACCCCTTGGCCATGTCTAGGTTTCCCTCCAGTGAGCAAATGAGAGGGAATCCAGTCCAGCTGGAAAGATAAGGCACAGACTCCTTCCAGTGTGAGGAGAATTGATAAGGAGCGGATCGATACGTAATCCCCTTCAGTGGGCAGCAAGGCCCACCGTCTTAACACTGGGGCATCCCCTCCTTTTCTCCTTCCACTAAATTGCAAAATTTCTGTAGTGGGAAGAGTGTAACACTGCAGTTAGGTGGTAGAAATCAAACAGAAGTAAAATTTAAGGGGAGAAGTGTATATATGTATTGAACAAAGGCCAAGCAGTGTATTTGCCTTTAATTTCATCCTTGGAAGGGGCACCTGGGTTTGGTGACAATTTCATCACAGTGGTACATATCCAGGATACCAATTCCAGCCTGAATTGGTAATATTTGGCAAAATTTAAAGGAACTGGAATTGCTGGGAAATTTCAGGCAGCATTAAGAGTTGGCAGTGCTACCAACTGCAATTATAATGAAAACCTAATAGGCTCTTGACCATGGAAAACCACTTGGACAAGCACATGTACACACAGCTCATGTAAATAGGTGGAATTCTGTAAAGCCCAGTATGCAATTACATTCGCTGTCAGAACACTCGGGCCTATGTCTTTAGTAGTTTTTTCTGGTTCAGCTATTTGTTCAGCTATGAGATAAAAACTGACTCACCTTACATTTGTACCTGCCAAGTAGCATTGAAAGGACTATTTGTAATCACAATTCATTCCTGGAACTTGGAGAGTAGATATCACTGAACAAATTGTATGTCTGGCTCTCGATGTCTCCGTCCATGTCCCTGCTTTCTCTGGAAGGATTCACCTGTGGGTTTCTCACTCTGTGCCCAGCTTCTGGAGCTTCAGAAGTCTCTGGTGGCAGCAAGCAGCCTGAATTGCCTTTCTGAGAATTTTCCATCTATTTTATTTGAGGTATTTCCAAGACTCCCTCTCCCAGACCTTGGACTCTTGTATTAGGACGGTGACTCCATCTGCTTCAGCTTTCCTGAAAGGGATAGAAGAAAATATATGTGCTAATTATCTCTTTTCTTTGTAAGCTGAGATGAATTTTGCTTTGTTTTGTGGTAGAAACATCAGCATAAGCACCACTGAAAGCTTGGTGGGAAACAGGTTAACTCTGTTTTTTACCACTGTTGCTCCCAGGGCAGATACTTCGTACAGAAATCAGGTTAAGCAATATAAAGGTTTATTTCCCACAACAGTCCCCAAACTAATTCATTTTGAAAGGAAGAGGCTTGATGATTGAGTGGCTTGCATGAGTCAGGGAAGGAAGGACAAGTAATTCTTGTCCCTTGGATTAAGCAAGCTACTTTTCTGAAGTCTGCCTTGGGCTTGGATGAAGGAAGCTGCTATGGGTTTTAGTCATTGTTTAATTGAGGGGAGTTGTTTAACTTTTGTTATATTTTTCCCTTAAAAAGGCAAAAGGCTCCTTGGATTTATTTGTTATTACTTTATAGCAGCAGCCATATTGTGTGACGTTTCCCCATCAGAAAGTACATTTATGAAAGGAATTATGTGATGTTAACCCTGCAATACTCAGACTGGACTCAGAGATCCAGGGCTTGTCCTGAAAGCCAAGGTTCAGCCCTCACACTTTTGAGAAAGAGGAGCTCATAGGGCCATGACAGACAGTTAATTCTGAAAATGCAAAAGGAGAAAAGACACTTTATGAATACAAGTAATTTCTCTGTAGGCAACACAGCAAATGTGAGGCAAACAATTTTGCATTAAAAATAAAAATGCATAGGAATTCAGTTAAATCTGAATGGGAGGATGTAGCATCCTTCTTTCCTCTGAACAACCTGTAGTGGGAGAGTAGATGATATTTGGGGGCTAAGAGGGTTTTTTGCCTCTTACACTCTTATCCCATGTATCATTTTTCCTCTTCTACTTTGACGTTATTTTCCAGGCAGTTTTCATTCTGCCCTTGGCAAATTGTGTTGTGTGCACTGAGTCATGGGCTTGTGTTTTCAGGAAGGTTGTCAGTCACAGCTATTCTCATGCAGCAGTGATATGATTAGCTCTGTTTTTTACTGTAAAGCATTAATTTGACCGAGGTTTGAACACAGTGAAAAAAGAACTGTCACTGGGTGAATGTGCCAGCTTAAAAGCAGAGACACTGTGTGGTGTGAGTGGTTGCCTTCCTTTGGGATTGTGGGAAAGGACAGCAAGGAAAAGCAACCCCACATGTGAGAGATCCTCATGCACTGATGTGCATGGGAATATCTTAACAGCCCTTAGTCTAACCAGTGCCTTGGGAGGTTATGAGCACAGGGCCCTCCACAGCCCTGCTGTCTCAGAAACCTGGTTCTGGCATTTCCAGCCTCACAGCATGTGCCTGGATCTCCTCTGCAAGCTCACTTCTGTCTGGCCTGGGGGGTCAGTAAGGGTGCCTGGTTTGTGGGTGTCTCCAGGGGTTTCTCCTGGCAGCTATCACACACATACCCGGCAGTGGTGAGGCTGCCAAAAAACAGAGAGAAGAGCTGGAGCTGCCTGGGTCCCCAGGGGAGGTGGGAATGCCGTATCTTGACGTGTCTCAGTGCTGCCTTTTTCTCCCACTCTCTCCCCTGTACCTGAAATTTGATTGGTAATCGACCAATATGGGCTGGAAAAGTGGTGTCAGCCTGAGCTGTGAATTGACCTGCTTTTGGCAGTTTGTCACAGTTTTATTGCTGTTTTAGCACAATGCATGAGAGCTAAAGCCCAGCACTTCTGTCACCTGGAGAAAAAGCCCGGCAGGCTGATGTCCTCAGGAACAGTGTCCAAGTGCAGAGGGGCCAGGGGTTCC
Source organism: Machaerirhynchus nigripectus (assembly GCA_013397975.1). Taxonomy (NCBI): domain Eukaryota; kingdom Metazoa; phylum Chordata; class Aves; order Passeriformes; family Dicruridae; genus Machaerirhynchus; species Machaerirhynchus nigripectus. The sequence goes on from VZRQ01003305.1 coordinate 1,425,183, forward strand.
CTTTCTCTTCGCCAACTAATCCAAACTTCACATTTTCTTTCTGGTCAAAGAGCAACCTAAAGCCAAAGCAACCTGCAGGTGCACTTGTGTTTACCCCATCTCCAATACTGCCTGGAATTCACTTGCAGTGGTGTTCAATAGCATTGCCTTGAGAGTAAGATAAAAATTGTGTCCTCAGCTAAAAGTGACCACATTAGGTTCATCTCTTGGCAGATGTTAAGTTTATTACAGGAACAACAGATTGGATTCTTTAAATCAAAATATTTCAAATGCAGGAAATGAGGAATAAGAGGGAATTCCAAGGCCTTTTCTGAAAGACTCATCTGAAAAGCTAATTTAGCTTTCTGCACAGCAGCAAATAGATCAGACAGTTCACCCAAAACCTAGCTGAAAGGATGTGTGTTTTTACCTCTTATTTATACTGAGATTTCAAAATAAGCTTTTTGAATAAGCTGTGATCTTTTATTTGGTTTCCTTAAGCTAAGAGTATTGCAGTGTCAGGCTCTGTTTTCTTAATTGGTTATAACTTTGCCGTTCTCATATTGCAAAGCTTATGATGAGTGAATAATGTGTTGCCCAGTGCTTCTGCAGCTTGGCCCAGAATTTGGCTTCGAGTACCTTTTTCATATCTTTGTTTCTGACACAAATATCTTTTGTTGCTTTGGATAAATGGATCCTTTCCAGCAGCCCAGGGTGCTTGGAAATAGTCATGATCCAGACAGCACGTCTGAGTGACCCTACAAACAGCAAACATGGGAATGCAGCTCAGCATGCGTAAGCAACCCTACAATAATAACTTAGTGTGTGCAGTCCAGCAGGTGGGAACAATCCAGAGCTCGGTTGATAAAAGAGCTGTTGAAAGTGTTATGGAAGTAACAGATCTGAGTGACTTCAGTTTTCTTAGTTTTACACCTACAAATTCTTTTTAAAAATTATTATTATAGTTATTATTATTATTTTACAGAGCAGTTGCCATAACCTAGCTTTGCAGACCTGTGTTATTTTTCATCAACAACATCCAGTCTGTTGCTTAGCTTGTTCTTCTGGAAGCTGTTCCTGTCTCTGCACCTCAGCTCCTAACTCTTACCCATGTCTAAGTCATCTTGCACCTCACTGCTCCTCCAGCTGCCCTGTTCAGATCATGAAATCGGTTTACAAGCAAAAGCCTCAACCCCTGAGTATCCTCAAAAGGCCCTCGACGTTATCAGTTTTACTCTTGGAAAGGCATAAAGTAAAGCTCAGGGCGTGCGAGGCTCCAGAGATGATGAAAATGTTATTGTTATTTCAAAATGTTATCCCCGTATGTTCAGGAAACAAAGCGACGATCAGGTTGTACAGCTGGCTTCGCAAGAATACCTGCTTGAGTAGGTAGGGTGGGGTGGAAATGGGGGGACGACCAAAACCCTTCTGTTCAAAAAATGATGCGCTCTGAAGCGGACGGGAGGAGGAGCGAGCCGGAGGGCGATGCCGAGGGCGGGCTGGTCCCCGCGGGGCCGGGGCGGACATCTAGCGGTGGCACGGCTGCTTACAGGGGGATGCAAACTCTTCTTCCCGGCACCGGCCGCATCCTCCGCCGCGGCCGCAGCCCGGTTTGCAGCCCCCTCCCCGGCCTGTGCTCCCTCCCTTCGGGAAAGCAGCGCCGGGGCTCCTCGGAAAAGGGACACTTCATTTGTATTCTCCTAGCCTGGCCCTCAGTTACTCCCCGTCATTATTTCCTTCATGTTCACTGCACTGCATGTCCTGTAACGTTTGATTATCTTTTTTTTTAAACAAATATAAGCAGAGATTTTAATCGTGCAACAGCTCATTTCCCAAAGGATTTCAGAGGGCTGCTGTCACCAGCGGTGTCACCTTCCTGAGGTAGCCTGCCTTTAACAGCCTTCCCTGAAGGACTTCTCCAGCCTCCTCGAGGAGCCACAGTCTCTTGAGGATGTACGTGAAAACATTGCTGAGAGTTAATACAGAATACTTAGAAATACACTCAGTACCCCCGTAAGCCTCACGTTAAGGAATGCACTAGTCCAGGCCAGAAAGGAGGCTGAGCAATAATTGCACGCAGCGTGGCACTTGTGGTTTAGATTGTCCCCTGCTCATACTAAATCTTAAAGATGCAAGGAAAACATGCCACAAATTTTAGATTCACTTCCATCTACCCCCTCTTGCACCAAACTGAGTATTTAAGGCACAGTTCCTTGTGCTTCTTTTTGTCTGTCTGCCTTTCTCAAAATAAAAGGCAGGACCTATCCAGTCAGATGCAGTGAAACAAGAATATGCTCAGATATTTTAATACCCTGGAGCTACCTCTCGGCAGATAAAATGACTCAAAATGAAATTTAAAGCACATCTGATTTACCTGTTGTTTGTGTGACTCAAATACCTATGTTTAATTTTGTCTATGGATTGGAAAAAGTTAATTTCAAGCCTTGTTTCTCTTGCTAGCAGCAACAACCTTTTAAACTGAGTATTACTGGTGAACCATATAGAGCTGGTTAAAAAAAAAATGCTTTTCAGTTCCACCATGCAGTTGTTCGGACGACAATTATGGCAGCTGAAGTTTAATCATAGTGTTTGATAGCTCATTTTCTCAATGTCAACACGAGGCACTGTTAAAAAAAATGAATTCTTTCATTTGATAAGCTGGCTCCAGAGCACTGGGCTCATTCAATAGGAAAACTCTTTCACAGGGCTGCAGCATGCATGGTTTTTCTCTTTCCTTTTTTTTCCCCTTTCCTTTTTTTTTTCTTCCTTTTTTTTTTTTTCCTGAAAGCCACCCAAGAAGAGATTAATCACAAGGGGGAAACTCAGCTTCACCCTCTAGCTGCAGGTCGCAATTTTTATTTGTATGGAATTGGCTTTTGGAAAGCTGAAGGCTGCCTGAGGGCAGGGACCTGATATAAGAAGAACCTGAGAAAGAAGCAGCAGGGATTGATTAGCCTACTTCATATCCCACACTCCATAAGCACACTCCAACCGCAATCTAACACACCGCTGAGCTGAATAGACAAGAGAAATTGGATTCCTTCCTAATATTTAACCTTCAAGTCAGCTCCAACAGTTGTTGATATGTTGTTCTACCAGCAAGTAACAGTCGCTTTTTTATTCCAGCACCCACCCACACACATATATATACAGTTTTATAAGTTTTATGCTATATATTTACATATTTTCCATTTTCAATCTGTTTCAGAGCATGGTTTACCTAATCCATTTCAGTAAAAGTTTCAGGGAAGAACAAACTGACCAAACAATTATGCATAAAGCTGTAGTGACGGAAGGGAGGGAAAGAGAAATAAAAAGTAGAAAAAACTCATTGTCTGTTTCATGTCTTTCAAGGTCTTTTTCACACGGTCGTTTTTATTTTACCTGTAATTTTCCCAGTTCATTAATTGTAGGAATAGTCAGGATTGTATCTAGTGATAGGGATGCTGCTGGCGCTGCCGTCCTGGAGGTTTCATTTTAGATTTTTCAGTGTAGATGAGGTGTTTTGGGGGCATGTTTGCTCTTACTGGAGTTTGCAAACCTGACAGAAGGCCCTGTGAAACCTGGGCTGTTTGGTGTGGTACACGAGACTCTCGCTGGGGTTGCCCAGGGCCCTCATCGAGCCCCTTGGGAAAGCTCCCCTTTGCAGCATGAGGGAAATCTCAGAAGTTGATGCAGAATGGCCAGGAAATTGTGATCACAGTGGGGTGTTTGTGGGCCTGGGTCCCAGAGAAGGGCTCTTGGAAAGGGGTTCTGTTTAGGAAAGGCTGGTTCTGGGGGCCAATCCCTGGTCTGGAAATGTGCCCACCCCACTTTGCTGAGGTCTGACATGCCGGGCAGCCCCTGGCAAACTCCTGGGATCACTGAAAGGCTGCCTGGAGGCTTGCTGACCTCCACAGGCTGCCTTCCCTCTGCTGGGCTTGTGGAGCTGTGCACCTCCCAAGCTCCCCATGGGTTCTGTCCACCCAGCCCATGGGCTGTGAGCTGCCTTGGCTTCCAAACCCCCACGAGGGCTGTGCTGCCACCCGCTCTCTGGTGGGATCACATGCCATGATCCCCATGAACTCATGTGTACCATGTCTAGTTGATGTACATGAGGTGTGATACACTTCCCATGGTGTTCTCTGAAGGGGAATTTTCTAAAAATACCTGTCCTAGGGAAACCTCATGTTTCTGATTCTTCATTCAATGTTTGGAATCAAAAGAAAATGAGAAATTGGCATTTTTCTCAAAATGGTTATTTTGATTCTTGTTTAGCTGCACAGCTTCTGTCCTCTCTGAGAAACTGAAGTACCCTTACAGGGACTCCTTAGGAGGAAAGAAGGGCTGTGGCAGTAGCAAGGACTCTTCTGCTGCTTGATTGTCACAGGGTGAGGACATGTAGGTGGAAAACACTGGCTTGGCCATCCTATTTACTACTGTGGCCAGAGTGTACCAAATTCCTCTTTACTCTCTGCAGAAAGCACCAGTGAGCAGTAATTATGAAGCCTTCTGGCACTGTGTAACCAGCCTAGATCTTCTAGAACTGGGGACTGTCATTTTGCAGCTCACTGTGAAAAGAGGTTGTCTTAATAATACAGTCTATTGGGAGAATATGCTGCTGAAACTGCTGCAAGCGAAGTGAAATTTTCATGTAAACATCTTCAAATATTTTTATGACCCATCAGCTTGAGTTTTATAAGTCAATGTATGAGTGAATACACAAAGCTTCTCTCTTTGTTTGCATATCCTGCCTCTACTGAGTTTTAAATGTTCATGCTATGTGGACAAAATCCAACTCTGTGTCTGTTTATGGCATATGTAGGCAGCATCATCTCCAAGATTTTTTTTTTCATGTCTAGTTGAGCTAAGTAGCTTTGTGAAAAAGAACTCTCAAGACCTAAGCAAGCTTCCCTGTACCCTGACTATGATTTCCCATACAGGTTTGGGACCCTCTGGATTTCCTGCCATGTCAAGCTCAAATAGGACAGCAGAAAAAACTATCCCCCACTAAGAAAAGAGAGACACACACATTTCCCACCAGTGATGGCCCAGATTATAATTACGCCCATGTCCCCCTGACCACAGGGACGTGACTTTCCAGCCTGTGGATCTGGAGACCTTAGCTCACAGAACAAACCCATGTCCTGGAAAATATAATAGAAATGAAACAATAAGGACTGTTCAGTAACTTAGGTTGGCATTAATGAGTCTGCTGGTTATGCACCAGCTTCCCAGGGGATCCTGGATAAATCATAGAATCATAGGATGGTTTGGGTTGGAAGGGACCTTAAACATCATCTCATTCCAACCCCCTGCCATGGGCAGGGACACCTTTAATTTACACCAGGGTGCTCAGAGCTCCATCCAACCTGGCCTGGAGCACTTCCAGGGATGGGGCATCCACAGCTTGTCTGAACAACCTGTTCCAGTGCCTCACCGTTCTCACGGTAAAGAATTTCTTCCTGATATCTAAATCCCACAAGCCTCTCATAAAACAGCATGTCCTTCAGTGTGATTTCAGCATTTAGTCTACAAAATCTATTGACCTGTCTATCCCAAGTGTCTAACCCAGATCTTATCTCTCTGTGGTTTGAACTGATGCTTTAACACAAAATTTTACCTGGATTTTTTTTTACTGGAACTATTACACAAGGCCAGGCCTTGCTCACCAATTTGATTATTTCTGTTAGTGATTAAGAAAGAAAAGGAGTGCAGGAAAGGCGAAATGGGGTTTGTTTTAAAATATTTTTGTGACGCAGCATTTGACAAGTGACAGAGCACTACAGCCTTCTTGATGGAAAATAGAGACTTAGCAGCCTCAAAAAAATTGTGGGAACAAGCTGATTTGATCACGATGTTTGTAAAATGATCATTATGTTTCATTTTTATAAGGCTGAAGTGCTTTCATGGGATATAAAGTGTTTGGTTGAAAGGAAGCACTGGGACTGTATCCTAAGAAGTTACTTTGATATAGTTAGATATTTCCATTTGTTGGAATTTTTGCTTTGTCTGAAATTTTGACTGTTCTGATGTGGGAATTTCTTGAGGAATTAAACCTGTGGCCTTTCATCTGCTCCAATGATATGGGTTGTGATTCACAGGGGCACTGATGGCAATAAACAAAGCAATTCCCTTCCCTGTGCACTGGAAGAAGCTTTGCCGTTGCATTGGCTTTTCAAATGCCCTCACTGTGTGTGTGTGTGTGTGTACCTACACATTTTATATGTTACTGTGTCCCTGCCTTGATTCTGCACATTCACAACAATCTGCTGCTACTAATAATTCCCTGGGCTGTGTTAGCCATACCTGCCAGGTAATTTGGGATCCTTCCCCTGAGAGCGTGCTTTCCTGATAGCAAGTACCTAAGACTGCAGGTTATAAAAAAGTGCCATTTTTTAAAGCTGAAATACAAATATGTGCTTGTGTGGTGATCCCAGCACATCCCAGCACCCTGGCAATGCGGGGGGGAGTGAGAATGTTCCACATGGGCAGCAGAAAGAGAGTTCCTCCTGAAGTGCTTGGGAGACATTTTAAACATCTCCCCCTTTTGATATATATTGCTATTAAGGTGCTGGTTGCAAATTTTGTAACTAATAGTCTCACCTGATATTTCTAACAACTTAATGAGTACCGTGACAAATGTAAATGGCGTTTCAGTAACACAAGTTTCCAGTTTGTATTAAAATGGAAGAAGGCCTTTAGTAAGACATAGCTCCTGCTGGGCTGTGTGCTGTAAAACCTCATTTGAGCCCCAGTGCCTGTACCCGGGAGCTCGGAGCCCAAACAGGAGAGGAGGATTTCTGTCTTCATTTTTATAAATGAGAAACTGAGGCAAACGAGTCATGAAGTACCGTGTCCAGATTGCATGGAGACGGTGTAATAGAGCCAGAAAATGTATTGTGCTATCTTGCTGTCAGAGAGATGTGTTGCTTTCCTGACCTTACTGTTATGGAAACCTTGCGTGAGGTGAGTAGCCTTTCAAGAGTGGGATGCCAGACTGTATTTCTTTTTCCCAAAATAAATTTGTCTGTGCCACTAGAAGCTCACCAGTAATCAGGAAATATTGCTTTCCAAAGAGACAAAATGCTTATCAGGTGGCAGAGCTGCACAGAGTGGCTGGTGCTGGAGTACAGGAGGTGAGGGTGGGCAAGCGGCAGCTCCTGCCCTTGGAAAAACCCCTTTTTGGTCACTGTGAATCCCTGTCAGCCCTCAGCACCAGCTGAAATTCCCCTCCTTGCCATCCCCAGCACTGCTCGTGCCTGTTTTAAGCCCTGCTGTCACTGCTAGTAAGCAATGAAATTGTTGCATGCACAGTATTGCTCAAGTTAAGCACGTGTAATGACCTCCTGGAAAAAAAAAAGTATAAAAGGAGACTTAGGTCCAATTTACCACAGGAAGATATAAAAAATAAATGCAAGTAGAGGGGAAATGAGAAATGCATAAGAAAAAAAGTAATAGCAATTAGATGAAGTGACAAAAATGCTGGATTTAGCTGAAGGAAGCCTTATCTGAAGCAACATCCATCTGTTGGCCTTAATCTCATCAACACCCAGACCCTAATGCTGTTAAAATCCTGTAGTACGGCTGAACCCTTTTGAACACAGGCTACAGCTTGGCCAGGGCAGCCTTTCTCTGCTGGTAATAAAATGCTCTACAAAGTAATTCAGTAATTTTAAGAAGCTCCATTTACGATTTTGCAAAAATTGCCACTCTCTTCTGGGTTTCAAACTAACTTGAAAGGATTTAAGCATGGTGTTAGTAATGCCACTTCTGTGGAAAAGCCACAGCCATGAAGGAAAACAGAAATAGGAAATAATGAGGAAAACTGTGTAAAGCAGGAGAATTCTCCCGGTGCTCTGGTAAGAGCATGTTTTATTACGCATGATTATTTTCTGTGCTGTTTACTCAATCACAGCATCACCTCCATCCTCCTTTCCCTCAGCTCCTCTGCAGTCACTGCTACCTCACATCATGCACAATGGAAAGAGATACATATTTATTCACCCTGACCCAAAAGTAAGTTTTGTGGCATCTGCACCCACTCGCTGGTGTTTGATGTGTTATGCCAACACTCAGATTCAGCTTGTGAGCAGTGTACTGACTCCAGCAAAGGGTGGGTTTGTGCAGTCACAGGCTGCCATTCCTGCTGGCCCAGCCGTGTGCCCTGCTGGCTGGCACCATGGTAAATACTGCCTTTTTGCTGCACACCTTACCAAAGGATAGGAGCTGTTCCCTTTTTGTTTCTGTACATCCGCTGCTTCATTCTCCCTTTTTGGTTTCCCATCTCTCCGTGGAATCTCTTCATCAGAGGTTCTGTTTCCTTATGGGACCCTGTGGTGTTCTCCATCTATATCATCATCCACACAGATTCCCACAATGACTTACTCTTCATTTATTGGTTCCTCTACTTTTATCCTATTCTTTTAGCACCTACCTATTACAGATACTTCACTCTCTGCTTTTCATACAATCCTATGCCACAGATGATGCACAGTACTTGATCCACAACATCTTTATTTAGTTTGAATTCAATAGTTATTCCCAACGAAAGCAACCTCAAAACATTTGCTGCTTTTTTCACACTGTTGTTTTTTTTTTTTTTTGTAAGTTCTCTTGCCAAGACACATCTTTTTGACGGGCTCAATTTCTTTACACCTCTTTCCAGCCAAACTAGAGTAATTTTCCCTTTGAGACCAGCAGTTTCTCTGTGTCCAGTCATTCCACCTGACTTCTGGTTGCTGATGAAATCTGAAAGTAAGCTCTGCTGGACAGCAGGACATCTTTTTTATCGGACTCACAGATTGTGTTCCTTTGCATATGATGCTTAAGAATGTAACTTACTCGGGAGGCCTTTAGACCATGTGCCAAAAAATGACTACATTACGCTACAATTACATATCCACACTTTGAAGAAAATGCTGTTTCTGTTGTGACACTGTTTTCATCCAGTCTAATGGGTTTTATTCCCTAGGAAAGTAAAAGATCAGAATGCTTCTATTAACCTTGCTCTCCTAAATGTTTGAGTAGTTAAATTCTAGGTCATTATATTGATTCACAAGGCAACAAGTAAATTCTGTGGTTGGTAAGTATTTGCCAGTTGACTAGGCTTTATCCAATTCCATCTTGCTCCTGCAGCAGCATAATATTTCCATTGCAGTCAGCTTATGGGTGCAAATGATCCCATCTGCATCTTGATTTATTCCTTACTAGTTGGAAATATGCAGTGTCAAGTATTCAGTGAATTTTGCTAGGTCCTAATGAGGATTCAGTGTAACAGGATTTTCTCCAGCTTCAGTCTTGTAGAAAAGTTTCTCTGCATATCTGTCTTTTCAAATGAAAAAAGATACAGTGTGCTGCTATATAGTATATTTTACTTCCTATAAAGTTTTAGGCTATGCTAAATAAAAAGGGAACTGTGCACTTCAGTCTTACCACTTACACCACTGTGGTATTGACAAGAAGCAGAAAAAGATAGTTGGGAAGATGAGGATTAACTTCTGGGTCTGGCTGAGAAGATGGAAAGAAGGGGTTTTAAGGCCTGTTAAGTCTCTTGAAACAGAAGATCAGTAAAAAACAAAGGGTCAATAGCAGAATTTAGGGCTCAAAAAGGCTGTCCTGAGTTGCTCAGTGCACAACAACCCATATATTTAAGTGGTTTGCTAGACCAGTGTTAGTAGAACACACTGTTTTCCTCCCTAAATCCTTTCTTTTCTGACTTATATGCGTTGGAGAGGAAGTGAATAGCTCCTTTTTTTATGTCACCAAAAGGCTCTGTCTGGATTGATAGGAACCACAGCAGCCTTCGTGGACCACAGGGACTTTTTTTGTGATGGCAGTGTCTCTCCCTGACTACATTATTCACTCATCCAGGCGTTTGTCAGTCCAGGTGTTTCAGAACTGGTCCTGCTGCCTGTTTAAGAGTGAGGTGCCAAAAGGTGCAGTTGCTGTTATGAAAAGATATCCACTCGGTTGCTGAGTTAAAATCAGATTGTCACTGATTTAAAATTCTGATATTGCTGTCCATCACACTAAAACGTGATAATGGTCCCTGTAAAGTTGGTAATCCTTGTGCTTATGCAGTGTTATGTAGTAATGCTCCTGACCAGCGTAAGCATGGAGATTTGGTTATTATGTGGAAGAGTTATAATAAGAAATACGACTGCAAAAGCAAAGCAGTCAGTTGAAATTGGTCTATAATTAAATGCTTAGAAAATTCTGTGCTTAGCTCATTTTAAAATCAAGTGCTTCTTTGTAGCAATTTCCTTTCTTTAATTACAATTTCCTGTCTAGTTTGACATTTACAATGCAATCTTGGGGGACATGTTTGTGATTTATTATTCTTGCTCCTATCAGGATATCACTCGGCAGAAATGAGTTTATAAAATAAGAGCTCAAATTATTATGGCCTTTGACCAATAAAGCTGGCTCATAATTTCAGGCCTGAGAAAAGATTAACATTTTTGACAATCAAATGCAGAATTACCAATGGGGGACAATTTTGAAAACTATTTCAATTTTCTGAAACATTGTACATTTTTAATAAGGAATGTATAACTGGTTATATATTGGAGCACAGGCTTAAGAGTAGAAAGAGCAATAGTGAATTGTAAAGCAAACCTGAAAGGAAGACTTTAACATCCAACATTGTTTAGCCTCTTCTGAATGAAATTGGAACTGCTAAATCAACACTACTTGAAAATTACCTAATGGAAGAGATATAAAAGCTCAGACAAGTTCACAGCAATGCACTCTCCCTTTTCTTCAGCATTCCTGACTCCGTAGGCTAATTTGTCTGGAGGAGCCAGGAGAAATTTTTCTGGTTTTGGTTGGTTTTATTTTTTTCAAATCTTACAGAATAAATTTTTTTTTTTGTTATTATTTTTCTTTTGGGGTCTCATTTAGAGAAACAGATGCCCCTGCTAAACTGCATAAACATGATCTATTCTGCTGTCACCGCTTTTCCAATGACTTTCTTTGTCCCTGATTCAGGAAAATGTCATTGTTCAGGACAACACAGAAGTCAAAATGAATTCTCTGTGACTCGTGCAAATGTTCAAAGTTAAATGTGAACTTATCTGTAACACAAAGCAGGCACCCTGCCTCATGCGTTGGGAAGAGTGAGTTCTCAAAAGCTCTATCCAAGGCGGTAGGTGTGTTTTTAGTGTTAATTTGATGTAATGTCAAAATGAATGGCCTATAAAATTATATTGAAGGAGGAAGAAATGGTATTGGCAGGGAAGAAAATCTGTATCTTTGGAGATCTTTAAAACAGCTCGTGTACACATTGCTAGGAGGTGCAAATGCTTAGCACCTCTCAAAGTCAGGCTGCTTTTATTTAGATGCCAGCATATAGAGTTAAGAGCCTATTTTTAAGTGCTGTGAATTAAAATCATTATTTTAAAGAATCTGTCCTCCCTCATGCCCAAGGAGATGAGAAAACATGGTATTAGTTACTTTGTTTCAGTAATGCAAAAGTGAGAAAGTGGCAGGGCTCTGACTCCAAGCAGTTCCCGGGATAAGGGCAGGGCTGGGAGCCCTGCCACAGCATTTCCCAGGCCCCACCTCGGCTGCCTGCGCGGTGCTGTGCTCATTAGCTGTGAGCACATCAAATTTCTGTCCTCCCAACGCTCCCTCGAAGCAAATACCGTTATTCCATGGGATGTATTTTACTTCAGGGGTGGGCTTTAGTGAATGCTCAAGCATCCCTTTTCTAGGGCACGTGTCTGCAGTTTTGTTGGGGAGGGAGTAATAAGGAAATTGGATGCAGCCATGAAGAGCTGGTCATGAGCACCTGCAGTGCTGCCCTGAGGGTCTGTGGGAGACCTTGCAGGAATGAGGGGATGCTGTCTGCCCAGAGAAAAGACTCCAGGTAAGTCCATGGGCCAGTTAAAACACATAGGTCTGAGGTGGGAAAGAGGAAGATTAAAGCTATGGAAGTGCATGATTTGCTCAGAAAACTATCTGAGTAGTTCCGAAAAGTAACATGGTGGCCGGAGTCAATACTTGCTAGAAAATAGAGGAGGAGAGGAAAATTTAGTGAGTAATGAGACTAATGTATCTTCATCATCCAAAACCAGAGTGGAATTTTGATGGCTGGGTATGTTTGACTTTGGGTTGTGACCAGTAATGATGGCCAGATAACCATTTTCTCCAGCTACTTCCACTGCTTAATTATTTTCTTACAGAGTTACCTTGTAAAGGAGAAGGATTTGTTAACCTGTCATCTTTGCATCCTGATATTGAGATAGAAAATAATCAAGAATTCCATTATTATCTAGTCTGGAAGGGCACATGTTATGAACTCAAATATCTTCTGCCTATAAAAAGGTTTTATGCAATCATAAAACGGCAGAGTTTACATAGGAACTGCACATGCCAGTACACACCTGCCAAAAGTCTCCATTCAGTCAGACTCTGAGACATAATAGGTCATGCTCTGTCTCCTCTTATTAGACCTTGGCCAGGAGGCCTGTGCTGGCAGTTCAGTCCAAAGGCCTTTCTAAACATCTAGAGAAGTTTTCCCTATTGAGTAGGATTTGAGTAGGAAATCCTCAGTGTGTTCTAATTTGACTTGAATTCCTAAATTGAAAGAATTAAATTACCTCTCCAAAACCTCCTCTCTTTTCTTTAAGGATTATGTTATACTCTCTAATTCTGGGCTGAATGAATTCCCATACAGAAAGAAAAACATACTTACGAGACGAGGCTCCTCAGCTGATGTGAATCAGCAGAGCATCGCTGGTGTCAGTGAAATCAGGCAAGTTTATACATGCTGATTACTTGGCCCTTAACATAACAAGGTTTTCCTAGAGCTGTGTGTTTTGACTCCGTCAAATCTTTCAATCCACATATGGATTATATGTATTTTTTCCTTATGCACAGATGTTTTAGGCCCTGGATAGAAATAGTCATTTGGGTGCTGGCAGGATTCCTCGGTGCTAATGTTATTCTTTCAAAAGCCGTACCAGTTACAGTTTCAGGCACGGCCAGTGACAAATACAGCAGCACAACTCTGCTCAGGAATGTACCACAAATAGAGAGAAAGAGGAAGATCATTTTGGTGTATGATGATTCCCCCTTGGCATCACCACTGTAACAAGACTGCCATAGATAAACGTGTAATAATTCTGTTGTCCTGAGCCACAAATGGCAATTCTTTGGTGGTAGCAAACTCTTCTACTTGACTTCGCTGCAGCTGTAGGTCTCCTGATAGACTGAATTTACAAGTATTTGTAGACTTCTTTTCCATTCTTACCAACTGCCTCTCACGTAGCATCTAGAGTTTCTGCTGCAGAAAAAGAAATGGTGCAAATAAGGTACTGATTCCTTTTTGGCATCAATGTTCCCTTGTCTTTGGAAAACAAATATAAGAACAGTTTGGTGGGAAAACAGGCATTCTGCTGTTTCAACCTTAGCCTAGGATGCCTTCAGCAACTGTGATATATTAGGAGAAGGAGATCTTCAACATGAAGTACTTTGAAAATCCTCTCCCAAGTTCTTTATTTATGGGCTTATTTGAAAATGGTCTTGTTTCCCAGAATATGAAGAAACCAGCACTTCTTGTGCACTTTACACCTGAATCTTCAGGCTTAGGCTTTCTCCCCCAAGTAGAACCTTAAAAATTCCTACAAAGGCACACTGTGATCCAAGGAACTCAGGCTTTATTTGTGTTCTTAGCAGTGGAACAAGCCACATCATATTGCCTGGACACAACATTGATTAATTCCAACTCCTGAAGAGAATCAAAGCATCAAACATTACCCTCTCAGGGTGTCTCTTGGGTGTGAGCCCAAATACAGAGCTGGTCCTTCTCTCCCATTGATCAAACATGAAATGTATCTCATCTGACTCTCCTTGAAATCCGTGGGGGTTCTGTCATTAAGTCAACAGAAAGCCCACAGTTTATTATTTGCAATGTATTTCTTATTTGTTCAACCCGAGCAATCCTTCTGGTGTTTTCCGGGTAAGCAGAAAGTTCAAGAGGGAACCTGGTTCAAGAGATTTTTTCCATGAATTCCAGCAGCTTCTGATGCCAGCACCAGTTGGAGTTCAGAACTAGGTTCAGCATCCCTGCTTCTCTGTTTTGACTCTGCTCAGCAATGAAGAAATGCAGGAAAGGGACTGGTGTGCAGCGAACAGCAGCACTTCTGCTCTGTGAATTTTTGCACGTTTCGCTATTTCCTAATGTTTGTTTGGATTTCACATACTGCCCAGGCAAAATTAATTGCTTGCACGTTTCTGAAAATTTAGTCCAATGATCTCTTTTTCTATTTCCTGGGGTATGTATGCTTTTGGCTGCCAAAAATAACTCCGAGAGACAGGTTACATGGAAGCTGGGATTATCCATGGAAAGTAATAGTAGTACTCTCATGCACGAAGAATGAGCAGGCTGCCGATTGTAATATGTTTAAAGGGTCAACAGAAATCTATAAGTGGTCAAGAAACAAGACAAACATCGGCCACCAGTCTGATGGGAAAAGCAACATCCATTAAGTCCATTAAATTTAACATTGGAATCAATGTTTAAACCACAAGAAGTAATTAGTGTAATTCATATTACAGACCTTTGGATTTTTGAAACCAGGTTTAATTATATTGAAAAATGACAGCTTCATTTTCCTTCTATGGGTAGGTTACTACCATGTTCCCGATGCTTTTATTAGGGCTGGGTGCCGATATCAGGTTTTTAATGACATTAAGCAAAGTAGTGTTCCAGCCATTTGAGGAACAATAAATCAGGTTAGATTCTTTTTGAATGGAGACAACACAGATCAAGTGGCTTTTAAATAATTTTTCTTTATCACTGAGAAGTGGAGCTGTTCACTGGAAACAGCAGCCCATGGGAAAAAAAACACAAGTTGTAGAGTGTGGAGTGATATTTGGATCCTCTGACTCCCTTTGCCTGCATCAATGGACAATTCATGAGCTACTGCAAAGCTCTGGGAAGGTATCTCTGTAATCCTTTGCCAATACAAACTCCACATAATTTTTACAAGGTCTTTCATTAGCAGTCTCAGGTTTGAAGAAAGATGGAGTGATAGTGCATCCTCTGGACTTAAAGCCTTTTAATATTGACAAATATGTTGAAAGGATAGTAAATGTGGCCGTGAAGATGCACAAAAAATGCTAATTTTCAGAAAATTTTCATTGCTGGTTTTGAGGAAAGTGAAATGTTTATCTTATTTCTATCTTCTTGATACACACTTTACTTGACTCTTCTTTCTCGAGCCACATTCTTTTGCTGGTTCTGTTTAATTTGGGATCTTTTCTTTACAGGCCAAATTTTTGCAAAGCTATTAGTAAATGTAAAGCTCACGGAAAACCAGGGGTGGCTTCTCTTTTGGCATCCATTAAGGCAAAAATACTGTGTGAGCATGCAAATCATTGATTTTAAAATAAGTGCCTCTTGCCCTGGAAATGTTTCCTGGTTCCACCCTGTATCTTGGACAGAGGAAGGAATTTCATATTACTGAGCAATGCAGAGAAATGGAAATGTACGTGCACAGCCTGAGTTGACAAGTAAAGGTGCTGAAGCCATGAGAGCTCTGTGATTCTGCTTCTGTGTACCTGCAGAGCAACCCAAAGTGTCTGAGTCAGGAGCGTGTGACTGAATGTTGTGTAGGAAACCATTGAGGACTGGGATAACGACCTGGATTATCTTGGTGTGTGGTCGTTCATTTAAACAGATAACAAAAGTAAAGTAAAAATTCAGGTAGCTTTAAATTGTTTGAAAATATGAAGCATCCAGCTGCTCCCTACATCAGAGGAAATAATTTTCAAGAGATGAAAATGATGTGATACTTCCTCACAGACACCACAAGGCCTTGGGTCTGGCTGTTCCCTTCCAGCTGTGGAGGCCCAGTCGTGGTGGTGTTTACAGGTTTGTCTTCACCCCAGTGCAGGGCAGGGATACGGTGGAGCAGTGAGACCCCAAGGAATGCTCTGCCAGGTCTTGGAAAGCAAAAGATGAGGCTGCCAAACAGGAACCCAGGCAATTTAATAGGTACTGCTGCAAAGAGGGGGATGAGCCAAGTGCAGGAGGGGCACCGTCAACAAGCCTTAGTGATGCTGGTGCGGGAGGCAAAAGAAAGTAGTGCAGCAATATAAAAAAAGGAAGGCAGATGTGGTATGATGTGGGATCATTTTGTCAACTCTTTGGGTGAAAAACCTGTTTAAACTGGTAGAGAAGAAAGCTCAGTATCCAGGCCTGAGCAGTACTGAAGGGCCCTGCACCAGCAAGTGAAGGCAGCAATTCCCTGTAGCACTCAGGAGCACGTTTCTGACTCTGGGGATTGAGTGCAGGTACAAGACCTCTTTACAGGGCATGGGAAAAACAAAGAAGGAGGGAGAAGATTCCAGAACTGTAAAGAGATTTCCAGCACAGATTAGTCTTTGGGCATGTTGATACTGTATGGATAGATGTACACTCATCGTCCTCGTGCTATTCCCTGAAAAAAAATCCTTCTCATGAGGGATTATTAGCTCAGGCTTGGTGCCAGTGCAATCACATGGCTTCTGTCAGATTGGAGCGTGGGCAGAGCTTGCTCATGGCTGTTTGCAATATGTGGTGTAAACATACCCAAAGAGTAATAGCAGGTGGTAGCAGAGGAGGTGGATAGAAAGGAAGACTTGGAACAAAAGATGCTAAGCTTCATTTGCTGTATGATGAGCCAAATTCATCACTGGTGTAACGCCCTGAAGTCAGTGGAGTTATAATGATAAAATTAGTCCAAGGAATCGTATCCGTTCCTGGCGCTCCATGCAGTGCCTTTGATCTGAAGAGGTATAAGTCATGGCAGCATCTTGCCTGCTGAACTCACAACATGATGCCTCCAGGGTGAAACATAGGGAAAAAACCTCACAATGGCACTGGGAAGTCACGAGCTAAATTTTAAATGTACATTTCAGTTTGGAATCCTGGCAGAGTAGTTCTTTTCTTCCTGCATATTTGTCCCAAATGGTAACAATATAATGAAATCTCTGGCCACACATTCAGTGCTCAAAATGGGATTAATTGCTTTCTGTTTGGCTAGTACAAATAACTGCACATGAAGAGTTTATGCAATAGCAGAAGCAGGGTTATTTTGTCTTGGCAATGGTTTTGTCCGGAGCAGTGGAAGAAACTGAGGTAACTTGAATATTGTATTTAGCTCTCTTCATCCACAGAAGAAAAACCAGCATTTCATTTGGCACTCCCTACTTGTTAAAGTGCTCTTTTGTATTGCTTCCCAACTTCAGCTCTGCAACTCCCAAGCAGGCCAAACACAATTCCTCTCACCTTACTCCTTCTTCCTAAAAAAATAAACTCCAAGAGAAAGCTAACATAAGGCCCGGAAATACAAACCAAATATCCCCCAAGAAGCAAGTACATTTTTCTCTCTTTTTCATTATTGAGTAAATGCATTCAGAAGTTGTATTGGTTAAACCATCCTCAGCTGATTCAAGTTTACCCGCCTTGAATGAGTCCAGTGAGTGAGTTCTCAATTTACAGCAGCTGAGAATCTGGCCCTTGTTAGCAAAGGGTTTAAATAATACAGGATCAGCCACCCTTCAGGACTGTGGATTCTCTCTGACCTTGGGATTTGTGGCCTAGGAGGCTGATCTGGCTGTCCACTGGAAGGGATATGTGGCAAGGAGCTGGTGCTCAGGGACTCCTCTGCTTAACAGCTGTTTCTCAGAAGGGCTTTTACCATTTGGGCTACCCAAAAGCACATTTTCGGTGTTGTTCCACAGGAGGCATAAGCTACTGTCTTTCTCTGCATCTTCACTCCCTCTTACTTGTCCTGTGGTGAAGAGGGATGCTGCAGATGGCAGCTTTGCTGTAAGAAATTATACCTGTGCTTGACATCTCCCACCTAAGGGAGCAGAACTGTGCCTGACACTGGTGCTGGCCCTGTGCCCTGGGCAGAACAGCATCTGCAAGGCCCCAGCCAGAGTTCCTGTGGAACTATGGGTTCTACAGGTATGTTCTCTGTGGGTTGCTTTCCACTTGTTCTTGAACCTCTGGTAGAGCCTCAGCAAAGCTGCCTGAGGGAGAGGTCTCCAAGCTATTAGATTCCTGCAAATGTGTGGAAAAATATGGAGCCAAACAAGAAAGGAGGCAAAAGTCCTACATACACAACTCTTTGTAACCAAGGGACCTAGAGGCCACATACATATCTGATCACAGAGAAATTTTTAAAAAGCTTTTTATTATAGTTTTTACTTCTATTTATAAACTATCTGCTCAAGCAGTTTAAAAAAGCACTGAGGTGCAACTGAACATGTAATGTTCAAGTAACATATCAGAAAAAAGTAGGTTTTTTCTGCTCTTGAAGTTTCTCAGAGCGGATCAGAATGTGGTTCTATGTTGTCTTTTGGTTTGCCAGTCTTTTGTGAATTTTTTTTCCTATTTTTTCAATCCCACTGGGAAGCAATTTGATGCAAGTAGCCCACACTTGCAGCGTGGCCTCACCACCACTGGGCAGATGGATTATGTGTTTGGATGAGCAAGAAAGCAAGTGGATCTGGCTCAAATGTCACCTCTGAATTTCAAATTCCTTTTCCACTAACATCATTTATATATGAGACTTGGAAATGCATTTTGCACAATTTACTGTTATCCTGATTTATATTAGAGTTGTGTGGAGTGATCCCAGAGAAGACGGGGGGCCCAGTGTGCTTAATTAATTAAGGTTTAGACCTTGATAGATGCAATCCATTTGAGTTTATAACTGAGACAGGTAAGAGAAAAGGAGGAAATGGAAGCACAAAGGGGTAACAGGACTTGGTCAAGGTCACATCTGTGTAAGTAAAACTTGATCACTCCAATGTTCATGGCAAGTAAATATGAAAGGAGAGCAGTCAGCCAAAGTAAATTCACTTTAAAACCTGAATGAAAATAATCAATAGTATTCACCCACTGTGTCCCAGATGCCTGAATCAATTTGATAACAAACAGTTTGTTCCCTTTTCTTAGTTATTTGTAAAGAGGTGGCTTGATTGCCAGTGTGCCTAATTCCAGACATATGCCAATTCCCTAATGGTAATGGAGCTGCACTATTGCATGCCAAGACTGAGGCAGATACTCAGCTCTTTCCTGCTAGATTTTTCCCAGAAGATCTGCAGTCAAATCCCTGTTTAACGACTATTAGACAAACATATGTGCTGCTTCGTGGATCCACTTTCCATTCAGTGTAAACATGTAACAGTAGCTCGGTTCCTGCGCCGCGGCCGAGGCCCTGTTGGTAAGCGCGCGCTTCAGGCTGCGTGTGGCCACGCGGGTCCGGGGGCCCTTGGGTGCTTGCTGGGAGCCACTCCCGCTGTGGCACCTGGGGCTTCTCCCAGGAGAGCAGTCTGCACCCAGTCCCTCTCCCAGGAGCTGGCTCCGCTAGCCAGGGCCTGCTGGAAGAGGCTGCAAGAGGGCTGAGCTGCGCAGGAGCTCTCTGGGTACAAAGAACGGCTTCCTGTGGAAGGTGTCTGGGCACAAAGAACAGCTTCCTATGGCAGACGTGATGCTGCTGCCTCTGCTCTGTCAGCTCCATCAGACTCCTGAGGCACAGCAGCTGGGCCCGTGGGAGAGGCACAGAGAGCATTTACAGAGGCACGGGCACAGATTTTCTACCAGACACTGCCACAGCCATCCTGCAAGGGGGTCTCGCTGTGGCACACACCAGGCTGCAGGGACAAAACCCAAAAGACTCTTCTGGCAATCAGATCATTCCCCAGATCAGCTGGGCACAGGTCTATCAAAAGCAGTGGGGTCTCTTTGCACTGGGTGATGATTAGGCCTATTCTACATAACTCTCCTTCAATAGGCTATATATTACCCTTTGGGCTAACTGATGAAGTGTATTTTCAATATTTTTTTTCATTTCCTATTAGATTACATTTACCTTTGAGATAGTGAGTTTTGCTTACAGTTTAGCTGAAGTTCTCAAAATGGTCATTCGATTCCAGTTTGGTTTGTTGTTTTTTTTCCAAAATCAACAAGAAATTGAATGTATTTTGGAGTACAGATTATTGGCGGGACAAATGCACCTTTCTGGAAGTTATCTATCCTAATCTACCAGCTGAGCGCTATAAAAATCTCCAGAGCATGTAATATTGTGAATTCACGATTGCAGGTCGTTTGGTCCAAAACATCAGCCATCAGATATTTCCTGCACTAAGTCACTATCTGCAGAAGAGTTATTCACTAGGTCTTTGCAAATCCATACTCCTTTGCCCATCTTGCTAGATTCCAGAGTGTTGCTTTTCCATCCTCTTTGAAAATTAAGTCACCGTGTCAGTGATTCATGTGGAAAATAACAACACGTACATTTCATCCTCTTCTGGCTGTGTTGCCAGGTAAAGGAGCACCCTTTGCTGAAAGCAAACCAAATCATGTAGGTCTGGACTAACACTGTTGCAGAAAAGGGATATTTTTGGTCCTGAAACTCCTGGGGAAAAGCCAGATACAGCCTGAAGAGTTGAAACTTGCTGTGCTATGTATTTGACTTGCATGGGCATCTCCTTTATTGAAAGTTCAAAGAAAACTGTTTCTTCCTATGCTGTGTCTTCTGTTCTGTGCAGGGAATGAATAACCTATTCCTTGCTTCATTCACTTTTGTAACTGCTTCTGCTATTGCTGTTTCCTGTAAGAAACCATGGAGTTGCACTTGGAATATTTACCGTGTAATTAAAGGGTATAAAATACTATCACTGTAAGCATCTTCCCTGTTAAGCATACATGGTCATAAAATATTAAGGGAAACTAGATCAATCTATTGAAGGTATTCACATACAAAAGTGTTTTTTGTAGGTCACAGGAATTTATAAGAAAACTTGCTGCATATTATGGAGCTCTGAGCTGTATGGCCATTTTATATCCCTGTGGATATGGCAAAAGTATGCTCACCAAGTTACTGGCACACAACTCAGTTTTTACACGGAAGAGTAAAACTTGGTGTTAAATAATGCCTAAAAGCAAATAGAAAGCACCTTGTCTCCTTCAAATGGCATCCTCCCAGGAAATGCAAAAAAATCAATATATTATGGTAGCTTATGATCTCATTTAAGTGATTCAACACAACAAAATTTCAATGACATTTCTTTCTTCTGTGACTGTTGACTTGCCTTTTCTCTCCAAATGGCAGTATTAGATTTGGATTTCTTTTCCTTCCTTTCCTGAGGACCATGTTGTGGAAGGCAGTCTGTCCTGGGGAAAAAAAACCCATATGGTGTGTTAAACTACTAGAGATTAACAGAAGCCAAAAAATTCATGAATGCCATGGACTCTATAGCTCAAGTCTGGGGAGGGGAAGACCTGTGCCACATCAGGCTGGCTGGTCTGTCCCCTGGGACTCGAGGGGTTGTCTCCTACCATAGATGTCTGTGTTTTCTTCCTAGTTTATCTTAGGTTGATTTTTCACAGAACAAAGGCTGTACTTTTCCCGTTAAATTACCCTATAGCTGCCTTATACAGGAAGTGTAGATGGCTTATACTTCCCAGTCATACCAATTTTTGTGTCTGTCTGGATGGGATTATTGCTTGGGCCTCCAGAAGATATTATACTTATTTACATTTGAGTTAAGCACTGATGATCCCCTCCTTATGGCTTCACTGCAGAATGAAGGTGGTGGTGGCAGCGAGCAGATAAATCACAAAAGACACGCTTCGTCTGCCTGATCTCTGGTCTCACTTCTGCCCTTAGAAATAGTGCAATAGTTCAAGTTTATAGCCTTAGTGGATTAGAAAAGCACCCTCATGTTGTTGAAAAGAGAAAATGTCCATAAACAGTGCTATTGACAGTTATTACTGTTGTATCACTGAAGACCAGGGCTCATTGTGCTAAGTGCTGTGCAAATGTATTTTAGAGGGCTTCCCTGCTATAAACAGCAATATTTTTGTTAGAAGCAGAAGGTCTTGTTATTCCTATGACTCTCTTTTTTTTTTTGCAGCTCAAATAGCACATGGGCAGTCATGCCTTAGTAACAGTCAGAAGAACCAACTTAAGGCGGACACATTTCTGTCATGTGAGTACTTCTTTACATCTTCTGTCTCCCCCATGTTTGGAGTTTTGCTGTCTTTACTCCAGGGGCAGTTTGCCACACTCCACATGTCCAAAAAATAACAACCAGAAGCAAGCAGAGTGAAGAAACCTAAACAGGTTGAAACAAAAATTGGAGTGTTTCTTATTTTCAAAACAAAGTATTTGGATCTATAGCTTTTGATCTTTTAGAATAAGTACGCAGTCAGATTAATCTGTGACTGACACGTTTAGAAGGCACTACAGAAATAGTGGAACTGGCAGATGCCTATGATTGTATTCTAGTCAGAAAACAGAGTTCTTCACTCCTTCTGTAGTTCTAGCCTGGTGATCCAGATTGCCCCTAACCAACACCTACCCAAGGGCAGAAAGTTGCTATAAACATCCTAGAGAGATGGTGCTTGGAGAGGCCTGAAAGATTAGACATCCTTTCTATCCCTGGTTTTTTGGGGTTTTTTTGATTGGAACATATTTTCCTTCTCCCCTTCCTTTCTTACATGACAACTCTATTTACACCTCGCAGACTTCTTGCTCTTCAGTTTTGGTAACAGTATTGCAGATTCCTTGGTCCATTCATGATCCAGGCCTCCTTTCAGTCCTTTCCAGAAATGCTACTGCCTGGCCAATTATTTTATTGTGCTGATGCATCTTTTTCTTTCCCCTCTGACCAACTCTTATCTCACAACAGTCTCCACGTTTCCTTTGGTGTGTCCTTTTCAAAATGGAGAGTTCATAACTAGGTCAGCTTCAATAAGAAAGGTGAGTGTTAAGTGCTAGTCTGTGCTCAGAAACTTTCTTGCCCCTTACAGAAAGAATCTCTCACATTTCCTCAAATTTAATCCACTTTTAATAGCCTTACTTATTAGTTGCTAAGCTGTTTTTTTCTGGAGAGCTAGAAAAGGTAGCTCACATAGTAAGATGCTCGTATTTTGTGGTTAGGCACAACTTCAGAATGTCTGAATTTGTATCTTGCTCTTTTTGGTGGATTTGGTGGGTAGGACCACTTAGGAAACTTACTCAGTACTGTCTGTGTTTAAGAAATGAGAGCCTGGATGAGATTTCTGGCCCTCGAGCAGATTTTCTGAGTGCCCTTGGGTGACTCAGTTGCTTGTCTCTGTTTCAGCTCCCTCTCTGCCAGACTGATGTAATAATTCCATGCCTAGTATAGGTGCCGAGGAAATAAATTAATGGATGCCCATGGAGCATGCAGATCATTGATGTACGGACGGGTACCCGTGAGAGACACCAGCAGAAAGCTTGTTGGGAACAGAGGTTGGCTTGCCAGGGTGGAGAGTGAGAAAACTCTCAAAGAAGTGGACAGGAGGCTGGTAAAAGGAAGCAGGAGAGAGCCCGGAAAAATTAGGGCTGATATAACAAAAGGCATTCATTACTTGCTACAGAAACTCTAAAGGAATCTGACGTTTGGATGTTCCCTTCAAATTCAGACACTTGGAACGCTTCAATCCATGAAATTTGAGTAGGAAGTCTAAAAGTCTAAAGAAAGACCTCCTGAAAGGCACTCGAAGGCACGCAGAAAAAATCCATAGACATATAGATTAATTTAAACCCTGAAATTAAATAAGCATTAAACAAGCCCTGAAAAATGCACACAAACACATTCTGGTGAAAAGCTACATTGTGATCCTTCCTGTATGAATTATAGCACATGCACAATAACTGCCATGAATTCTGCAGGAATGTGAGAATGTAGGCACCTATTCAGATTGGAAGCCATAAAAAAGGAACCTCTAATAACAAGTGGATCCTAACATTTTTTGAAATAACTGAAATAAGAAAGGGACCAGAGGGAGTGAATTGCATAAGGAGCGGAAAATCCTGAACCCATGCTGGCCCAAAAGAAGTATCAGAAAGAAAGAGCTCCTTTAAGTAAAAAAACTCCCAAATTAGACCTTTGTCTGACCAATTCAATAAGAAAGGAACAGGGAATAAGGAAAGTCATTCAAATGTATTCATTAAGTTGCCAGAGAGATGCTTATTAAAGAAACTCTCATCTTGATTCCTTTTTTGGGGAGGAGGAAAAGAAGAAGGAAGGGAAAGATTTTCTTTTATTTAACATTAATTCTTCAGAGGCATTCTTCCTATTATTCCTTCTATTTTGACTTGCTGCATTTGAAAAATATGTTGTCTTTTAAATAAGATTTATTCCTTTCAACAGCATCTGACATCTTTTGTCAGAAGTTCCTTCATTTTCCCAGTTTATTTCTTAACATGTATTTGTATAAGTGGCTTCCACTGTATTAATTGATGTGTTTGTGTCTGCTCAGAGCAAATGCATTCTCCTCACAGGGATTTTAACAGGCATTTGTTTAAGTGGGTTTTGCTTTTCTGTGTCTATTTCTGCTTGTTTTTCTGGTAGAGAAGGAGACATTGCTAACATGCAGCCGACATAATGAGTCCCATTAACTCCCAATTCAGGTTGCTTTTTGACCACCTCTCTTTTAATGACTGTACTTTTCTTGACTGCAAAGTTTGGGGAATAGGAAAACTGTTCGCTCTGCTGGATTTTAATACATGTTTACATCCTTCTTTGCAGAAGAGCACCACCTCTCAATTAATGTTACTCTTAGCCTTAAAAAAGCAATTGGTAATAAATAAATGCAGACGTGTGTTGGAAAGTGTGGTGCGAACCAGAATTTTTACAAAGGCTGCTGAGCATTTTTAGAGACTAAGCAGCATTTGTGTTCTAATATTTTAAAGCTTTTCCATTGATCTCCTGTTAACTGAGAAGCAAGAATTAACCTCAATGACAGTGCTAGTAGCTCTGCAGTCTATTTTGGCCTGTTCTTTAAGTAAAAAGAGCAACCTAGATGAGAATTTTGTGCTTCACTGGATATTGAAAGATGAGGCAATAAACTGCTAAACTTGAGTAATCACACACTCCCAGAGGAATGCCTCAAATGGGGTTGGTCAAAAACCTTGAAATTCTAGCCTTCTGCACACTGCCTGGGCTTTAACATTTGATGAGAGTCATTATAGTGGGGGACTGAATACAAGTGTCTTCTGATTACAGACCTTCCATTAAAAGTTCCCACCAGTGTGCTTTTCCATAGAGAAGCGTCAATGGGATTAAAATCTCAATTCACCCCAGTCAATTCTCCAGTAACACGATTTCATTAGAGGCAGGCAGGGAGGAAAATGGACTAGAAAGCACTGAAACAGCTGGTGTATAAATTATAAAGTGTACTTTCTACTAAGTGAACACACCTTCCGCTCAGCCACATTACTAATTAATGTGTAGGGTAGCCGATTTTATGTAAATTGTATTCTTCCTCTCTCCTGTGCTTTGGTTAACAACAGGTTCTTCTAAATCTTGGAAAAAGAAAGATTATGCAAAGCTATCATCATATGAAAATAACGTATTAACATACTGCCCGTGAACTGTATCCAATCAGTTCCTTTTCACTGGCGTGTGTACAAAACAATTAAAATCAAATTTATATTGCACTTCTTTAATATATTCTGGCATTAATATAATCAACGAACAAGTGTTAAAAAGTCTTACAGGCCTATTCTGCTTTAAAATGATATGTTTGTTCTCAGGGTTAGTGGATATTTTCAGCTTCTTTAAAAGGGCACTAAAATGAAAAGTTCTCAGCGTACGAATGCAACTCTGGCAGCCATCAGTTCATGTGGAGCCTGTCTCATTCCAATGGCAGCCTGTTGTGTTCATTTTTTTAGCTGGTGTCTTTACTCCTGGACTTTGTCAGCTGTTCCCCATGCTACCTGCAGCATATTTGTTTTTTCATTATTGGGTGTTGCTCAATAACAGCTCATAAAGTTTGTGAGACCACTGAATTGTCTGGGTGACCCGCAGGCTGGTTGTGCCACCAGCTGTTCTGGTGTCAGGCAGACACACACACCCAGGAGCTGCCTGCATGCCTGCCAAGGCCCAGGATTTCACATGGAGACTGAAGGATGGCTCACATGCCATCAGCATGTCCTTATTTTCCATGTTTCATGCTCTAAGGCTATATTTTCCCTGTCTGTTTTCCTTGCTGCTTTTGCTGTACACTCAGGAGACGTGAGGTAGGAAGAACCGAGCTATTCTGTCACTGCTCTCAGCGCTAGAAGATCTCAGAACCCAAAAAACTGGTGGGAATAAAACATTTTTGTCATTCACAGGGGTGGATTGGCTACCAAGAGGTTATTTATTCTGTCCGTAACAACATCTGCATCTCCCCAGGAACGGAGCCTTGTCAGGCACCTCCACCAACAGGCACTGCACAATTCATTGGGCAGTGCTTCTCAGGGATTCTCCAACTTTGCTGTTTCTTAACACCTCTAGCTGCAGGTAAGCCCATTTCTTGTCCTCCTCACTAAGGATGCAGAGGAGATTACTCTCCTCTTTAAATTTGCCTTTTACTTATTTTGAGAACCTGTCCTCCCTCAGACACATATACAGAGACTAATGCTAATGCCCAGCCAAGATGATTCTTGAGACCATGATCATGAAGCTGGAAATGATTGGTTTTCCCCTTCCCTGGCAGTGCGGAACCTGCCTACAAAGACACATCCCTCTGAGGAGACCGAAAGAGAACGTATTTCCTAGGAGAAATAAATGAGTGAGAGCCTCAAACGGCTTCCTAACCTTTTCCTAAAGCACAACTACTTATGACAAGAGACAAACTAAGCTGAGAACATAAGCTCACTTCAGTTTGGACCAGAGGATACTAATAAACCATGGAGGAAATGTGTCTTTCCATCTTTCCATTAAGTGGTCCTGTGTCATCCTTATTTATGATTTCCTAACAATTAATCTAGCCAGATATGTGATTGGCATAATTCTATTTTGAGATTGCAGATTTGAATTCTTGAAAGTATAAATGGTTGTGCATTTACATTATCAAAAATGGCTTTAGACTCAAACCATTTCTTTTTCTCTTCAGCTCTTTGCAGCAAAGCTATGAAATGAAGGTGGGTGAGGAATGCAGAGGAGAGGAAAAAATGCTGGGATTCGTTGCCAAGTAGTTTCTTTTTGACCCTCATTTCCTACCAGCTCATTTGGGGTGGAACCAGGCTGAGCAGCTGGCTGACAGCGTACCTCATACTAAACACTAGGTCAGACCTACTGCAACACTTTCCTCCTTGATGGTGTTGATGGCATAAATGGCATCAGCAGACTGGCCCTCAGCCTTGAGATAGAGGACAGCTTCGTCTGTAGCTCTTTATAGGGACAGAACAGGAGCAGAGGAGGTGCACATTCCTGCCTTGGTCACAGTGGTGGAAGCCCAGGAAGTGTCAGTGAGAACTGAAGGCAGCCAAGAAGGTTGCTGTGCAGAGCCACAGATTACAGTACTTACCTTCCCTGATTGCTCAGCACTCGAGGTAAATGTTGTCTCTCTCACTCCCTTCAGTTCCAGCTCACTGTCAGATCCTTCCCCACTGGCTGATGGACAGTTTGGTGACACTCTCCAAGCCTGTCAGGACTTGGTAGTGCTGCCATGGTGCTGTAACTACTCACTAAAGAGGACAGACACAGAGCTCTGGTACCCAGGTTTGCTTTCCCACATACAGCACAGAGAAAGATGCTCTGTGGTTCTTTCAGAAATACTTTGCTGCTGAACTTTGCCAAATAAGGTGAACAAATAAATCTCAGGAGCCTCTGAAGGTGATCCCCCAAAAATGGCTTAACAGGCCTTAACAATGGCTTGTCTGGCCATTTGCTGGTTTGCTCTTTTTGGAAAGAAACATATGAAAGAAAGAAACATCTGTTTGGAAAGAAACATCTTTTTGTATGGAAACATAATTTGTAGTTAGTATTTTCTAGGCACCTCAAAATACAGATAGAACAGAGAAAAGAATCTTCTCTTTCTTTGGGTGGTATCGTCAGGAAGGTTGAAAGTTGATGAGCAGGTTCCTCAGTGATTTGGGGGTTGCACCTCTTCAGTCAAAGAGATTCTCACATTCCTGCAATTTTTAAATGGTGTTTTTTTTATGCTGCTGTATTATTTGTACCAGTGTTTGCTGTATTCATGGGAAATTATCTTATTTGTCTTCAGTAGATACTGCGTAAGACTCAAAATGAGAAACACATCCATAAAATTTGTTGGGGTTCAATGTGCAATTTTTTTTTGTGATAAGGAAAATGAAAAAGATAGTTGTAGTTACATTTTAATTGCATTTATTGAATATACATATTGTCTAGGACCTAGAATATCTCTAGCATGATGGAAGACAGCAAAAGACTGGGATTAGAGCAGCCGAAGAAGAGATCTCAGGCCGAAATAATGATACAGTGAGGATAACCAATCATAACAAAACCAAACTGAAATGGTTGAAATTTTCTAGCTTCAGGGGATGTTCAGTTTCTTAGTACCAATTGCCAGTAATAGATTTTAATTTCTGCATGCGTTCCCGTAATTATTTTTGTTTCGAAGTAACTGTGAAAATGAGTCTTTTGCTTCTGCTGATATCAGATCACTTCTGAAAACAAAGTGTATCTCAGAGAAGAGCAATATTGTTATTATTATTATTCAAAAGCTGCATGCTTGGGCAATTATGCACACATTGTCCTACTGTCAGTCACTAAAAACCTTTCCTAAAATACCTGGAACCCTTGAATTAATTAAACTTCTCATCTCCTCCTTTGAATGCCACCTTGCAAGGGGTTCACCTTCTGCCCAAACCCACTCCAAAAGTCTCCCCCAAGGTCATTTTATTGTGCAGTTGCCCAGCTGAATGTTGTTCTGCAGTGAACACTGTTGCTCCTCTAATTACTGAGCACAAGCTTGCATATGTACAGTTCTGCAAACTCTGTATGCTCTTTTAGCAAAAGTCAACTTGGTGACTCTCGTGTTGCAAAAAGTGTGAAGTCTACTGAAAGCAGCATTGCTTCCCTGAAGGAAACAAGCACAGTTTCTGTGGCCTAACCTCAGAGACATCAGAAGCTGATGTCCCCTTTCCATCACGGCTGGAAGTTTAGGAGCACAGTTCGTATGGAAACAGCTGGAGTAAAAAAGGCCCAGTGGAAAAAAAACCTCAAAAACATACAAAGTGTAATGATACTGAATTTAACAAGACTATTTTTTTTCTTTTTTTTTTACTCCCTAAGTACTCTTAATGGGAATAAATGGTCTATCTTTTCAGATCTGTATATTGCTGCAGAAATACACTGCTGGGAAAAGGCTGCAAAAGTTCTGGCCACCATGTAAATCCCACACTGAAGACTCACTTGGGAGGATGAAAAGACACAAAATGCTGTGCTGGTTTTTTAAGTAAAGGTAAGTGTTGTCCTACATAAACAGTAATGAGAGCAAAGCTAAATGGTGCTCAGATTTTGTTTCAGGAGCAAACTAGTGTTATGTCAGCCAAAGCCTTCATGATTTTCATGAAGGTGGAGACCTTTTCTGCCTTTGTCTATTCTTCCTCCTTGGTAAACAGGCATGTATAAAAACAGGCCTATATAAAAAAGGATGGCATTCATATCCTCTGTTTTGTGGCCCTCCCCCGGCTACACCCCATGTGTGTGGTACTCAAAAGGGCAAGTGTGTCCCACAGGGAGGAGGAATATTCAGCGTTCCACAAATGGCTTTGAACCAGCTGCACATCACAAAACCACCCTGCAGAGCCCCTGGGCCTGGGTACTCTTGCTGGGACAAGTTCATCCACGACTGTATGGGGAGCTGCTTAATTGAGGCTCATTACTTCCATTTCCTACTGACACTGTGCACCCCGTGAGGCGCCGCTCAGGCAAGCGCCAGGGGCAGGGGGTTGAGCAGCTGCTGCTGCTCGCATGGAAGCGGGAGAGGATGAGGGATAACAGTGCTCTCACCCAGCACTGCCGCCTCTGTGGTTGGTACCGCTTCCAAGCTGCTAATCTGACCCCCTAAGACAGGGGGATGCACCTGCCTCGGCCACCACAGGGCCTTTGGCCACAGAGGATGGTGCACTCCTGACAAACTGCCCCCAGCAGGTGTTTCCTTAACCCCTTTGGGATCTGTGGCAATCTGTATGTTTTGTCCTTTTTTAAGAGGGTTCATGCTTAGAAGGACCTCAGCTAAAACTCCCAGAGAGGAGCATTTCCCTATTTTAACAGGTAACATGAGCCATCTATTTTTTCCTCATTCAGGTTTGTGTAACCTGCCTCTCCAAGGTCAGACAAGCATTCTTCCAAAGCCTCCAGCTCTGATTCTGTTTCTTCAAGCACACAAGCTCACAGGTTGACATAGACTTCCTGTTCATTCCTGGTCTTGAATCCCTGCTGAGAGTCTTGTTCCTATTTCCTTACAGACATTCTTCCAGTTCTTTGCTGATGTAGTACCCTCAGTTTTCACTGTTAAAGATCCATTATGGATTTTGGCTCCTACAGGTAAATATGCAGTATCTTCCACTTAATGCCAACTTTTCCAGAGTACCACAAAAGCTGTTAGAGGAATTAATCACCTTTTGATTTCCATGGGACAGAGGAAAACCTGTGAGAGAGAACTTAGGCAATGATATCTGTTATTATCACCCTTCTGAAACTCACCACTGCTGAGTGAAAATGAGCTTTGTGAAGGTAATCAATCACTGGCCACCACATGGGTTCCCTCACTATAACATTAAGGGTAAAACTCATCACTTTGAACAGCATCAACGCAGTCTTGTTTAACACCAATTCTCACTCACCCACTTCTGCAGCGGAGATGAAAGAGGGATCTGTTTACTCAGGATACTCTGGCTTTGCATTTCACCACTGCCAGTGCAAGTAATGACTTGCTGGACAACCATCGGACTGGCCAGGCAAGGGCTTCCTGTGCTGCAAGGTGGCATGGAACCATGGCAGCTCTGCACATTGACTGAGAAGTCAGATGAATGGTAACTACCAGCATCACAGCCGTAAAAATGACAAAAATAAATACTGTAAGTATTAAAGAGAGTTCCTGCCTTTGCAGCTGCTCTTAGTCAGGTAGTATGGAATCAATTCATAGAATAAGAAATTATTTCAGAACATATTACATTATACCAGAATGTTGTTTCACTCCCAAAAAAAAACTTTACATAAGGCCCCCCAGAGGACGTTTCAGGTGAGGGAAAACCTGAGAGAGATGGTGGTGTCCCCTGTGTTAGACTCTGCACACTGAACATTTGGCAACCCAGAGATGAAAGGTATGAAAGGACCGTGTTTGTGGGCAGAGGAGGTTTCTTGTTTGGCAGCACCTGAGAGCAGAGATAAGCTGGTTCAAGGCATTTCAGTCTAGGTCTGCCTTCTGTGCTTGTGTGTATGTAAGGATGCCCATGTGATTTCCATGGCACAGGCTTTGCAGGTATGCAGTTGCTGCATCCTGTCACTGGAGACTAAGAAGCAGTGGCAGGTCATCACAGAGAGAATTAGCTCATGTATTTTGACAGGTGAGGCTAAATAAAATGAAATAATTTGACAGGAAGTGAAGCAAAAATGCAACAAAGGAATAAACTTGCATGAATATCAGGTTACCAGAGGGGGGGAAAATGAGGATGAGAAATATCTATACAAATAAATAAATACAGATGTTTTTATAAATCTGTTTCAACCTCAGCAGTTTGACTAGCTCAGAGTTCCTTGTCTCCTGGCCTGTTTGGGTAACGCAGTGCCGCTATCACAGTAAGTGCTTTCACTTCCTAACACAGAGTAAGGGGATTGCAAGATCTCTCGCCAAAATCTCTTTCAAAACCAAGTGTGAAGCAACAAAGTAAGAAAGTCCACTTGAGTTTGGAGAGAGTCGGAAACAGGAGCTCTAGGAATTGCAAGCTGCTCTATTAGTCTCATTTTAGGCCCATGGACTGCACAGGTTTGTGGCCAAGTAACTGCTGCTTGTGACTGCTGTTCCTAAAGGGAGGAAAGAGAAGTGCTGGATGGGGCACAAAAGCAACAGTAGATTTCTGAGGGTATAGTCTTTTCCAGTGTGAGCACAGGTAGCTTTCTGCAGTAAGGAAACAAGGGCAACTGTGCCACTGGCATTACCAAGTGGCTAGGACTGTCTTCATAGTGTGTTGCTAGTAAAAAGCATAGACAAGCTAAGGAGAAAATGTATCCAAAATTACAGCAAAGAAATGCATTGGGAGAGGAAAAAATTATCAGCTACAGAGGTGGCATGGAAAGCAACAGTGGGGTTTTCTCAGTGAGGGTGCTGACAGCACAAAAGGGGACAAGGCATTGTGTCAGTGTAACAGGTCACAGCAGTGAGGGCCGGCCTGTTCGTGAGGACTGCTGTAGTGATCCTTGGGAGCAGCACACAGACGTGTGGCAGTACCCAGCCTGATCAGGCTGTACCAGCCTGCAAGCCTCCAGCCAAACATCCTACCTTTTAGTGGTACACGTCCCTTGGCAGCACACGGCAGACACGGGCCATCTGTGAGGGAACAGGATCCCCCTCCTGTGCCTGGGCAGCGGCACTGCCCGGGGACGTGCTGGACACAGGCTGGCACAGAGTCAGTTCCAGGGTGACAGGGTTACAGCACCAGAGGTAGCTGTGAGATTTGGCTGTGATACCTTGATACCCAGAGCCCTGGGAGGTGGCCTGAAGAAGCACAGTCTCCCGTGTCAGTGGCACTGAGATGTACAGGGGATGGGCTCTCCAGGATGAGAGCAAGCGGGAAGGGCACGCGTCACCCAGGCGGCTGAGGAGATCACACGAAAATGAAAGGACAGGTTAATTTTGCGTGTGTTTAGACAGGTAAAATTGTGATTTGGAGACCTGAGCAGAGATTTGTAATATTCATAGGTTTGTTTTCTTTAAGAGACTGGGTTTTTAAAATCTGGTTTTTTCTGAAAATATTGTGTGTTTAAGCACTTTGTTGTAATTCCTGCTGTTTAGACTTTCTTATGGATGCATAGGAAAAACCTGCTAGTCATCTTCTTTACTTGGATGGATCGTTATCTGATGCTAACAAGAAATGTAGGCAGAGTCCTGCAGGAGTCATCCTTTGCTCTAGGTGTGCAGTCTTATTAATCACTTTAAAATGTTTCATGGCTCTCAGAGTTGCCAAGATCTCTTTCAAATCGGAACCAAGTGTGAAGCAACGAGGTAAGAAGGTGCACTTAATTTTAGAGGATCTAAAATAAGAGCTCTAGGAATGGCAAGCTGCTCCATCACTCTCATTTCAGGCCTGTGGACTCCACAGGTTGTGGCCAAGAAACTGCCAAAATCCAACAGTTGACTAAATTTTTACCTGTGTGTGCTATCAAATTTCAGCTATTGCTGGCCAGACTGTGTAGGAATGCAGAGATGGGAAAGGGGGTAATTTCTGTCAGCCAGGGTAAACTAACATCAGACATGATTTTAAAAATAACACCACAGTGGAATTTGCCTGACACAAACCTCAGTCTCACCCTGATGCAGAAACATTATGTAGCTTCAGGGAAATAAACAACCAACTGCCCTTAAACCTGTTCAACATGAAAGGGCTTTACTGTTCTTCCCTGCAAAAGTAGCCATTAAAAAAAAAAGACAATTACAAGATAAAGTATTACAAAAATACCCACTTTTAGGATCTGTTGTCACAGCTTGATTCAGCTGTGAGGGAAGTACCCTTGGTATTATGTCTGTGTTCAAATGCTTGAGACATTTATCAGAGATATTGATGTGGAATGCTTATGAGTCAGGTGGAAGATCCTACTTAGCTTGCCTCAAATTTTAGGCCAAAGGCTTTTGTAAACTTCTTGAAATCCAGCCAGGCCAGGCCTTATTCCTGACAAGGATCTACCCAGTTGTTACCTCTATACATGGATTGGTAACCTAGAAAAGTGAACAGCATAGGAATTTCAGATTTAACCTGACTTCTGCTCTGTCATTTAAGGATCATTTTGCACTGTGTCCATGCATTTGAGCAGAAAATTAATGGCTAACTTTGCAGCCATTCTTGTAAATAGGTCTTTTTTTTTTTTTTTCAGAATCATAAATCTTGCAGAGAAATGAAAAGCAGGAAAATAAAGATGTATTAGGTCCACATTTTCAGATATTCTAGGTGGGCTTTTGCCATGTGGGAGCCATAGAAACACACAGACTTTTCTTCATCACCAGCAGAGCTATTCAGCCGGAAGCAACTGATTTCAAACCAGTTTTTGCCTAAGACTTCTGGTACCTCCAACTGAGATCTGCTGGAGGGTGGTGGCTTAATTATAAAGTATCTCCCCTACAGCTGCAGAACACTAATCCTGATTCACCAGAATCCAGTGCCTTTGTTTGGTTATAGAAACTACTATTTGGATCTTTTGGAGTTAATCTAGCCCTGAACTAAGCCATATGATGGACATAGAGTAGTCATGGAATACATTTCATGCTCTTACTGTGCCTAGCCAGGACACCTGCTCTTTTTGACACACAAGCCTGTCAGCCAGGGTTTTACAGTGACTTCAGCTCAGCCCTATGTTGCTATTTCAGCAGGACATGAGGTCTTACCATATCAATTTTTTCAAGCAGGAAGAGACTTTTCTTCCAAGGGAAGAACATCGTGCGGCAACAGTCTCGAGACACTCCTGCCCATGACCATGGGTACCTTTGTAAGGGGGTGACAGCTTCCAGGCTCTCAATTCTGTTGTGATTCCCATTCCACAAAACTCCTCTAATCAACACTGGAGGATTCTCTTTTAACTTTGCCCTAGTAGCATCATGTCAACACAGACGCGCTTTTGTGCCTCCATGCATTGATCAGTTCCTTTTCTGGATGGCAGCTTCTCCTAAATCAGTGGCTTCTGGGAAGGTTGGACTGGGCCCTTGGTGAAGAGTGGAAGGCAGGTTGTACTCTGTGTCAGCCAGGAGCCAACTGTTCCTTCCTCAGTAGTGAAATAGTGCCCATCTCCCGCTCAGTCGACAGGCGTTACCTGCAGGCATTCCAGTTCTGTATGAACCGTAAGGTCTGTGGCCCCCAAAGTGTATTTCAACATTTGGAAAAGATTTAAGACTAGATTAGGCAGCACAGTGAAAGGATTTAGTTTTTCCAGAAATTCCTGTGACTTCTGTAACATTTCTACCTTTACTGCTTAGACAAAAATAGCTTTTTAAAGATGAGGAACTTCTTGAGGATTGAATGTGACTGAACTGAGGAGAAAAAGAACATTTTTTTTTTCCAGAAGTTTTTCAGGATTCTTTCCTTGGTCTGTACAGTAAAACTGTCTTAAAAATCATTGAAATATCTATTTTGTTTCATGTGCTGTAGATTTGTCACAAGTCTAATTAAAATCTGAAGCCACTGCTTTTATATTATTTATAAAACTTAGAATACAGTATCACAAATGAAACTGATTTGGTCTTAAAGTTCTACAGGTCAAGCCCAGGGCAAAGAGGCCCTGATTTATTTGGAAATTTTGAATGAAAACAGAAGATAGGTATTTATTATTTTAAAAAATAACTCTTCAGCTCTCCCATAATCTCAGGCACTGAGGCCATTATAAAGGAAAATGAATTTTGGTACGGAAGTAGCAGATAGTGTTTTGCAAAAGTACTCTGGTGTTATATTAGAAGCTTAAAATCTGTACACCAGAATTGCTTTCTCCCCTCAATTCATGTTGTAATTTTCAAACTTATGAGAGCTGTGAGAAACTTCAACCCAAGGTAGGAGAACCCTCTTTTGGAAACCTAAGGCCTGGCTTGTATTTGTATTAAAACCCTTTCACAGTACCCTGTAATATTAAGTTTTTAAAGTTTGTCTAGTACAGCCACGAGGTTGATAGCTTCTCTCCACTCATCTGCATTTAGGGATGACTGTGGTTTTAATGAAACAGAATATTCCAAATACTAATGGATCTTAAATTGCTTATTCTTACCAAGAGGTACTCCAAATAGCACATTTACCTCAAGTATGTGATATAAAGTGATGAGTTAATTCATGTACTTGTGTCAATTGCTTCAAGATACTGAGAATTAGCTGCATTAGTGATATGCTTTTTTTTCCTCCTTGTGCTTTACATATGAACAGGAAAGTGCATAGGAATGGAGATCAATTTAAGCTGTACTGCGCAAGGAGGGGAGAAATCTGGTGATGGCCCTACAAATGTCATTGACAAGGTTGGTAAGTTCTTTCTTTTTGCATTTTCTTGCTATCGCTTGCACTTAGGCTTCATGTACTTAGGATTTTTGGAGTAGTCTGTGGCAGTGAAATTTCTGATTGCAGTGAAGTAACCAAGAAGAGTTTGTCTTCAGGAGAGCCACATCACATGGAGCTTGAAAATCCCTCCTAGAGACCTGCACCAAAGCAGCGCTCAAGTTGCTCCAAGGAGCTCTTCTTCATCTGGACTCTCAAACCCACCAGCACCATGTCCTGCAAGAGCAAGAAAAATGTGGGGACAAATGCACATCCCTGATACATCAAACTTCCCTGGAGATCAAGGGCCAGAGCACAGTGTGATTCCCCAGCCTCAGGGTTCCTCTGAAGTAGAACAGAGCAACAGGTGGCGGCTGTTAATGTGCTGAATGTGGCTTCCCTCTGTGTCCGGCCGTGGAAAACAAAGCCAGCGAGCGGATCCATGCCAAACACTTTGCAAGCACGGAGCTTACACAATTGGGCTCCACCCACACGCCTCACATGGGAATTTTCTCCCTCACCAGCTGGGTTAAGATCACAAGACGGAAAAAAGGAGAGGGGAGAAAAAAAAAAAAA